>WNGS01167840.1:17218435-17229286 GCA_020271785.1 Procambarus virginalis | reverse complement strand
ACCAGTCTTAGATATAGGAATGATATCAAAGATGCGAAGTAAAGGAGATGCGTGGAGAGGGAGTAGAGAGAGAGAGAAGAGAGAGAAGAGAGAGAGAGAGAGAGAGGCGAGGCACGTAGAAATTGGTTAAAAAAGAGCAGGAAAGTTGATAGGTAAGGGATAAATAATAGAGTACGGTGGGGGATAGAAGGTTGACTGTGTGAATGAAAGACGGGGGTGAGGGAGGAGAAGAGGAGGGGAATGGATGTGCCAAATGCTGTCCCTCCCCTTCCTCGCTCCACACCGTCCCTCCTTCCCCCCCCACCCCCACCCTCTCTCTATCCTCCAAGACCTCAGGAATGATGTGGGAGGGAGAGGTTCTCGGAATGTCTCTCCTCCCTCCTCCTGTCACCCCCCCCTCTCCCTCCATCTCTCACCACTCTCCTCTCTCCTTCCCCCCTCTACCACCCCCTCCCCCAAACCCCTCCACCCCCTACATCTCATTCTTTACACGCATGTATAATTGATATCACCTTTACGTATCTCCAGGAGACATACCTGTTGACGACCTGTGAAGGGTTTCGAGAGATGTTCCAGCCCCGAAGTCTTCTTTGCTAATTTCCCTGTTCTGTTAGGCTGTTTTTTTCTTCGTAGCCCGCAGGCCTAACCTGATGAACCAGGCTGTGATTCATACGTCGGCTGCTAGCAGCCGCGTCCAATAGCCTGGTTGACCCAGTCCAGCAACAAGGAAACCTGGTCGGGGACCGGGCCGAGGGAACGTTGAGCTCCGAAATCATCGCAAGGTAAGGTAGGCCTACAACCAGGCTGATCCAGTAATCTAGGCATCCAATTCTTTCTTGAAAGCTCCATGTAAAACCCGAAACCTCAGGACTATGAATCCGACGTGCTGTCGACTCAGCTGTCAAGCCCCCCTTACGAGTTGTTCTGCGATTCGTTTTCTTCGCCTATTGAGGGAACAACGTTCCCGTTCAAGTCTGCATCTCTTCCTTCTTTTTTTTCTTAGGGGTATGCGGGTTTGAGCATATTTCTAGAGCTACCGAGTTTATTATCTTCCAGGCACTGGTTCAGGTTTGCATTTTCTAGCTGTTCTTTCCCAGCTTATTTCTGTGAGGTCTTGGTTGGTTTGCTCCCAGTTATCTTATTATTATTAAAATAGATTTTGCTGAATTTTCCTCCCCTGGGACTCGGGACTGGTTGTTCAGGTCTACTCCCCATGCTTGCCAGAACCTCAATTAGGTTGTGATCTGAGTAACAGGTAGTTGTAATCATTATGTTCCTGATTTAATTCATCATTATTAGTGAAAATGAGGTCCAACGGTTTCTCTTTTCTACTTGTTCTACTATTTGCTGGTTTAAGGCAAATCTGTTGCAAATCCGTAGCAAGTCATTTGCATGTGACTGTTCATATAGGCTACTTCCTGGTATTCTTTCTGGTATTACTGTATTAGCCAGGTGCTTCCATTTCATGGTGGCGTAGGTTGAAGTCTGCAAGCAGGATGATGTTTGGGGCCTGGATCTGTGAGGTTTCCCCAAGCAGTGTTCTATTTTCATTAGTTGGTCTTTAAACTGCTGAGGATTTTTGTTGTTATAGATTAAGCTGCTCGGAACAAGGTCCAAGGAGCACGGGCTATGGTGAGCCCGTAATTTTACCTGGCACAGGACCGGGGCAAGTAGCACGGCTATGGTGGAGCCTGTAGTGGACTTACCTGGCACAGAAGCGGTGTTGTGAGCTGGTGATTTGCCTCCGGTGACTTATATACAAGTTACGTCGTCGCCTCACTCTCCAGGAAAACCTCGGCTAGAGGAAAGGTGAATGTGTTGATCTGACAGTAAATAATTTACTAGTTAACAAAGTTATCTTGCTGTGCCCTCATTTGGGTTCGTGTGAGGTCTGGGCTAACCAGTCGTGATCCAAGGCTTACAGCCCAGTCTCATCAGCAGAAGCCAAAAGTGATTACAAGCCCCCTGTTTATGAAGGAAAATCGCTTTACACGCGACTCACAACTATATATATAATGACGTTCGATCATTTCTAGAACGGGGGACATCTCCTGTCCACGAGGCTAACCATAGCCCGTGCTTCTTGCCCAGCTCCTGGGCTCACCATAGCCTCGTGCTTCTTGCCCAGCTCCTGGGCTCACCATAGCCCGTGCCCGTGCTACTTGGAACTTGTTCCGAGTAGCTGAATCTATAACAACATAAAAGAGAAGGGTGGGCGGACTGCATTTTTTGGACTGTCGGAAAGCCTTTGACACAGTACCCCATAAAAGGTTGATGCATAAGCTGGAGAAACAGGCAGGAGTAACAGGTAGGGCGCTCCAGTGGATAAGGGAGTACCTAAGCAATAGGAAACAGAGAGTTACAGTGAGGGGTGAGACCTCAGACTGGCGTGAAGTCACCAGTGGAGTCCCACAGGGCTCTGTACTTGGACCTATCCTGTTTCTGATATACGTAAATGATCTCCCAGAGGGTATAGACTCATTCCTCTCAATGTTTGCTGACGACGCCAAAATTATGAGAAGGATTAAGACAGAGGAGGACAGCTTGAGACTTCAAGAAGACCTGGACAAGCTGCAGGAATGGTCGAACAAATGGCTGTTAGAGTTTAACCCAAGCAAATGTAATGTAATGAAGATAGGGGTAGGAAGCAGGAGACCAGATACAAGGTATCATTTGGGAGATGAAATACTTCAAGAGTCAGAGAGAGAGAAAGACCTGGGGGTTGATATCACGCCAGACCTGTCCCCTGAAGCTCATATCAAGAGGATAACATCAGCAGCATATGCCAGGTTGGCTAACATAAGAACGGCCTTTAGAAACTTGTGTAAGGAATCTTTCAGAACATTATATACCACATATGTCAGACCAATCCTGGAGTATGCGGCTCCAGCATGGAGTCCCTATCTAGTCAAGCATAAGACTAAACTGGAAAAGGTTCAAAGGTTTGCCACCAGACTAGTACCCGAGCTGAGAGGTATGAGCTACGAGGAGCGACTGCAGGAATTAAACCTCACTTCGTTGGAAGACAGAAGAGTTAGGGGGGACATGATCACCACATTCAAGATTCTCAGGGGAATCGACAGGGTTGATAAAGACAGGCTGTTTAACACAAGGGGCACACGCACTAGGGGACACAGGTGGAAGCTGAGTGCCCAAATGAGCCACAGAGATATTAGAAAGAACTTTTTTAGTGTCAGAGTGGTTGACAAATGGAATGCATTAGGAAGCGATGTGGTGGAGGCTGACTCCATACACAGTTTCAAATGTAGATATGATAGAGCCCATTAGGCTCAGGAAACTGTACACCTGTTGATTGACGGTTGAGAGGCGGGACCAAAGAGCCAGAGCTCAACCCCCGCAAGCACAACTAGGTGAGTACAACTAGGTGAGTACACACACACACACACACACACACACACACACACACACACAGGTAGAGTTTTTCCACCTGTGTCCCGCACAAGGGGGACACAGGTGGAAACTGAGTACCCAAATGAGCCATAGAGAAGTTAGAAAAAAAATTTCAGCGTCAGAGTAGTTAACAAATGGAATGCATTAGGCAGCGATGTGGTGGAGGCTGACTCCATACACAGCTTCAAGTATAGATATGATAGAGCCCAGTAGGCTCAGGAACCTGTACACCTGTTGATTGACAGTTGAGAGGCGGGACCAAAGAGCCAGAGCTCAACTCCCGCAAGCACAATTAGGTAAGTACACACACACACACATTAAATTTATAATATATATATATATATATCGACCAGTGCTACAAGTGAATTAGTGAAGGAAATACTACCAGAATACCTAAGGAACTCCATTGGGAGTCGTGATCCCAAATTTGTGGAAGGAGCTGGTCGGTGGGACACACTCGCCAATTCACACACCCGACCAACTTGTCCAAACGACGGTAAACAGGCCAAATGGGATAGCCCTATAGTGGAGAACATCGCCAAAGCATTGCTGGACGTAGCTTCTCAGAAGGACAGAGCGCGTCTCCTAGCTGTGCAAGCCCCCCATGCTGGGGACTTCCTGTTGGCAGTCCCTAATTCCGCCTTGGGCACCCGCCTGGATCATCGGGCCCTAAGTATTGGTGTTGCTCTGCGCCTTGCCGCCCCTATCTCCACCGAGCACCGGTGTATTTGCGGCCAGGCACGGGCAGACCAATACGGCAGCCATGGTCTCATCTGTCGTAAGACACAGGGAAAGATTGCCAGACACGAGGCAGTCAATGACATCATCAAGAGAAGTTTGGCTACAGCTGGGTGTCCAGCACAAAGGGAACCCCAGCTGTGCAGACCTGACAACAGCCAAAAACGCCCAGATGGAGTCACCCTGCAGCCATGGAGGGAAGGTAAACAGGTCGTATGGGATTACACCTGTGCATCTACATTGGCTGATACCTATTTACGTTACAGCTCAGCGGAGGGAGGTGGGGCAGCCACCTTCAGGGAGACCCAGAAAATCCACAAGTACAGAAACCTAGAACGTTGTTACAGGTTCGTGCCGATAGGCTCAGAGACTCTGGGCGCCTGGGGTAAATGTGCACTCAAGTTTTTAAAGGAGGTTGGTGAGGAACTCATTGGGAAAACTAGAGACCCACGAGCAGCCAGTTTCCTATTCCAGCGCCTCAGTGTCGCAGTGCAGAGGGGAAATGCGTGCTGTATCCTGGGTACGCACCCAACCTCCGAGGAGCTGGACGAGGTCTTCGAACGCTGATTGTTTAATTGTTATATTTGTGTGTGTGTGTGTGTTCTCTGTAAACTGTAGCATTGCAATAAAATAAAACAAAACATACAAAAAAATAATAGGGGTGGTAGGAGAGGAAAAGAATTAAGTATTCAGTGAGAATCCACAAGATCTTCTCTGAATGCTCTTTGTTTTCTTCTTCGAGGATGTGGGTCCCTGCAATTGCACCAGAGGTGGTACCCCTAATATATATATATATATATATATATATATATATATATATATATATATATATATATATATATATATATATATATATACTCTTACATATAATTTAACTCACACATTTTCTTGAGGCCCGTCTAGGTGTTACTACCAGTCTAGACAGACGTATAAGCGGAAGAACCAAATAACCTTACCGGGCAGCACGGCTTAAGAAGCATCACAAATACCAGAGTTACGCCTGAATCCCACCGGCGGCAGCCGCCCTGATCCTCTAAACCCACGTCCCAACCCCAGAGTGGAGTGACCCACACCTGTGTTCCTCCACCAGATAGTGCCGCTGGTGTTTACACAACGATGGAAGGCAATTTCCCCCTGTCCCCTGCGGTGAGGTCAGTTCCATGTCAGTCAGCCGCTATCGGGAGGTTTCCTTGGCGTCAGGCAAGCGCTGTCAGGAGGTCAGCTGGGTGTCTTACAACCTCTGACAGCGCTGTCAATATGAAGGGAAGTAAGTTAGTTTGTCGTGGGGCTCCACGGTAATGCAGATAGCGAAAACACACACATTAACATACAGTTACGGGCTATTCATGCCCGTGCCACCTTTTGGGTGGCTTAATCTTTAACAATCAATCAACATAACAGGTTCAAGCTCCTGGCCCCAGACCTGATTCCCAGGATAACATAACAAGCAGTAAGAAGTAACATTTTCCAAGTGCACTATTTTGCTCACTCACGCATGGCTGAGTGCACTAACTGGCTCACTCACGCACGGCCGATTGCACTAACTGGCTCACTCACGCATGGCTAAGTGCACTAACTTGCTCACTCATGCATGGCTGAGTGCACTAACTTGCTCACTCATGCATGGCTGAGTGCACTAACTTGTTCACTCACGCACGGCCGATTGCACTAACTGGCTCACTCACGCACGGCCGAGTGCACTAACTGGCTCACTCACGCGCGGCCGAGTGCACTAATTGGCTCACTCATGCATGGCTGAGTGCACTAACTGGCTCACTCACGCATGGCTGAGTGCACTAACTGGCTCACTCACGCACGGCCGAGTGCACTAACTGGCTCACTCACGCACGGCCGAGTGCACTAACTACTCACGCGCGGCCGAGTGCACTAACTGGCTCACTCACGCACGGCCGAGTGCACTAACTACTCACGCACGGCCGAGTGCACTAACTGGCTCACTCACGCACGGCCGAGTTTCTTATAGGCTCTCGACGATCCACGAAAATTAAGATACAAAATTAAAATGAATTAGAATCCACAAGAGAAATTTCCCAGTGACATCAAGAGGCAGTTGACCCCGTTAAAGAAACGACCTGGTTTACCCCAGAGAGGTCAACCCCCCACCGCCCCTGACGTCAGCACACTGTGCTCACTATAGTCTCTCCATCATGACCAAAACACGTTATTTACCTCAGGAACGCGTCACGAACCTGTCTTGGAGGGTGACACCTAGTTTGTTTGTTTTATATAAGAGAATGTTGTCGGAGAAATTGCTGGTAGAACAATTTGATTGCTTCGAAAATCATTAATGTTTTTTTTCGGTTTGTATTTAAGCTTTGTCTAGGCCAGTTGGTGATACCCTTCCCGGTGGTGCGTACTTCTACTGTTGCCTAACTCTCTAGTACCTATTTTACCGCTAGGTGAACTGGAGCATCAGGTGAAAGGAAATGTGCCCAATCGTTTATGTCCCGGCCGGGGATCGAATGCGGGGTCCTAGATTGCGAGTCTTGTACATAGACCATTGTGCCACAGACAGGACTCAGTGGTGCCTCTCGCTCTCTGATAAATACTCCGCAGGCTGGTCAACCTTACCGACTCGGACTAAATGTAAACACAGTCAGGGCTGCCACCCTGTCTTCATACCGGTCTCTCTCGAGTCTGGAGTCCTGGAATAATAACATCACGCTGGTTTCTCTTGCGTCTGAAGTCCTGGGCTGACAGCATCATCATGGCCTCTCATACGTCTAGAGGGCTGGAATGGGGTCTTCATGTTGGTCGGGCTTGGTATCTAAGGTGTTGTGATTTTCCTTCCTTGTTTATGCCACCTCGACGGCACTCCATCTCTGTCTCTCTCTGTCTGTCTCTCTCTCTCTCTCTCTCTCTCCTCTCTCTCTCTATCTCTCTCCTCTCTCTCCTCTCTCTCTCTCTCTCTCTCCTCTCTCCTCTCTCCTCACTCTCTCTCACACACACACATCCGGGAGGCTGCTACACTTATGGAGGGCAGCACGGAGCCGCACCTTGGGCCGATGCGGTATTGGGAACCTGGAAGTCGGGCATTCGGGGCACCTGGAGGGAGTCCAGTTGAGTTCTATATAGGGCATCTTCAGGGAGTCCGGGTGAATACTATTTAGTTCACGTTTTGTGCTGTTGGAATGCCCCAAACGGCGTGCATTGCAATATAGTTTGCACGCCAAAATGACGTACATTTGCACAAATTCTTTGAAATACTCCAAATGTATCACAAATGCATTAACTCCAAAAATTTGCAACAGTAACTAGTAGTTTAACTTGTCCCAGGCCTAAATAAGTAATCTTAGCATAATATTGGCTACCTTATGCCTAATTAGTACATATCTGTGCTACACTAAGCCTTGGGAAAGTTAGGCTAATCTCTTGCTTTTTGTCGTGCCTGTGAAATTAATCGTATAAAATGTGACTTTGTTTTTAGTGTAACTCCATTTTTGTACTTTTAGCCGGACGGACTCACAGAGAGAGCCAGACGGACGCACAGAGAGAGCCAGACGGACGCACAGAGAGCCAGACGGACGCACAGAGAGCCAGACGGACGCACAGAGAGCCGGTGGACGCACAGAGAGCCAGACGGACGCACAGAGAGCCGACGGACGCACAGGGAGTCAGACGGACGCACAGGGAGCCAGACGGACGCACAGGGAGCCAGACGGACGCACAGGGAGCCAGACGCACAGCAGAGCCAGACGGACGCACAGAGAGCCAGACGGACGCACAGGGAGCCAGACGGACGCACAGGGAGCCAGACGGACGCACAGGGAGCCAGACGGACGCACAGAGAGCCAGACGGACGCACAGGGAGCCAGACGGACGCACAGAGAGCCAACGGACGCACGGGAGCCAGACGGACGCACAGGGAGCCAGACGGACGCACAGGGAGCCAGACGGACGCACAGGGAGCCAGACGGACGCACAGAGAGCCACGACGCACAGGGCCCACGGACGCACAGGGAGCCAGACGGACGCACAGGGAGCCAGACGGACGCACAGAGAGCCAGACGGACGCACAGGGAGCCAGACGGACGCACAGGGAGCCAGACGGACGCACAGAGAGCCAGACGGACGCACAGGGAGCCAGACGGACGCACAGGGAGCCAGGCGGACGCACAGAGAGCCAGACAGACGCACAGGGAGCCAGACGGACGCACAGGGAGCCAGACGAACGCACAGGGAGCCAGACGGACGCACAGGGAGCCAGACGGACGCACAGGGAGCCAGACGGACGCACAGGGAGACGAGGGTGAGGGTGGAGAGAGGGGGCGGGAGCAAGTACCGTTGGTTCGCTTACCAAGTCGTGAGCAGACCTGCAGACCAGTTTTTGTGGGTGTCATCTTCACCCCCCTCCCACACCTGTACACGTGCACACACCTGTACACACATGTACACGTGCACACACCTGTACACATGCACACACCTGTACACGTGCACACACCTGTACACGTGCACATACCTGTACACGTGCACACACCTGCATACACACAAAGGCGGGACCAAAGAGCCAAAGCTCAACCCCCGCAGCACAATTAGGTGAGTACACTCATCTGTACTTGCACTCGTGAACACGTATAAACACACACATGTATTCATCTACAATCGCCTGTTCTCGTCTACACGCGCACAAGCAGCCTTCAGAGACCATAAAACATGGTATTCATAACACAACCTACGTCAGACTGGTCCTAGATTATGCAGTCCCTCTTTGAGGTCTAGTTTTCAGAATCGATGTTGGGAACGTTCGACATATTTTCAAGAGGTATTTTCAAGAGGCTGGTCCCGAGGCTTATAGTGCCAGAAGCTCTCGTCAACTGAGTAACACTTGCTTGCTTTCTCAAACCACAATCAGGAATCCCTGGGTTTAATCTCCGGGAGGAACTGAAATGGTTGGCACATTTCCTTTCACCTGATGCCTCTGTTCGCCTAGTAATAAATTTGAAGAGACGCGGAATCGAGCAGACATGATGACAGCATGCAAGATCCTCTGGAAGGCATGCGGTGCGGGTGGCAGACCTCACTCCCATGCTATCTTGAGTTATCTTGAGATGATTTCGGGGCTTAGCGTCCCCGCGGCCCGGTCCTCGACCAGGCCTCCTTTTTGTTACTCATCCCCCATTTTTGTTACACATCTTACACGTAAAGTATCAACATACTGGAGTGAACGATATGGATGAAAATGCAGAATAGAACCATGAAGAGCAGAGGTGCCATAGGCACAATCAGAGAACACTGTATAAACATCAGAGGTCCGGTCCGCGGTTGTTCAACGTCCTCCAGCGACTATAAGAAATATTGCCGGAACAACCGTGGACATCTTCAAGAGGAAACTAGATTGTTTCCTCCAAGGAGTGCCGGACCAACCGGGCTGTGGTGGTATGTGGCCTGCGGGCCGCTCCAAGCAACAGCCTGGTGGACCAAACTCTCACAAGTCAAGCCGGGGGTCGAACCCGGAACCTCAGGACTATGAATCCGAAGCACTGTCCACTCAGCTGTCATACTAGGTAAGGAAATGGAATACACTGTAAGAAAAAGTTGTGGATATCATCTCTTATCAAGATTTTCAGTGGTATGTTCGACATAGAGAGTTCGCTGTAGTGAACTATAGAGCAGAGAGATTTTAAAAACACCAGGTGTCAATAACTAGGTTGTCGGGGCCCAGAGCTAAACCTCGCTCCCAGTAGACACTGATAGGAGCGCAGGTGGTGCACAGAGTCTGGCAGTGGCAGGGAGAGTAAGAGGCATTTCCTTCGTGAGTAGTGTGTTGTGCATTTATGGACGCTCTCCTCCCTCTCCTTCCCTGCACACGCCTACCTCCCCCTTCCCATGTCTCTCCTCTCCTCTCCATCCCCCACATTGTCCGCCTCTCCCCCCCCCCCTCCCTCCCTCTTCCTTCTTCTGCTTCCCTCCCCGCCACCCTCCCACATTCCACCCCCGCCCCTCCCCCTTGTGAAAGCAACGGCAGCAAGTGCTCTAGTTCGGCCACATCTCCGACACCCTCCAGCACCACCACACACCTTACACAACACTAGCACGCACAAACAACAAACAGCTACACCAGACACTGAGAGCAGCCGTCCACCATACGACCAAACACTCCAGAAAGCTCCGTGAAGTCCTTATCGTACAACCATGACCATCAGACCTCAACAGCAAGCCACCAGGGTGTAGAACACGATTGAAGAATGTAAAAAGACAAGAAAGATTACTCCAAGATGAGACGCCCCGCTCCCACAGCTGGTGGCCCAAGATGAGACGACCGCTCCCACACCTGGTGGCCCAAGATGAGACGCCCACGCTCCCACAGCTGGTGGCCCAAGATGAGACGCCCCGCTCCCACACCTGGGGCCCAAGATGAGACGCCCCGCTCCCACAGCTGTGGCCCAGATGAGACGCCCCGCTCCACACGCGGTGGCCCAAGATGAGACGCCCCGCTCCCACACCTGGTGGCCCAGATGAGACGCCCTGCTCCCACACCTGGTGGCCCAAGATGAGCCCCGCTCCACACCTGGTGGCCCAAGATGAGACGCCCCGCTCCCACACCTGGTGGCCCAAGATGAGACGCCCGCTCCCACAGCTGGCGGCCCAACATCCACTCCAAACATCTACCACTTACGGGCTATTCAGCCCGTGCCACCTCTTGTGGTGGATTAATCTTCATTAATCAATCGTGTTCTAGGG
>WNGS01167840.1:17201658-17214052 GCA_020271785.1 Procambarus virginalis | reverse complement strand
CATTGGTGGCCCAAGATGAGACGCCCCGCTCCAACAGCTGGTGGCCCAAGATGAGACCGCCCCGCTCCCACACCTGGTGCCCAAGATGAGACGCCCCGCTCCCACACCTGGTGGCCCAAGATGAGACGCCCCGCTCCCCACACCTGGTGGCCCAGATGAGACGCCCCGCTGCCCACACCTGGTGGCCCAAGATGAGACGGCCCCCGCTCCCACACCTGGTGGCCCAAGATGAGACGCCCCGCTCCCACCCTGGTGAGCACAAGATGAACGCCCCCGCTCCCCACACCTGGGTGGCCCAAGATGAACCCGCCCGCTCCCACACCTGGTGGCCCAAGATGAGACCGCCCCGGCTCCCCAAAAGCTGGTGGCCCAAGATGAGACGGCCCCGCCGCCACAGCTGGTGTGGCCCAAGATGAGACCGCCCGCTCCCACAGCTTGGTGGCCCCCCAAGATGAGACGCCCCGCTCCCTAAGCTGGTGGCCCAAGATGAGACGCCCCGCTCCCTAAGCTGGTGGCCCAAGATGAGACGCCCCACTCCCACAGCTGTTGGCCCAAGATGAGACGCCCCAGCTCGTACAGCTGGCGGCCCAAGATGAGACGCCCCCGCTCCCACAGCTGGTGGCCCAAGATGAGACGCCCCGCTCCCTAAGCTGGTGGCCCAAGATGAGACCGCCCGCTCCCACAGCTGGTGGCCCAAGATGAGGACGCCCCGCTCCCACAGCTGGTGGCCCAAGATGAGACGCACCGCTCCCACACCTGGTGGCCCAAGATGAGACGGCCCCGCTCCCACAGCTGGTGGCCCAAGATGAGACGCCCCGCTCCCACAGCCTGGTGGCCCCAAGATGAGACGCTCCGCTCCCACACCTGGTGGCCCAAGATGAGACGCCCCCGCTCCCACAGCTGGCGGCCCAAGATGAGACGCCCCACTCCCACACCTGGTGCCCAAGATGAGACGCCCCCGCTCCCACACCTGGTGGCCCAAGATGAGACGCCCCGCTCCCCACACCTGGTGGCCCAAGATGAGACGCCCCGGCTCCCACAGCTGGCGGCCCAAGATGAGACGCCCCGCTCCCCACACCTGGTGGCCCAAGATGAGACGCACCCGCTCCCACAGCTGGTGGCCCAGATGAAGACGCCCCGCTCCCCACAGCTGGTGGCCCAAGATGAGACGCCCCGCTCCCACACCTGGTGGCCCAAGGATGAGACGAGAACTTTGCAAACAGAAGCTTGAAGACAGTTCCGCCTCCTACCCAACCACTTGGATTAATCGGTAAAACGACGGCCTCGCTTTCGGTAAGTCGACGTTCGACCTCCGACGGTATAAGTGGTTGGGCACTGTTCCTTCCCTCTATGCTATCCGAGATCTCGTACCCTTCCCGGCTGTAACCCGTCCTCATAATAGAACGTCGCATTTTGACGTATACGACTCGCGAAAGTGACATACTGTCCCGTTTTCTGTTTTTTGGGTCGTTTGCTAGGTTAGAAGAAGTACGACATTTTTTTGACGTTGGGAAAACCTTAAGAGGACGGGCTACCTTCCCAGTCGTACTGGCCTACGGCTTTCTCCTCATAATTACCTTACGTTACAACCCCTTGTATCCTGGGTGAGAATGGACGAACGGGTGAGATTCACCCCTTCACGAACGCCTAAGATCCGACTGCACGAGGAAGCTAGATCCGGCTCTACCAGAACGGGACTTAGAGAGTAAATAACGCAGGTTGACAGTTGGGCGGAGCACTTTACAAGGCTCCGTGAGTCTTCTGGACAACTGTAGTGTTCAGCATGAACATCGTGGGGAGTTATACACACCCAGACGTGCCTATAACGCCTATAACTTGTCGGTGTATATATATACTTAGAGTATATATATATGCGACTAAAGTATACTTACTGGTTGGTCAGGAAGCAGTTGTGGTGGTCTCAAACTCCTCAAAGGTTTATGGGCCTTAAGCCCAATGCCACACTAAGACCAACACATCATCATTGGCCTACAGGTAAGTCCAAAGGGGGGTAAACGTAAATATTATAACAAAGTGGTAACTTTGCGGTGGACAGGGGAGCGTGGAGTTCCCAAGTCCACTTTGTTGTGCACGGTGGTGGTGGTGGCTGGGGGGGGGGGGGGGCTGAGTGGAGCGCCACTGCCTCCTTCCATTATCGTGACGCCAAGCCTCGCTCTGCGCCAATTTTAAATGGCCAGACGTCAAGGAGCCCTCCCGGATGTTGGGCCAGCTGGCCTGGGTCCATGTTGGGCCAGCTGGTGTGGCTCCATGTTGGGCCAGCTGGTGTGGGTCCATGTTGGGCAGCTGGTGTGGGTCCATGTTGGGCCAAATGGTGTGGGTCTATGTTGGACCAGCTGGTGTGGGTCTATGTTTGATCAGCTGGCGTGAGTCCATGTTGGACCAGCTGACGTGGGTCCATTATTTTCCTGCCATATTATTTAAAGATATTCCACAATCATTAAAATCATAAATAAAATATATATATATATATATATATATATATATATATATATATATATATATATATATAAATTGCGATTTGTATTTTATATTACTGCACGTAATCTTTGTAATGCACATTAATACCACTATGTAAAAGACACATCGACCACTTTCAGTAGGG
Source organism: Procambarus virginalis (assembly GCA_020271785.1). Classification (NCBI taxonomy): domain Eukaryota; kingdom Metazoa; phylum Arthropoda; class Malacostraca; order Decapoda; family Cambaridae; genus Procambarus; species Procambarus virginalis. Next base: position 17,211,429 of record WNGS01167840.1, on the reverse strand, counting down.
CAGACGTAACTGTGTATCTATCTGTGTATTTATCTATGTTTAACAGATCTCTAACCCTGTCCATGGAGGACAGAAAAAATGTATATATGTTGCTTAGCATTGTAAATGTGTGGCCACGTCTGTGGTAGAAAATAATAATAATAATAAAGCTGCATGTCATTTATTTTTTAATTCTAGTATTATTGTTTAAATAATTGTGTTTTATATTGTTAGTAATGACCTTGACACGATCAATATGACGGCAAAAAACACGATAATTTGCGGGAAAACATCGCAAAACTTTGGTAATACTGTTCTATTTTAGTACGTGTGTGTGTGTGTGTGTGTGTGTGTGTGTGTGTGTGTGTGTGTGTGTGTGTGTGTGTGTGTGTGTGTGTGTGTGTGTGTGTGTGTATTCACTTAGTTGTATTCACTTAGTTGTATTTTACGGGGGTTGAGCTTTGCTCTTTCGGCCCGCCTCTCTACTGTCAATCAACTGTTTACTAACTACACTAACTACTTTTTTTTTTCACACCACACACACACACACACCCAGGAAGCAGCCCGTGACAACTGACTAACTCCCAGGTACCTATTTACTGCTAGGTAACAGGGGCATTCAGGGTGAAAGAAACTTTGCCCATTTGTTTCTGCCGGGTGCGGGAATCGAACCCGCGCCACAGAATTACAAGTCCTGCGCGCAATCCACCAGACTACCTGGCCCCCTGTGTGTGTGTGTGTGTGTGTGTGTGTGTGTGTGTGTGTGTGTGTGTGTGTGTGTGTGTGTGTGTGAGAGAGAAATGGATTATAAAGACCAAAAGCGGAGTGTGGAACAACTGCATACCATACTAGGCTACAGTTGAGGGTAGTCAACTAGGCTACAGTTGAGGGTAGTCAACTAAGCTACAGTTGAGGGTAGTCAACTAAGCTACAGTTGAGGGTAGTCAACTAGGCTATAGTTGAGGGTAGTCAACTAGGCTACAGTTGAGGGTGATCAACTAGGCTACATTCAGTAATTCTGACACTTGCCCAGCTGGAAAATTCCGTGTCGTCCACTGCAGGACGCCAGGTCGTGGGAGTAATGTTTTTCTCGTTGTCGAGCGTCTCCCTAACTAAGACGGAGGAATTGTCGTTCTTCACAGTGATGTTAGTTATGGCGATACACACGCTAGGCTTCTTCCACTCCCCAACGGCCAGTGTCTAGTCAGTAGTCGTGGTTCATGACTATTCTCAGCTTCGTTTTAACTCAAATAACCGTCTTTTTCAAGCCATTTCCCCTATTGTTATCGTTAAGGCGCGGCCAGACGTGACCCCAGACAGCTGATTGGAGACCGATTCTTCCAGTACTAACAGGCCAGTTCGGTACCGAAGATGGCGGTCCAGCCCGAGGCGGTCCAGCCCGTGGTGGTCCAGCCTCTGGCTGGCCCACTGCGCGGGCCCTAAGCCTCTGGCTGGCCCACTGCGCGGGCCCTAAGCCTCTGGCTGGCCCACTGTGCGGGTCCTAAGCCTCTGGCTGGCCCACTGCGCTGGCCCTAAGCCTCTGGCTGGCCCACTGTGCGGGTCCTAAGCCTCTGGCTGGCCCACTTCGCGGGCCCTAAGCCTCTGGCTGGCCCACTGCGCGGGCCCTAAGCCTCTGGCTGGCCCACTAAGTGTTGCTTGTTTCTGTTTTACTTGGGCGGAGTGTGAGTATTTATGACTCGTATGGTCGCTTCAGTAAGATTTTGTCCATGTTTAACAACTTCTTCTGCTCTGTTGAATCTAAGTTGAAATCTTATGGGTTTGTAACTGTGCACTGTGTTAGATAATGTTCCAGTGGTCTGTTGTGGCTGTAACTGTGCACTGTGTAGATAATGTTCCAGTGGTGTGTCGGGCATTTCTCCACAGTGCTGACATTTCTCTCATCTTCCGGAACCTGTAAGCCTATTTCCCATGCACATGGGTATCCAAGCCTGATGCGATGTAAGTGTACTTCTGTTGTTCTACTGCTCCCTTTCATCAAACTAAGTGGTTCGTAGTTGGTTGAATTCTTGTACCAACCGCAGATCCTGATGTTGCAACTGCTGTGTTGTGGTCACTGTACATCGTCTGCATTGCTCTATTTCTAATTACTTTCTTAATCTGTGATAGACTCTGTGGTATATAAATGTCTACATTTCTTCGTGTAGTTGCAAGTTTTGCAGCTTTGTCTGCAATGTCATTTCCTATTATACCCACATGACTTGGCTTCAGTTGATAAGTACCCAACTTCCTTGACATTGGAGTGTTTGCATTAATGATATGACATTTGTGATCTGATGGTTGTTGTCACGTATGTGTTCTTGTTGCAAGGTTTCAGTGGCAGTCCTCGAATCTGTATGTATGATAACATGTTGTCGGTGTTCAGCAAGAGCATGTTCCAAAGCCTTTTGAATGGCTAGCATCTTGATTGTAAAGTCGAACACCCATTTGAGAGTCTCCAAATAGTCGCAATGGCTTGGCTCTTTCTCCTCGTAGTTCCCCTCCCTTCCAATTATTTACAGAGGTTCCTGCCTTAACTGCAGCTCCAGTTTCTTGTCCCTGCTGCTCTACTGATCCATCTGTGCTGGAGTAGATAATATTGAGCTTAAGAGTCAGCAAGTGGGGAGACTCACCCATCACAGGGAGTTTATTATTATTATTTTTATTATTTTCTACCACAGACGTGGCCACACATTTACAATGCTAACAAGCATATATACATTTCTTCTGTCCTCCATGGACAGGGTTAGAGATGTGTTAAACATATAGTTCAGGGATTTATTGAACAATCAACCACAGAAGGTGATTCGGTGCTTTTAAAATGCTAAGCTAACCTACATACGTAAATACATAGATACACAGATTTACGTATGCCTTACATAAAATGTTCGATGTGTCTTTTACATAGTGCCATTAATGTGCATTTACAAAGGTGAAATGTAATTCTGATCAGCTTCATATATTCTTTATACACACACATATACATACACACACACATATACGTTCATATACATACATATATACACACACATGCATTCACATACATTTGTCTCTTTTACTCTGACAGGGTGAGATAGCTGATAGAGAAACTAGTGTGCAATTAAGCACTTAATCACTGAAGGTGATTAGAGGAGAGAGAGAGAAGAAAGAGAGGAGAGAGAGAGAGAGAGAGAGAGAAGTTATGATATTGAAAATAGTATTTGTTGAGTCTGTGCTTATCTTCACTTGTGATACACGGAGCGGGGTGTCCCAGCGTGAGGGGACTCTATAACGTGGGTTATGGTGAGAGGATAGAGTGGGCGGGCGGCAGAAAAAGAGTGGGCGGGAGGATGGAAGGATAGAGAGTTAGTTTAGTTCATTTATTATGCACCCCATACCCATCTTGTGGGCGGTAGTGGAAAGGGTTACAGAGGCACATAATGGGCTCAGGGACTGAACCCACAGTTCATTTAGGATAGCGAGCAGCTTGCGGAGAACCAATGTTTACCTCCGGGTTCTCTAATGGGTCGCTCTGATTGGTCAAATATTAGATCAGGGCTGAAGATGCTCTTCACAGTGTCGCCAGCTCCGGTTTACTATGGTAAACTGTAGTTATTGGATACGGGAGGATCATTCAGGTTTACTTTGATTTGTTATGTGTTAACCAAGTTCTGTTTGACACTGCTCAGTTTACTCTGGTTGGATTGGGTTTAGATTATTTTATTTTATTAATTTCGTTACTTGGTTATATTTTCAATTACTTCACCCATTAGATTATATTCAATAGACACCCCTGTAGGGTAATAGATCGCACTAAATAGACACCCCCTGAACCTAATAGATCGCACTAAATAGACACCCCTGAACCTAATAGATCGCATTAAATAGACACCCCTGAACCTAATAGATCGCACTAAATAGACACCCCTGAACCTAATAGATCGCATTAAATAGACACTCCTGAACCTAATAGATCGCATTAAATAGACACCCCTGAACCTAATAGATCTCACTAAATAGACACCCCTGAACCTAATAGATCGCATTAAATAGACACCCTGAACCTAATAGATCGCACTAAATAGACACCCCTGAACCTAATAGATCGCATTAAATAGACACGGTCCATACCTCACAAGGAGGTACACTACAGGACCAAGATTCTCTAAACATGTCCGCAAACACTTGCGAAACCTGTACATCTTTCCACAATCATGACGGCATTGTTTACACTTATTAACCAGTTTATGAGCTCCGAAGCGCTACGAAGGTTGTTTATAACAATAATAACCTGGGTTGGGTAATTTACAAGCTGGTAAACCGATTAATAAATGCTAAATATGCCGCCATGTTTTTTGACAGATGTACGGGTTTCGTAAATGGTTGTGTAAATGTTTAACGAGTCCAGGGAGTAGATATAATAGCAAGCCTACCACCTGATGGAGGGAGGGGCTAGATGGTGAGGGAGGGAGGGGGCTAGATGGTGAGGGAGGGAGGGCTAGATGGTGAGGGAGGGAGGGGCTAGATGGTGAGGGAGGGAGGGGCTAGATGTGAGGGAGAGAGGGGCTAGATGGTGAGAGAGAGGGAGGGGCTAGGGGGTAGATGGTGAGGGAGGGGGGCTAGATGGTGAGGGAGGGAGGGGGGCTAGATGGTGAGGGAGGGAGGGGCTAGAGGTGAGAGAGAGAGAGAGGGGCTAGATGGTGAGAGAGAGGGAGGGGCTAGATGGTGAGGGAGAGAGGGGCTAGATGGTGAGAGAGAGAGAGGGGGCTAGATGGTGAGGGAGGGAGGGCTAGATGGTGAGAGAGAGAGAGGGGCTAGATGGTGAGGGAGAGAGAGGGGCTAGATGGTGAGAGAGAGAGGGGCTAGATGGTGAGGGGGGAGGGGTAGATGGTGAGAGAGGGAGGGGCTAGATGGTGAGAGAGAGAGGGGCTAGATGGTGAGAGAGAGAGAGGGGCTAGATGGTGAAGGAGGGAGGGGCTAGATGGTGAGAGAGAGAGGGGCTAGATGGTGAGAGAGAGAGAGGGGTAGATGGTGAGGGAGGGAGGGTCTAGATGGTGAGAGAGAGAGGGGGGGCTAGATGGTGAGGGAGGGAGGGAGGGGTAGATGGTGAGGGAGGGAGGGGCTAGATGGTGAGGGAGGGAGGGGCTAGATGGTGAAGAGAGAGGGAGGGGCTAGATGGTGAGAGAGAGAGAGGGCTAGATGGTGAGAGAGAGAGAGGGGCTAGATGGTGAGAGAGAGAGGGGCTAGATGGTGAGGGAGGGAGAGGCTAGATGGTGAGAGAGGGAGGGGCTAGATGGGAGAGAGAGAGGGGCTAGATGGTGAGAGAGAGAGAGGGGCTAGATGGTGAAGGAGGGAGGGGCTAGATGGTGAGAGAGAGAGGGGCTAGATGGTGAGGGAGGGAGGGGCTAGATGGTGAGGGAGGGAGGGGCTAGATGGTGAGGGAGGGAGGGGCTAGATGGTGAGAGAGAGAGGGGCTAGATGGTGAGAGAGAGAGAGGGGCTAGATGGTGAAGGAGGGAGGGGCTAGATGGTGAGAGAGAGAGGGGCTAGATGGTGAGAGAGAGAGGGGCTAGATGGTGAAGGAGGGAGGGCTAGATGGTGGAGAGAGAGGGGCTAGATGGAGAGAGAGAGAGGGGCTAGATGGTGAAGGAGGGAGGGGCTAGATGGTGAGAGAGAGAGAGAGAGAGGGGCTAGATGGTGAGAGAGAGAGGGGCTAGATGGTGAGAGAGAGAGAGAGAGGGGCTAGATGGTGAGAGAGAGAGGGGCTAGATGGTGAGAGAGAGAGAGGGGGGCTAGATGGTGAGAGAGAGAGAGAGGGGCTAGATGGTGAGAGAGAGAGAGGGGCTAGATGGTGAGAGAGAGAGAGAGGGGCTAGATGGTGAGAGAGAGGGAGGGGCTAGATGGTGAGAGAGAGAGAGGGGCTAGATGGTGAGAGAGAGAGAGGGGCTAGATGGTGAGAGAGAGAGAGGGGCTAGATGGTGAGAGAGAGAGAGAGGGGCTAGATGGTGAGAGAGAGAGGGGCTAGATGGTGAGAGAGAGAGGGGCTAGATGGTGAGAGAGAGAGAGAGGGGCTAGATGGTGAGAGAGAGAGAGGGGCTAGATGGTGAGAGAGAGAGGGGCTAGATGGTGAGAGAGAGAGAGAGGGGCTAGATGGTGAGAGAGAGAGAGGGGCTAGATGGTGAGAGAGAGAGAGAGGGGCTAGATGGTGAGAGAGAGAGGGGCTAGATGGTGAGAGAGAGAGAGGGGCTAGATGGTGAGAGAGAGGGAGGGGCTAGATGGTGAGAGAGGGATAGGCTAGATGGTGAGAGAGGGATAGGCTAGATGGTGAGAGAGAGAGGGGCTAGATGGTGAGAGAGAGAGAGGGGCTAGATGGTGAGAGAGAGGGAGGGGCTAGATGGTGAGGAGAGAGAGAGAGGGGCTAGATGGTGAGAGAGAGAGAGGGGCTAGATGGTGAGAGAGAGAGAGGGGCTAGATGGTGAAAGAGAGAGAGGGGCTAGATGGTGAGAGAGAGAGAGGGGCTAGATGGTGAGAGAGGGAGGGGCTAGATGGTGAGAGAGAGAGAGGGGCTAGATGGTGAGAGAGGGAGGGGCTAGATGGTGAGAGAGAGAGAGGGGCTAGATGGTGAGAGAGAGGGAGGGGCTAGATGGTGAGAGAGAGGGAGGGGCTAGATGGTGAGGGAGGGAGGGGCTAGATGGTGAGAGAGAGAGAGAGGGGCTAGATGGTGAGGGAGGGAGGGGCTAGATGGTGAGAGAGAGGGAGGGGCTAGATGGTGAGGGAGGGAGGGGCTAGATGGTGAGAGAGAGAGAGAGGGGCTAGATGGTGAGAGAGAGAGAGAGAGGGGCTAGATGGTGAGGAAGGGAAGGAGGAGGAGGGAGGAAAATTGTAAAAAGAGTTTCGAGAAGGATCTCAAATAAAAAAAATAATAAAAAAGTGCATCTGGGTTCGTTCTCGACTTAGAATCGGGGGATCCCAGACTCGATTTCGGGTGGGACAGAAATGATTGGGCACATTATTTTGTTTGTTTTTTTTAACACAGGAAGGTACAGGAAGAGACGACTTCTTAGTCCTGTGAGCAGGTTGAGAGGTTCCCCCCTTCCCTAGCTCACGGTAAGCCTAACCGGCCACCGGTTAATAACCAAGTAATCAATACTGCTGGGTTGAATAGAGGCGAAGAGTTAACGATTGGGGTTTATCTAATGCCGCTGTTCACTATCAGTAATAGGTAAATCGGAAGTTCGACCTTGGGCGGGGGAGGGAGGAAGGACCTCGATATAGGCCTAAATTTATATATATATAATATATATATATATAAATATATATATATATATATCTATATATAATATATATATATATATATATTATATAATATATAAAATGTATCAGAAAGCTGCATGAACGCGCAAGCCATAGATCACTAACAACTCTTTGACCCGGCCAGGATTCGAACCCATGCCGTCAAGATCACCCTAAACGTACACAGCACCGTGACCACCGCACCAATGATCGTCTATAGGACTTGGTCAGTCTTGGTGCTTATTAACTAAGTCCTTGACTGATCTACCCCGACGACACTCATGGATCCATTTGGGTACAGTTTTTCATTGTGTATACAATCGTTGTGTAAACAATCGTTGTGTATACAATCGTGGTGTAAACAATCTACTATTAGTTCATCTCCCAGTTACTGGGTTAAACTAATGGCCCTCAAGATCGTGTTAATTATGTGCCCAATTGGAGGCTATAAATGGGTTAATGGCTACTGCATTTATAAGTGACTGTCCATGATTAAGTGGTTAGCCAGAGGCGATAATCAGGTCTTCAGGTGTGTCACGTTGACTAGCTTCCTCATCAGTGATCAGATGAATGACTCCATCAATCTGTTGAGGATTTTCTGTAAATAAAGGGGATTTTCTTTTCATCTATTAAACAGACCATGACAGTCATGTCAATCAACTCTCAGACTGTCCCTGGCTGTGAATCAACTCTCAGACTGTCCCCTGGCTGTCAATCAACTCTCAGACTGTCCCTGGCTGTCAATCAACTCTCAGACTGTCCCCTGGCTGTCAATCAACTCTCAGACTGTCCCTGGCTGTCAATCAACTCTCAGACTGTCCCTGGCTGTCAATCAACTCTCAGACTGTCCCCTGGCTGTCAATCAACTCTCAGACTGTCCCTGGCTGTCAATCAACTCTCAGACTGTCCCTGGCTGTCAATCAACTCTCAGACTGTCCCCTGGCTGTCAATCAACTCTCAGACTGTCCCTGGCTGTCAATCAACTCTCAGACTGTCCCTAGCTGTCAATCAACTCTCAGACTGTCCCTGGCTGTCAATCAACTCTCAGACTGTCCCCTGGCTGTCAATCAACTCTCAGACTGTCCCTGGCTGTCAATCAACTCTCAGACTGTCCCCTGGCTGTCAATCAACTCTCAGATTGTCCCTGGCTGTCAATCAACTCTCAGACTGTCCCTGGCTGTCAATCAACTCTCAGACTGTCCCTGGCTGTCAATCAACTCTCAGACTGTCCCCTGGCTGTCAATCAACTCTCAGATTGTCCCTGGCTGTCAATCAACTCTCAGACTGTCCCTGGCTGTCAATCAACTCTCAGACTGTCCCTGGCTGCCAATCAACTCTCAGACTGTCCCCTGGCTGTCAATCAACTCTCAGATTGTCCCTGGCTGTCAATCAACTCTCAGACTGTCCCTGGCTGTCAATCAACTCTCAGACTGTCCCTGGCTGCCAATCAACTCTCAGACTGTCCCTGGCTGTCAATCAACTCTCAGACTGTCCCTGGCTGTCAATCAACTCTCAGACTGTTCCCTGGCTGTCAATCAACTCTCAGACTGTCCCCTGGCTGTCAATCAATCCTCAGACAATCACTGTCAGCCAGTTAACTCTCAGACAGTCAGGTATTTCAAGACGCCTCAGAAATAACAAGATATTTCTGAGGAATTCAATCACGCATCAATCAGTGGTAGACAAGCATCTTGCAAGCAATCCTGGAAGTCAGTTCCCCCCCCCTCCCCCCACTTCCAGACAGCCAATCATCATCCAGACAACCAATCATCATCCAGACAGTCGCAGATGGCCAGTCACCGTCTAGACATTGGTCCCAAACAGCCAATCAGAAGCAGGGTAACAAGCGGGTAGGGATACGGGACAGCCAAGTTGGACTTGATTAACTGTCATAGCGGGGGTGAGCGACGTTGACACCCGCCACTCACAGTGATCACCTGCCTCAGATGGGGTGTTGATGGGTGTAGCCTTGTGTAGGGGTGTTGATGGGTGTAGCCTTGTGTAGGGGTGTTGATGGGTGTAGCCTTGTGTAGGGGTGATGATGGCTGTAGCCTTGTGTAGGGGTGTTGATGGGTGTAGCCTTGTGTAGGGGTGTTGATGGGTGTAGCCTTGTGTAGGGGTGTTGATGGGTGTAGCCTTGTGGAGGGGTGTTGATGGGTGTAGCCTTGTGTAGGGGTGTTGATGGGTGTAGCCTTGTGTAGGGGTGTTGTGGGGTTGTAGCCTTGTGTAGGGGTGTTGATGGGTGTAGCCTTGTGTAGGGGTGTTGATGGGTGTAGCCTTGTGTAGGGGTGTTGATCCTCCTGTGCCAGGTAAGGCCACTAAGGCTCGCCATAGCCCGTGCTACATGGAACTTTTTTGTTCCCAGTAGCTGAATCTACACCACCACCACCACCCAGTACTCATACTAATCCGGATACAAAGTCCGAGGATACTTCGCACAATGCGCATTCCATACTACCCATCTATCCCCATTATTGGGGCTCCAGCTTACACCCGGGGACCACCCCATAATCGTCTAACAGCC
>WNGS01167840.1:17162214-17181384 GCA_020271785.1 Procambarus virginalis | reverse complement strand
CTGTTACATGCCATGGTAACATGGCATGTAACCGTCTTCTAAATGCACCATAATTCAACTGTGCTGATAGTCTCCCATCAATGTCAATTCGCTCTATCACAATTCACCAAGAATCTCCTGTTTTTCTTAAACTCCATTTTGTTAATTTCCTTAATATTCCCAGACTGTGTTTTAGTGCGAGTCAACACCTTTGTAGCGTCGTAAGGTTCAGTACCCTCAAGCCTGCCCAACCGGCAACACCTCAGTAGTTCTGGCTCCTTAACTACTCACAATCTTCTCACAGGTTGTTTTGTAGTTACTTTCTTATGCTTCTAAGGTTCGGGGCTGCCGCTGGCCCTAAGGAGACTGTGACATCTCCTCCAAATGTGCTCAGAGTTGAAATTGAAATAAGTTTATTGAGGTAAAATACACACAAAGGGATGAGGTAGCTCAAGCTATTCTCACCCCGTTCAGTACATCGTGTTAATACATACATAGACACACATCACAAACAATAAACATATTACCGAACATTCTGAGAGGTAAACATATTCATTTCCTCCTTTACATAACTATGCTCAGAGTTGTTCTGCTTTCCCTACTTACTCCTATCATCTGCCCGCGATGTTTCATACGCGTACGGTACCCGGTGAGATTTGGTGGTGGTGCTGTCAACCTCTGCGGCTTCTTTCCTTTTCATTTAATTTTTTTTTTTAATTTGCCCCGAGGGGCGAGTTTATTGGGCAGCGCCACTCATCTTGTGAGTGGACACACCGCCATAGTGACAGTATTGGGCAGCGCCACTCAACTTGTGAGTGGACACACCGCCATAGTGACAGTATTGGGCAGCGTCACTCATCCTGTGAGTGGACACACCGCCATAGTGACAGTATTGGGCAGCGCCACTCATCCTGTGAGTGGACACACCGCCATAGTGACAGTATTGGGCAGCGCCACTCATCCTGTGAGTGGACACACCGCCATAGTGACAGTATTGGGCAGCGCCACTCATCTTGTGAGTGGACACACCGCCATAGTGACAGTATTGGGCAGCGCCACTCATCCTGTGAGTGGACACACCGCCATAGTGACAGTATTGGGCAGCGCCACTCATCCTGTGAGTGGACACACCGCCATAGTGACAGTATTGGGCAGCGCCACTCATCCTGTGAGTGGACACACCGCCATAGTGACAGTATTGGGCAGCGCCACTCATCCTGTGAGTGGACACACCGCCATAGCAGCATGTACAACACTCCCCAATAGGAAGAAAACCCGCTGGGTTGTTCATCCTGTCACTTGTACCCAGACACAGCTGGGACTTGCTTAACTGTCTCAAGTGAACAGCTCCTCAAACAAGAAGATTAACATCTATCAACCCTTAAAAGCTTACGTTATCTTGCGGGTGCAAAATGGGGAAATCTTTTAAGAACAGTTGTTCTCCACCACGATAAAACAAAAAATGTGCTAAACATCAATGAAAAAAAGACAGCAGCATCAAAGCAGCCACACTAACAAGAACAAACAAAGCGACAACAACAGTCACGCCACAACCACGTCTTTCCCGTCTTTAAGACAGCTGAGTGACGCCCCCCTTCCCCCCCCCCTCTCCCTTTTCCCGTCCTCATCCCCCCCCCTCTCCCACTCACACCTCTCACTCCTTTTCCACACACACATTTACCTTCGTCTTCTCTCATTATTTACACTCATCTCTTTTTCACATTCTCTTTATACACCTTTATTGCCCTCTCCCTGTCTCCTCAACCCCCTAAATTATTATATATGATCTGATAGTTATTAATCCTTCTCATCTCCCATGTGCAGATGAGAAGTTCCCCTGCAACTTGGAGTAGTGGTAGACAGGTTACGTTGGAGTAGTGGTAGGCAGGTTACGTTGGAGTAGTGGTAGGCAGGTTAGGTTGGAGTAGTGGTAGACAGGTTACGTTGGCGTAGTGGTAGACAGGTTACGTTGGAGTAGTGGTAGACAGGTTACGTTGGAGTAGTGGTAGACAGGTTACGTTGGAGTAGTGGTAGACAGGTTACGTTGGAGTAGTGGTAGACAGGTTACGTTGGAGTAGTGGTAGACAGGTTACGTTGGCGTAGTGGTAGACAGGTTACGTTGGAGTAGTGGTAGACAGGTTACGTTGGAGTAGTGGTAGACAGGTTACGTTGGAGTAGTGGTAGACAGGTTACGTTGGCGTAGTGGTAGACAGGTTACGTTGGAGTAGTGGTAGACAGGTTACGTTGGAGTAGTGGTAGACAGGTTACGTAGTGCGTCTACTTTGACGGATACCAATCTACCGTAAAGTGCAGCTGAAGGTGGTAGAGGCAGACGCAGAACACCAGCCGAGGCCTTCCCCAGGGACTCGGAGCATTGGTGCAGGCTGGTGGCAAGAGGCTCAGAGGGAGCCCTGTGAGCGCCCCTGGGTAAATGTGCACTTCAGGTCCCGGTGGTGGTGGTGGTGGTGGTGGTGGTGGTGCGGGAAGAACTCATTAGGCGAGCCAGACAACGAAGAGTAGCTTGTTCCAGCATCGCGGTCCAGAGAGGAAACGCCTCCTGTACTCACCTAGTTGTGCTTGCGGGGGTTGAGCTCTGGCTCTTTGGTCCTGTGTCTTGGGGCTCGTTCATCCACACCTCTGCAGAGCTGGATGAGGTTTTTGAACAGTGATTGTCATGCAATCACTGAACAATGATTCTTCTGTAAGCTGTAAATCCCCCTCCCTCCCTAATCCTCCCCTTCCCACCCCTGTAAATCCCTCCCCCCCCCCCGGTCACTGCTCCCCATCACCTCTGTATATATCCATAAAGTGTATAGAAGGGCTGTCTAACAAGCAGTATTCTTTACGGGCTATTCATGCCCGTGCCACCTCTTGGGTGGCTTAATTTTTATCAATCAATCAGCAGTATTCTCTAACTAATTAATAACGGCGGCCTTATTGTCTCATGGACTAACAGTTTCCCATTATAATAAAAGAAATTAAGTTTGGGAAATTTACTTTGCACACATCTGAGAAGACCTTTGATTTTTGTATACCAAATGATAATTATTTTCTATTCTAATTTTATTACCGCTTGATCATCTTGCGAGATTAATAATGGCGGCCAGGCTGCTGCTTCGCTGCCTTAGAATGGTGTTTAAACTACTTTATGAACAGGCTTTTTTTCCATGAGTTGTCTTAAGCACATCGACCTGTTTCAGCTTTTTTGTTTATATTTAATTTGTCTCAGTTTCTACTTCGTGTTCTCAGCGTCCTCCTCCCCCCCCCCCACACACACCCCCCTCCTTTCCCACCCCTACCTCCCTCCTCCCTCCTCCCCCACCCCTACCTCCCTCCCCTCCTCCCTCCCCCTCTCTCTCACTCCTCCCTCAGGTATAATTTGTTTTCTCATTGTTCTTGAGTTGGGGTATTTTCTCTTCACTCTCGTCTTAGGTTGATCTCTCCCCCCCCCCTTCCCCCCGCCTCTTGTGTTGCTTCAAAGTGTGAATGTGTTGCCTCAACCCCTCTGTGTTACTCAAGAACTGGAGCAGCATATAGTCCTGGGCAGTTGCACAAATGCAGATGTATACCTAATATATAATAAATAAAGAAATCATTCAACATCTGACACTGCTCTTATGTTAACTGATAATCAATCATAATAAATCTGTGTGCTAAGAAATTTCCGTCCTCTGGCACTTAATAGGATTTAAGTTTTCTGAAGTTTTGTGCGAGTTGTTATTTAACGTGACACCCAGTGAGAGGGTACGCTAATTTAATTTTCCAAATAAACTATGTATACAGTATAGTATACACTATATTAGTGTATCTTTATACACACAAGCTCGCCGCTGTGTGGAGCATCTTCACCTCATCAGGACCTCGAACGTGCGCACACAAAACAATTCACAAATAATAAAATCCCAGTTACATCACAGCAAAAAAAAAAGAAGCTGTTAAAACAGGGAAAAATTCGATTAAAGGAAAAACACATGAAAAACTGAAGTCGTATAAAAAAATAGAGGGAAAAAAACAATGAGAACGTGACAAACACCGGTGTTTATTGAGAGGACTGGGGGGGGGGTTACTGGAACACGAGCCAGGTTATCTTGAGGTTATCTTGAGATGATTTCGGGGCTTTTAGTGTCCCGCGGCCCGGTCCTCGACCAGGCCTCCACCCCCAGGAAGCAGCCCGTGACAGCTGACTAAACCCAGGACCTATATACTGCTAGGTAACAGGGGCATAGGGTGAAAGAAACTCTGCCATTGTTTCTCGCCGGCGCTGGGATCGAACCCAGGACCACGGGATCCAAGTCCAGCGTGCTGTCCGCTCGGCCGACCGGCTCCTTTTTCAGGTACCCAGTCACCTAGCTAGCTAGTCACCTAGACAGGTACCTAATCTCCTACTAGTAGCTACCAACTCATTAACCACTCACCACCCAGTCACCCCAAAGTCACCCAACAACGCAACCAGCAACCCACTCCTAGACAACCAACCAACCAACCATCCAATCAAGTCGCCAAGCCAATCATCATCCAGCAACCCAAACAAGGCCACCAAAACAAGGCAAACCACCCAAAAACAGCAAACACACCCACTCACACCACGCTCATCCACCCACCGCCTCATCCACCACCACCTAACACGTGGAAAAACATCCTGTGATACAGGCAAAAAATATATTTTCAAATAATATATTGTCCTACACACTATCACCCCCCCCCACCCCCACCCCACCCCACAAAAAAAGACCTAACTGGGAATTCCATTCAAGTTTTTAACAAGGGGAAATGATCCCTGAGGACCGGCTCTTGAAAGCATTCTGTCTCGATAAATTAATATATATTACTACACATTTGAAAGGACTGTGAATGACGCAGTAGACTTATTGGTTTTAGTCTGAGTGGGACGATGCGTTGTTGACCAGTGGGCTCCACGCCAGAGGAAGGTTCATCACGGATTTAAGTACTCACTTGTCAAACCTGTACATCTTTCTTTAAGCTTACGAGCTTGGTAATGCCAGGCGAGGTCGTCCTCGACCCGAGGTTAGTTTTGTTATGACAACGTCGGAGGGCTTTGGACCCCATGAAGTGCTTTAATAAGTGTCAGGACTAAGCCGCCGTGATCAAGGAAAGATGTACTGGTTTCGCTAGTGGGGTACTTTGATACTTGATGATCCTGGTCCGTGTCCTTGCCAGCTAGTTCCTGCTGCTCCTTTGCACTGGTGATGCTCGTGTCACCTGCCCATGAGCTACATCTCTGTGGTTTGGGTAATTTGGCACACATCACTGTCAAGAGGGTCCTCGGTGGCCAGTTTGTGAGTGCGTGCGTGTGTGCGTGAGTGCGTGTGTGAGTGCGTGCGTGCGTGCGTGCGTGCGTGCGTGCGTGCGTGCGTGCGTGTGTGTTAGAGAGAGAGAGAGGGAGAGAGAGAGAGAGGGAGAGAGAGAGAGGGGGGGGTGCGCGCGCACTCACCTCATTTTGACTGACATATGTTTACGGTTGTCGTGTTTCTGACATAGGCCAACTTGATGCCACCAAACATAGTATACTCTGAAACACATCACGAAACTACACTATAACATGCCGGACCCATACAGTATACTCCAAACCAATATACCACCGCAGTATACCACACGATCGTGTCTCACTACCCCAGAGGGACAATTACCACGCGACACACAAATCAAGTTCGAACCTTTTCCGAGCAGTGCTCAGTCATTTTTACCTTTACAAACTGCACCTTTATACCTGTGAACCTCATCAACACGGACCAAATGCTCGTTAGTGTCGCCGCCAAGAATGAAAGTTACTGAATGTTTATGAATGAAAAAACGTCTTTCACGCGACGGAAACTGATGACGTTCGAACGGTTATCGAACAGCGCTTCGCCATGATGACCTCTGTTCGAATCTCAACGCCGTAAATGCTTCGTCTACGTACTTCAAATACGCTTAACTATACATAGAACTTTAATGTTTATAAATAACAAAACGAACCTATTTTAATGCACAATACGTTAACATTTTTCAACGGGTCTTGGAGGACGGCCGAACCTTTGCCTAAATATGTACAACATGGTAAAAATAATAATATTCATAGTTGACAACATTCCAGTTCTGAATGAACAGCATGTTGAAATTGATGAATGCTCTGTGGGGTCGGACGCTGGATGGAGTGAACATAGTCTAGGGACGGGTTAGCCAATCACGTATTGTAAAATGTTTAAAATTCAACCAAAACACCTAACCTAACCTACCCTGAGACGATTAACTATACACAACAGTAAAATGTTATTTTATGTTTGATAAAATCTAAGTTTCGCTTACGAATTCTTGACAAATTTACGTAGCGAGTTTGGACCATGAGTGAGTTTTGGGTGGAAATGTACAGGAGCTGTCTCATGAGTGACAAGTGGCCTTGTGAAGGTTATTCTTTTGTTCTTGACACAGGAGAGTACAGGAGTAGACGAATTCTGACTCCTGTTAGCAGATTATCTTGAGATGATTTCGGGGCTTTAGTGTCCCCGCGGCCCGGTCCTCGACCAGGCCTCCACCCCCCAGGAAGCAGCCCGTGACAGCTGACACGGGATGACAGCTGACCACAGGATCACGTGTCCAGTGTTCTGTCCGCTCAGCCGCCGGCTCCCCGATAAAATCGAGGTTGAGCACTTGCTCGTCCCATAGATCATCTCAACACCTTAGTCTACTAGTTTCCCCCCTGGAACACGATCCATCAGTCGGTTAACAACCCAATTACTGCTGGGCGAACAGTTAAATGATTAGCTCCTAGTCAATCCTTCCCTGGCCAGGACTCGAACCCAGGACCAAATAGTACGCTAGGGGGCGGGGTGAATGTGTTACCACTGCACCACCACTACACTCATGACAAGGCTGCCCCACATATTTTAATTCTATATAGTTGCCTGTGAGACAAAACATCTAGTCTAATCTAGACCTTTGTACAATAATAATATTCGTACATTATACAATTCGGAGCTCAATGAACTAACGTAAACAATGTAAAATGAATGGAGTAAGTTAACCGTTCCAAATCTGAATGAACTCGACCATCTGAAGCTATATGAATGGTGAAGGATGAGCTGGAGGGATGAGGATGATGAGGATGAGTCAAGTGAGGAATATGAGAAGGAATAGTTCACTGTGTCCGAGGAGAGGTTGAGGGGAATTGGGCTTTAGTGACATCAAACAATAGGAGGAAAAAGGGAATTTATCATAACCTGTGAAGAATTGACCTCAACCAAGACCAAACAAGAGGTGACCTTTAACCCGGCCAAGCAGTCCACTTGTGGATGGAATCACGTCTCGCCACACACAACACACTAAGAACTTCCTCAGCCGCGAGGCTCACCTGAGAGTACGTGAGCTTCAGGGAGGGGGGGGGGAAATTGGGGCTTCGTGGTGGGGGGAATGTCCTGGCGGGTGTGGGGTGGTGTGGGGGAGTTGAGGGTTAAGAGGGGGGGGGAACGCTGAGAAATATTTAGGTTAGAGGGGAAAGGTGGTATGATGTGAATCATTAATGGCTGATGATTGAGGTGGCACAGGTGGTCTGGTAATTCATGATTGGCGAGGCGTGAGGAGCAGGTGTACTCTGTGTATCCATTTCTGCCCACGGAATCGAGCCGATAGCTCCTGGACCCCGCTTTTCTGACCGTCGGTTGTTTAATATTAGATCCCGACCTATTTTTCTCTATCATACCTATGGCTTTAAAAGATAATGTTGTATGTCTGTCCCGGGGGTCTACTCTGGGCCAACTTTGCAGGATGAATCACGGGATTGATGCTTATTTCATAGGTCAGTTGGGGTCGGCCCCAGTGCCACACTTTAAGAAATATCGGCACGAAGTCCGGGGGGGGGTTTCATAAGTCTGATATCAAAGCAGTGGTTGTGTTTTCCGTTGACTTTTGATACGCCCGACGGGTTAGGAGCCATGGTGCCCCTGGCTCTGTGGTGCCCCTGGCACTATGGTGCCCCTGGCACTATGGTGCCCCTGGCACTATGGTGCCCCTGGCACTATGGTGCCCCTGGCACTATGGTGCCCCTGGCACTATGGTGCCCCTGGCACTATGGTGCCCCTGGCACTATGGTGCCCCTGGCACTATGGTGCCCCTGGCACTATGGTGCCCCTGGCACTATGGTGCCCCTGGCACTATGGTGCCCCTGGCACTATGGTGCCCCTGGCACTATGGTGCCCCTGGCACTATGGTGCCCCTGGCACTATGGTGCCCCTGGCACTATGGTGCCCCTGGCACTATGGTGCCCCTGGCACTATGGTGCCCCTGGCACCATGGTGCCCCTGGCTCTGTGGTGCCCCTGGCACCATGGAGCCCTCAGGAGGGACACGAGTCCACTTGTTAGTAAAGATAAACAATGTAACCACGTGTTAACTTTATCATTAACGGAAATACTTGTGTTGAAATATACATTTTAACACACTGTTGAACTGCAAGACTCGCAAGACTTGTCTATGAATCACTAGAAAATAAAAATAAAAACTTGTAGATACTCCTACATATTTTTCAAACACGTGTACCTCTTAGTTTTATCCGACGAGACAAAATTAGACCTTAAGGCCTAAGATCCTCATCACAATCGACTTGAGAATGGTCCAGGACGGACCGAAACGTCGTCGTCCCTTCACCTTCTAGTGTGTGGTCTGGTCAACATACTTTAGCCACGTTATTGTGACTCATCGCCTGCATATAGACCTTAAGGCTATTGCTTTGTGGGAACTTTGTAAGAAGATAGATATATCGTAACTAACAAAATTTCATTGAAAGCTTAAAATTAATGCCTTCAAAGCCATTTCTGCCGCCCACAACAACTTTTTACAGAACTGCAAAAAAGTGCCAGAACTTGATGGATTTTTTTCCCTAGAAGACACGTGCTGGTTAAAAAAAGATATTTGTATATAAGTTTTTATTTTTTTTTTGGTTGGCTTTTGTTTGTACACAAAAACTTGGAGGGAAGGGAGGGAGGGAATGCGCGCGCAGCCTACAAGAAAGTAATGGCTTCGTGCAGGAGAAGGTAATGGAGTCCTTCCTCGTCCCTGCCGCCAGGGACGAGGAAGCTTAATGATGTAAATAATTCCTGGTAAAATTTACACACTCGAACCCAAACAGGTTCTCTGATGACGTCCTCACTAACATCTTACACTACAAGTGTAGAAACTTGTAATTGTTGCTCGTGTGTCTCTGTCGGTCTGTCTGTCTCTGTCTCTCTCTCTCTCTCTCTCTTTAATCTCTCTGTCTGTCTCTCTCTCTCTGGTGGTAATTGCATAACTTAAGAACAGTTTAGTGTCGCCGGTATGAGTGTGGAATGCTCATCTATACTATTATTCCTCCTCTTATCTTTTGTTTGTGTGTTTTTTTTAGATTAGTGTTTATGTAGAGTATGTTGGCTAATGTGTGTTTATGTAGAGTATGTTGGCTAATGTGTGTTTATGTAGAGTATGTTGGCTAATGTGTGTTTATGTAGAATATGTTGGTTAATGTGTGTTTATGTAGAGTATGTTGGCTAATGTGTGTTTATGTAGAGTATGTTGGTTAATGTGTGTTTATATACTGACTATATCTCAGGCTTCCTGTTGTCCAGCCCGCCGCCTGGTCCAGTGGATAAGAGTCAGGAATGGTTAGGTCATCGCTGTGTGTGTACTCACCTAGTTGCGCTTGCAGGGGTTGAGCTTTGGCTCTTTGGTCCCACCTCTCAATTGTCAATCAACTGGTGTACAGATTCCTGAGCCTACTGGGCTCTATCATATCTACATTTGAAACTGTGTATGGAGTCTGCCTCCACCACATCACTGCCTAATGCATTCCATTTATTAACTGCTCTGACACTGAAAAAAAATCTTTCTAACGTCTCTGTGGCTCATCTGGGTACTGAGTTTCCACCTGTGTCCCCTTGTTCGTGTTCCACCCGTGCTGAAGAGTTTGTCTTTGTCCACCCTGTCAATTCCCCTGAGAATGTTTTAGGTGGTTATCATGTCTCCCCTTACTCTTCTGTTTTCCATGGACGTGAGGTTCAACTCCTTTAGCCTTTCCTCGTAGCTCATTCCTCTCAGTTCCTGAACGAGTCTGATGGCATACCGCTAAATCTTCTCTAAATTTGTGTTGTGTTTAACTAGGTATGGACTCCAGGCTGGAGCTGCATACTCCAGGATTGGTCTGACATAAGTGGTATGTCAGACCTGAACGATTCCTTACACAAGTTTCTAAAGACAGTTCTTATGTTGGCCAACTTAGCATATGCCGCTGATGATATTCTTTCGATATGGGCCTCTGGGGACAGGTTCGGTGTGATATCAACTCCCAGATCTTTCTCTCTATTTGACTCTTGCAGGATTTCACCTCCCAGATGGTACCTTGTGTGTGTGTGTGTGTGTGTGCGTGTGCGTGTGCGTGTGCGTGTGCGTGCGTGTGTGTGTGTGTGTGTGTGTGTGTGTATTCACTTAGTTGTATTCACTTAGTTGTATTTTACGGGGGTTGAGCTTTGCTCTTTCGGCCCGCCTCTCAACTGTCAATCAACTGTTTACTAACTACACTAACTACTTTTTTTTTTTTTTTTCCACACCCCACACACACACACACACACACACACCCCAGGAAGCAGCCCGTGACAGCTGACTAACTCCCAGGTACCTATTTACTGCTAGGTAACAGGGGCATTCAGGGTGAAAGAAACTTTGCCCATTTGTTTCTGCCGGGTGCGGGAATCGAACCCGCGCCACAGAATTACGAATCCTGCTCGCTATCCACCAGGCTACCTGGCCCCCTACGTGTGTGTGTGTGTGTGTGTGTGTGTGTGTGTGTGTGTGTGTGTGTGTGTGTGTTGTGTGGCACAGCGGCGCCACGACAGTGCCATCAATTGCATAAATGTTTTGGACCTTCTCAATGTCGTAAAAACTATATCTTTCACGCTTCTTCAAGACAGTGAAAGTCCTTTTGGACTAAGGCCTGACACACCAAGTGTCGCGGACACTGTTAAGACAGCAGCACACGCTTCTCGTGTTCTTCTTAATTGTGAATGTGGAGAACCTCTGTTTTAGTTCCTCAACTTAAAATAAGCTTTGAGTCTATTCCTCTCTTTGTTGCTGCGTAATGCCTTCTACTTCAATTTATTGTGATATACTCGCAGATAAGACGAATATACGACGAAATATAACATTGGTATGCTGATATAACATGGTGTATTGATATAGTATTGATCAAATAAATGTGCTAGCGTACTATATAGAGAACTAATGGGTATTATTGTGATATTGTAAGGGGCCCCATTTATATAAGGCCATTGAGCATTAATCTCCGTACTGTGGAATGGATATATATATTGTACTTGTACAAAGGAGAATGACAAACTTGATCCCAGGAATTAGGAACTTCCCTAAGGAAGCGAGTTTAGACAAGCTTAAATTATATTCTCTAGGAAATGGAGAGTTACAGGGTTAAAGAACATGCTTGAAAGAAGGCGCAGCATAAGCCGGAGACAGTAAGAGGTTTCGATTGAGAAACGACCTGGGTAAATATTGGTTTGGAAACATTGTTGTTGATTTATGGAACTACAGAGCAATAGACGCGTGAATACTGGATCGTTTCAAGCGAATATTAAACATATATACAGTATGAATGTGTTTGCTTATTGCATGCAACAGTAGAGCCTCCTGTAGTTACTTTTATTCTTATAGTCTGCTCTAAATATTTCATGGGGCTCTTCTTTATTTTGATAAGAAGTTGACAAATTGACTCTTTTTTTTTAAATCTCATTTTGCACCTTTATTAGATTTGATGGCTTTGTTAAGTCGAACTTATTATCTTCAGAGGTCGAGGGTGAGGTGGTTAACCCTTTCACTGCTCCAATTGCTATCAGCGATTTCCTCCTGTCCTCAAATGGCCATATATGATGGATCCTCATGAGCTGTCAATACTTTTTTTCTCAGACGCATCTGGATGTACGACTTAAAATAACTTTCAAAATCGGGTCCTACAATCTTTTTGGTCAGTGCGGCGGTGGTTGGGGCATTATCTGTTAGTCACTTTTGTTCGTACTTAAGGAAGGACGAACCTGGATACGAAAAGATTGTTGGCAGTTGCGTGAATGTTTGATGTCGATTATTTTGGTGTTGCTGGGGTGGGGGGGGGGGGCTCTCTCGTGATGGTTTTAGTTGTGCATAATTAGGCGCCACTGAAGAGATGTTATCGTCCTGCCTGTATATAGTAAACATTGTGGCTTTGTGATCCCCCCAAGTGATCTTGTAAAGGAAAATACAACAGAGGTCTATTTTCAAGGCGATGTTGGCAGTGCCAGGAGTGTTGTTTATGAGCAAGTTGGAGTTCTTCTTGATCTTGTAGAGTATGGTTTTTTTTTTCTTAAGGTTACCTTGAGGTGGTTCCAGGCATCAATGTCCCCATTTGTCCGGTCTCTGACCAGTCCTTCTGGTTAGTGATGTGATCAACAAGGCTGTTAGACGCCACTGATCCCAGGCTGACTTAATCTTCTGCTCAGGGATGGTAGGGGGTCACGTGAGAGTTCATGGCATCCTTCGGGATTGCTTCTCCATCTCGTATTGTGGAGAAAACTTGCTCGTGTAATGGAATTTTATTAGTGGGTCTGGTTCTATAGTGTTGACCTCTCAATCGGTGGTATAGTATGTGGGTTAATGTTGTATGCGATGACCTCGTCCACGTATCAATAAGCGGATCCGTTGTTGATGAGGTGGTGGTTCACCGTACTGTGTCTCTCGTCATGATGCTTCCACTTGGAGCTGTGAGTGAAACACTGTTGATGTACACATTCCTGCCTTAGGTCAGGGCACTCACTATCACCACTGCTACTGTCATCACTCTCACCATCTCCGCCTCACTCCTCCACCATCTACGTCATAACCTCCACCTGCCTCACTATCTTTATCTACGCCATCACACATACCACCACCGGTACAACAACGACCACCATCACCGTCACCACCACGTCCACCATCACCACCACCACCACCAGGTCCACCAGTGACCCCTACCACAGTCAACGGGTAATTAGCGCGAGGTGTGACCCCCAACCCAGTACAAAATGGGGAGAACCCTGAAAGAGAAAGTTGGCACCACGTCAAAGGTAAACCAAGGTTGCTAAGTCATATTTCTCATTTACAAGAAAATTACTCGCTTTATTTTTATTAAACCCAGACCGCAAGTCATGGGGTTATTGCTTTCGCTTTGTTTGTCTGTGTGTGTGTGTGTGTGTGTGTGTGTGTGTGTGTGTGTGTGTGTGTGTGTGTGTGTGTGTGTGTGTGTGCGCGCGCGCGCGCGTGTGTGTGTGTGTGTGTGTGTGTGTGTGTGTGTGTGTGTGTGTGTGTGTGTGTGTGTGTGTGTGTGTGTGTGTTGTCAAATGCAATGACTCCTGACCTATTTCTCTATAACATCTACTTTTTAAATTATAAACCTATTCGCTCTCATAATTCGTTCATTTAGTTCATCCACTTTTCACACAAGTCTTGCGTCCAAAGGAAACTTTCTAACATCTCTCTGACACATCTGTTTCTCAAGCTTTCCATTCATGTCCTCTTGTTCTATTGCCATTCATTGTGAACATTTCTTTATTTTTCCACTGTCAATCTTCCTAAGAATTGTAGACGTTTCTGTCAAGTCTTCCCTCTTTCTCTCCCCTAGCTACGCCAGATCTAGGTTTTCAATTTTTTCAGATGCCCCGTCCCTCACTATTCTGTGGCGAGCCGTGTTGCAAACCTCTGAACCTTTTCTAGTTTCCTTATGTGTTATTTAGATGAGGGACTCCACGACGGGACCACATACTCTTTAGACTTTTGGGGGAACAGTATCAAAGGCTTTCTGGCAGTCCAGGAAAATGTTGTTTTCCCAACCTTCTCCCCTGTTTCATTGTTGTCATCTTGTCGCAGGATTCTAATAAACTCAACCCGTCCTCGACTCAAGGCCATTCCATCCAGCGGTCGATCCCACAGACGCATTCATAACTGTTTACATGCTGTTCATTCAAAACGGGAATTTTCTCAAATATAAATTAATATTGTAATATATTAGCATTATTGTGCATATATAGGCATAGGTTAGGTTAGGTGTTTAGGTTCTGTTGTCGATTATTTGTATTTGTAGTACGTGGGTGAAGCATTTACAGCGTTGTGGTTCGAACAAAATTTGTCAGTGAAGCACTTGTTCCGGAAGTTGTGAGTCGTGTGTAAACCGCTTTTCATTCATAAACAGCTGGGGTTTGGCGGGTGCATGGAATGACTTTTGGGTCTTTGTTTGGAGGACGGGCTCGATAAATTGGTTAGGCAGGATTTTCCTTTGCTGAATCTGTGTGTGTGTGTGTGTGTGTGTGTGTGTGTGTGTGTGTGTGTGTGTGTGTGTGTGTGTACTCACCTAGTTGTACTCAACAATTTGCATTTGTGGGGGATGGGCTACGGCTCTTGGGTCCCACTTCTCAATTCCTAAGTGACTGGCGTATAGGTTCCAGAGTCTATTGGGCTCTCTCATATCTACATTTTAAGCTGTGTGTGGAATCTGCCTCCACCCCATCACTTCTTGGCACATTCCATTTGTTCACTCTTCTGACATTGGCTCATTTGGGTACTTAGTTTTCATTTGTGTCCCCTTGTTCGTGTATTACCCCTTCTTATCAATAGGTCATTGTCTGCCCTATTCGTCTCAGTATTTTGTATTTGGTAATCATGTCTCCACTGTTTCTCCTTCCAGTGACACGAGGTGTAATAACTGTTGACTGTCCTCGTAGCTCATACCTCTCATCTCTGGGGCTAGTCTGATTTGCATATCTCTGGACTTTCTTTACCTTCAGTTGTGTTAAACGAGAGAAGAACTCCAGACTAACGTCTCTTATTCCAGAATTGGTCCGACAAACTATATTCAAGATTCTGAACGACTCTTCAGATTTCTAAAGGTCGTTCGCATAATTAGACAACCTTCCATATGCAGCAGATGTAACTATGGTGATGTGAGCTTCTAGTGACAGGTTTGGGTAATATATATACTCCTGGTGTGTTCACTCACACCATTAGTGCCGCTGCCTCATAAACGCGCCCTCGTGGAAATTTTTACAAAAATCAACCCCCCCCCCCCCCTGCACAAAAAAATCCTCTGTCCCATTCCAATGCGACATCCTCTACCATATGATTCCGGTTTAGTAAACGAAGTAAACAGGGTAAAAGTGACGGAGGTTTTTTATATTTATCTTGAGATCTTGAGATGATTTCGGGGCTTAGTGTCCCCGCGGCTCGGTCCTCGACCAGGCCTCCACCAGGCCTCCACCCCCCCCCCAGGAAACAGCCCGTGACAGCTGACAAACTCCCAGGTACCTATATTAAAACACCAGATAAACAGTTTATATACCAATAGCCATCCATAGCAACCCGACATCCAAGAATGAGTATACTCAAATAACTGACACTAAAGTTATATATATTAGTGAGAAAATCAGTCACAGTGATGAAGTGACTGGAACCAGCAATCAAGAGGGGGAAGGTGGGTGTCTGGGAGCACCCTGGTCGCTGGTTCGCGTCAACTCATGGTTCCAATTGACTTTCTCATTGAGTATACATACCTGTACCAACTACTGGTCGAAAGTACAAAATTAGACTGTTGCACTCATAAAATAAGCGTTTTCTATTATTTGTGTTGAGGACACAATAGGACCCAACACAAACTTTCCTCGTTTGCACATATGTGTACTAAATTAGGCCTCAGTTGGTGCATATTAGGCCTAGGATTTCTTATTTAGGCCTCGGACGGGTTAGGCTTCAGAGTTAAATGTTCCACTGTTTAGAATGCCGTTTGTGGTGCTCGAATAGTACAAAACATGAACTTTTTGGGTACATCAGTCCATTTTTGTACGTTTGACCAATAGTTATTATAAGTACCGTCATAACTGGAGGATTGCTGGATTATACACACGGAAACGGACTGTTTTTCATTAAAATTTGTGTATGTCTGGAGCGGGGTAATATTACTACGGATAATAATAATAATGAACATATCCACAGGAGCCGTGATGTGGGATCGAACTAATGGGCAGGGTGTTCCCAGATACACAATCACGGCTCCTGTGGAATTTCTCATTGATATATAACGATAATGTGATTTCTCACTATAATAATAATATTATTATTATCATTCTTATAAATAATAATGATAGTATCAGTAGTAGTAGCAGAAGTAGTGGTAGTAATAGCCGTAGTACGAGCACCACTCACTGCACTCACCGATTTCACAAAATACGGGACTCAAAGTGTCAACTTTGCGCGCGTGGCGCCGCTAGTGTCGCTCCGGGCTGTGAAAATGACCCTATTGTTGGGTGTACTCGCCTCTGTGTACTCACCTATTTGTGCCTGGCTCTGGCAAGTGCCTGTCTCTGTGCCTGGCATTGGCTCTTGGATCCCGCCTTTCTAGCCATCGGTTTTTTATAGCAATGACTTCCGTCCTATTTCCCTATCATATCTAGTTTTAAAATTATGAATAGAACTTGTTTCCACAAAGTGCTCATTTAGAGTAGTTCATTTCCCCCCACTACTCTTACACTAAAATAAAATTTTATAACATCTCTATGACTCGTCTGAGTTTCCGGCTTCCACCCATGTTCCCTCGTTCTGATGGTATTAAGCGTGAACATTTCGTCTATTTCCACTTTGTCAATCCCCACCTAAGTATTTTATATGTTGCTATCATATCTCCCCGCTCCCTACTTTTTCTAGCGTCGTCAGGTTCACTTCCTTCAGACGCTCTTCATATCCCATCCCTCGTAATTCTGGGACGAGCCTCGTCGCAAACTACTGACCTTGCCACTGATTTTTTAAAAGACAAAGGCAGTGGACTTATATACTGTGACTCGCAGAGTGCACGCCTGGCATTGAACGCACATAGTAGTGACACCCAGAAAATAGTCAGTGATATTCGAATGAATGTTTTAGCTGCTAAAGAAAACAGATTTGAAATTAAATTCCTATGGATACCATCACATGTTGGCATCTCAAGGCAAGACACTGTTGATATGCTTGCAAAGACAGCCTATAGAATGGAGGACAAGAAAATGTAGATATGCTGGTTAGTATTGTAAATGTGTGGCCACGTCTGTGGTAGGAAAAAAAAACTTTTCCACTTTCCTTATGTGTTTTTTTTTCAGGTTGGGGCTCATGATGGGGCGGCATACTCTAAGACTATACTCACTTAATAGGTGAGTACACACTGTGTACTCACAGTGTTCACAGTACTCACATACCCAATACTGTCATACATACAGAAGTGTAGCTCTCATCCTGTAATTACACACACACACACACACACACTATGTGTGTGTGTGTGTGTGTGTGTGTGTGTGTGTGTGTGTGTGTGTGTAAGGGAGGACGGGGTGAGGAGTTTAGCCATGTAACAGGAATGGATGACAAAGTTGTACACGTTTCCTCTCTAAAGCCTCCAGCGCAGGTCTCGTGTCATATGTCATGATCAACGTTGACATTTACGCCAGATTAAAACTGATCGCCTCGCCACCTTTACTCCAAGAGCGAGAAAATAACGTTTATATAAACAAAACAAAAACTGTTACTTATGTTCCCTGTATAAAATAAAATAAAATGTTTTGATTCCAATTTTGAAATCAAAATATCGATACTTAACTTGGCTCCTGTAACCACACAGTCTCCAGGTCACGTGATACCAGGTACCTGACACTTCAAGTACGTGTATTAGACAATAAAATACATCTCAAAAAGGATAGAAGTTGCTTAGGCTATTTCTACCCTCGTGTACCTGATACTCTCGGTGAGAGAGCTACTAGAAGTATTATCCCCTGATCATAAACAGTTTTTGAACTAATACTGTAGTGTCAACTTTGCATAGCCTTGACCCCTGACGCTCATTGACGCCTTAACGGCAATGTTGTATATAGTGACCCTAGTTCGCTGAACTCATTCCATTAATAGGCTTACATACCACAATCATAAAATATTAGCCTACTCAGACAATATTATGCTTACGTTTCTCAATCGCAAAATACTATATTTCTCATTCCGTAATAGGCTTACGTACCACAATCGTAACATATTTGCCTACTCAGCCAGTTAATAGGCTTACGTATCGCAATTTTAACATCCTTGTACCCGTTTGTAATTGGTTTTGGGTACTTGGGCTCGCGGTAGTACGCTTCCAGCTACCGCAATAAATCACAGTACTCTGCCCCGGCATCTCTCTCAATTAAGGCTCCAGCCAGCAGGAGAACAAGTTCATTTGTCAGAAGTTGTACATGTAGAGCTAATTGCCTGGTTGGCGGTGGCAGGCCTCGTGAGGTATGGCCTATCCCTGCGTCATATTTATGGTCTCCTTGGTCTCTTAACGACACACTAACCCAACGAGGTGCTTCGAGGGCTGAAGTTAATTTAGAGTGAACATAAGGTTAAGTTTAGTTGCGTAAAACAATTTCAAATTAATTTGAAGCTTAAATTTAGCAAAGGGTATCACTAGGTTACGCTTAATTGAATCAGTTTTCAGTTGGAATATAGATTAGGCTTTAAATAGATTTCTTTTATAGATAAATTCTGAACATATGGATATTTTAAGCTAAAAAAAATAGGGATATTTTAAGCTAAAAAATAGGGATTCTTTAAGCTAAAAAAAAGGATATTTTTTTAGCTTAAAGCATCTGGATATGCAAGATTTTACTAAAACTTGGTCAAGGTTTCTTAAATTTAATTCAGCCCATTCTCCTGTTTAGGCAGTATTTATAGAAAAGATGTGGACATATATTGACGCAATGGACAATTAGAAAGTAGACATTGCTACTGCTGAATCTGAACAAACCATAACAGTTCTTGTATTGATTGTAAAGAAAACTTAACCTAACCATCCTAGGCCTAATATAGTCATATATGTGCTATACTAGGCCTAGGAATGTATGGTTTTAGCTTTATATAACAACAGTTCAAAAGTATAACATATAAGGTT
Organism: Procambarus virginalis; assembly: GCA_020271785.1. Lineage (NCBI taxonomy): Eukaryota > Metazoa > Arthropoda > Malacostraca > Decapoda > Cambaridae > Procambarus > Procambarus virginalis. The sequence continues at coordinate 17,162,439 of WNGS01167840.1, read as the reverse complement.
GATGGCTCATGCTCTGGGATGATATGAACAATTAGTTTACTGAGAATTATATAAAGTAAATGTAAATATTGGAGTTAGGAAATGGTTCAGCTCCGCTTGTTAGAGTCTGAATGGAAGTTGTTAACGCACTCTTCTAACAGCCTCATTACCCAGTGTGCAAACGACAAGCTAGGTAGTTTCTAATACTTTAATGAACATCTGAACTTGTGACAATATTCAGATAAG
>WNGS01167840.1:17137478-17162189 GCA_020271785.1 Procambarus virginalis | reverse complement strand
TCATAATATTCAGATAAGAGCCAAAATGTTTAAGAACCAACATCTTCTGGTTCTATTACTTCCTTAACTGCAGCTGTGGACTCTACAACTCACTGTCCGGTTAGTTAAGCAATAGATTAGTTACTAATCTGAATTAGCTGGTCGTTGAACAACCCCCGTAGAACCAGCTTATACTACTATCCAACCACCACTGCTTGGCCGAGCAACATTTCAAGTAAGGTTATCGCCATCCCCCTAAGTCAGCACAGACTAGTAGTCCTGAAGTACCAAACAACCTGTACTACTGCCCAAGTGATCAGATCTCACACGGGTGGGGAGGAGGAGCGAGGGAGGGTAGGAGGTGACGGGAGGTGAGGTAGAGACAGGGAGGAAGGAACGGGTGTTGGGGAGGTAGGAGAGAGGGGGAGGTAGAAGGGAGGAAGGAGGAGAAGCCCGAGGTAGGATAACAAGGTTGGTCATGACGTAGTGCCTAACCTTCTCACTTCTCCCCCCCCCCCCCCCATCCAAACACGCCACCCATAATTTACTGAGTCTACCCTCCCTCACCATCTCCCTCACGTGCTCCCTCATCACCATCCCGCTCACCATCTCCCTCACCTCTGACCCATCTCTCACCATCCCCCCCCCATCACCATCTGATCATCTTCTCCACATCGCCTTCACCATCCCCTCATCCCCCTCCTCTCATCATGCATCTCTCACCATCTCCTTCACAACTGGGTGCCAAGTCATGTGGAATAATAGGAAATGACATCGCAGACAAAGCTGCAAAACTTGTAACTACGCAAAGAAGCATGTAGACATTTATATACACAGAGTCTATCACAGATTAAGGAAGTATTAGCAATAGAACAATCAGAAGCATGTACAGTGTGACCATCAGTAACAGCAGCAGTTGCAACAGCAGATCTGCGGGGGGTTGGTACAAGAATTCCACCAACTACGAACCACTAGTTTGATGAAAGGGAACAGTAGAACAACAGAAGTACCCTAACATCGCATCAGGCTTGGATACCCATGTGCATGGGAATAGGCTTACAGGTTCCCGGAAGATGAGAGGGGGGATATGTCAGCACTGTGGAAAAAATGCCCGACAGACCACTGAGCATTATCTGACACAGTGCACAGTTACACCCACAACAGACCACTAGAACATTATCTAACCCAGTGCACAGTATAGCCACAACAGACCACCTGGAACATTATCTAACACAGTGCACAGTTACAAATCACAATAAGATTTCAACTTAGACTCAACAGAGCAGAAGAGTTGTTAAACACATGGACAAAAATCTTACAGAAGCGACCATAAGAGTCTAATACTCACACTCCGCTCCGCCCAAGTAAAACAGAAACAAGCAACACTAGTGAGCCAAGCAGAGGCTTAGGGCCCGTGCAGTGGGGCCGGCCAAGAGGCTTGGGTCCCGCGCAGTGGGCCAGCCAGAGCTGAGGGCCCGCGCACGACTATCCCAACAACAAACTCCTTCACCTGCTCTCAGTGTCACTGTTTTACTGTTCGTCGGCTTGATGTATCTGTCGTGTATGTCTGCTTGTGTGGTTGTTTTTGTTATGTATGTCTGCTTTGTTGTGCATGTCTAGTTATTTTTTATTATTGACTGCTTCCAGGAACTTCCCAGGACACCCAGGGCCTCCACCCCTGGCCCCTGCATCTATCTCCACCCCATCCCTCCCACCCCCACCCCCCCCATCTCCTCCCATTCCCCCCATTGTCTCCCATGTCCCCTCCCATCCTTGTCTCCCAGTCTTCCCCTCCCCGGCCCTCTCCTCCCCTGCTGTAACGACGACAACCTTCAACAACAGAATGAACTCTTCCCTTCCCACCTTGATGACAGTAAGGATGCTCGTCGCTGCGATAGTTCTCCGTCACTTTCTCACTTTCTCTCTCATTCTCTTTCTTGCTTAACTTCCTGATTTTTCGTTTGTTTACAATTACCTGTCCCGTCCACGCGGTCTGATGTGTTCTCTGTGGATGCTGGGTCCATCCTTTGGTCTCTGTGGATGCTGGGTCATCTTTGGTCTCCTTGGACTGGGTCACCTAACATCACCCACAGACCAAGAACAAACCCGAGGGGCATACCTATGCGTAGCAAACATACCCATGGCTATATCGGTGTATATTAAACTCCGTAGGTTAGCAATAACACATCATCAGCCTCGTATAAGTGTAAGAAGCCTATCGGGTCCCTGAGAGGGACATTTATTATTCTTGTTTAGATATATCCATACCATTAATCAAACTATAAAACAGGTAAATATATCAGAAAGATAAAATGTGGAGGTCAAAACAAGAACAAACCGCAAGGGGGGTCCTTTGCCTCAAATATCAAACACAGATAAAGGAAACTGGGTTCCTGAAGAGAAGCGAGAGAGGAAGAGAGAGAGAGAGAGAGGAGAAGAGAGAGAGAGATAGAGAGAAGGAGACGAGAGAGAATAGAAGAGAGAAAGAGGAACGAGAGAAAAGGAAGAAGGAAGAGAGAGAGGAGACGAGAAAGAGAAGATAAAAGAAAAGAAGAAAAGAAAGAGGAGAGGGGGAAGGAAGCTCTGCAGAACGCTTAACATCCAATGGAGTTGGACCTGGGAAAAATCTAACTGAAGGACTCGGCCGGGGGGGGCGGGGCTCTCTCTCTCTCTCAGTCTATCTAGCTACAGGGGAGGGGTTCTGACAGATCCTTACTCTAAGGGGGTCTCGACAAAGCCCCCCCCCAGAACAGCAGGACACACCCCTTTCCTTTTCTCCTCAAAGAAAACGCAAAATCCCAACAGAACTATTAGATTTCTACCGGGGAAAAGGATTTCCATGTTGTGCAGAGGACGAGACCGGCGGAACGTTTCAACAATAACCTTATCTCTCTAAAAATCGAAGAAAATCTCGGGATCACAACGACAAAAGACCACACCCCCCAGGATGTGTTTCGGCTTAGACACTCTCTATTACTCTTTGAGAGTATTGATGTTATGTCATCTTTACTTGCCCCCCTTGCCATTGGATATTATAAAGACGCATCAGAAAAAAAAAAAAAAAGGTCCGCGGAATCATCGTTTGCCTTTGGAAATTGGGTCTGCAGGGGAATCTGAACCCGACAGGTGCGATTGGTATAAAGGGGGAGAGAAAGGGAAAAAAGGGGGGGAGAGGGAAGCCTAGATTTCATTATTAAGGCCCTCGGACGGTGTCTTAGATGGAGGGCCACTGTGTAGAATGCCGTTTTGGTGCTCAAATAGGAAGAAACCATGAGTTGTGGGGTCATCAGTCCACATTGGGTGGGGGGGACGTGGTCTTCGACTCAAGAAAAAAGTCATCTTTTCTCTCCCCTCTTTTTCTAGGGACGTCTCTCTGTCTGTTCAATGTCTCTCTCGGGTCAGATAACATTCGGGAAATGCAAGGGGGGTCTTCCAGCTCTCAAAATGCCAATGACGAAGGGGGGGTCGTATACTCGGAGGGCTTGGGGGGGGGGGGAGGTAGGGGGGGAAAAGGGGTAATCTCGAAGTCATCCGACATCCTCCTCTCTCCATTCAAGAGGAAACTAAAAAAAAGTCGGGGGAGAGGGGGGGGGGGAAAGAAGAGGGTGCAACGGGGGTGCTCTCTCGAAAAGTACTAATCAGTGCGGTCAAGAAAGGGGATGCGTGGGCAGCGGAAATCGAGAGGTCATCAAGGAGAAAAGAAGAAAGAAGGGGGAGGGAAGGAAGGGGGAGGGGGAAGGTGGCAAAATCTCGGTGGGACTAAACGTCTCCTCTCGGGCGGGGGTCGAAAATAAATTCTCTCCTCTCATCTAGGGGATCAAAAGGGACACCTACTCCTCTCTTAAAGAAAACGTCGGTCTACTCGCTCACTCATCTCAATCATCTCGTCACTCAATCACATCGATCCAATCCGGGGAGCTCTGTCCTCCCAAAAAATCTGGGACACAAACACTCGTCTTCGGAGATCTCTACGCGGTCTCTCCTCTCAGAGCTCATGCGTCGGGACACTCGGACTCTGACCTCGGGTCGAAACAATCGCTCGCCCTAATGCTCCGGACTCAAAGAATCGAGGTGGGGGGGGTCTGATCAGAGACATGCCGTCCTCTCTCTCTCTCCCGTGCGAGACAAGTCGCGATGGGCTCTCTCCTCCTCATCCTGTAAGCGTATCATCGTGCAAAGGGCAAGTCTGGAGTTCTCTCGGTCTGACATGCGTCTTCTGTCGCTCTCATGTACTTAATCGGCGGAAGGGGTCAAACTAAATCACTCATACGCCTGCAGATGAAAGAAGGAGCAATAAGCATGCGGGTGCGGGTCTAAGCATGCGAACGTCATCGAAGAGGCTAAAGCATGAAAAAACGATGCCTCGGGTTCTCAATCTCGCTTTCTACAAAAGTACTTCTCAAGCAGTCACTGAGGGGTTTCAAAAACCAAGGGTAAGTCTCCGCTCATCGGGGTCGCTGGGGCGTGCTAATCTCTCGACCTTCGAAAAACAAGCTCTCGTCAGAGGGCTCAGACTCGAAAACACTCGCAAGTCCCTCTCATCGTGCTGTGCTCAGCGATCTCTCTGTCTCCTCTCTCTCTCTCTCAAAACAGAAATACGTCTCTCATGACCTCGATCTCTCTCTCCTCTCTCTCACCGCTCGCGGTCGGTCACTCCTCGACAAAGGGGAAGAATGCTGACATCAGTGTCCTCTCTCTCTACTCTCTCTCAATCCTCTCTCTCCTCTCTCTTCTCATGTGACCCAGTCTTCTCCCTTAAGCCATGTTTGATGAATTGTAAGGACCCCCTTAGCGGATATTGTCTTTGTCAGCCATCCACATTTATCTTCCCTGATATTATTTACCTGTTTTACTAGTTTGATTAATGGTTGTGATATATTCTAACAAGTATATATACATGTATGCATTGTTAGACCATTTGGAAAGTTGTTTTGAATGGTGTCAATTTAACTTGCATGGTATTCTAACCTCCTTGGTTTGTTAGTGTCTTGTGGAGTGTGTTTAAGTGACACAGCGTCCACGAAACCAAAGTGTGACCCAGGCAAATGCCCAGAGACCAAGAATAGAACACCACCACATTCCCCAGGAGAACACTGCGAGGCACCAGCGTGGACACGTGACAGGGGGTAAATGGTTATAACAAACTCAAAAATCAGGAATTAACGCAAGAGAGAGCGGTGGAAGGAGAGAGAGAAGTTGGGGAAAGGGGGGAAAAAAGAGAAAAGTGACGGAGAACTATCGCAGCGACGAGCATCTAATGTCATCAAGGTGGGAAGGGGAAGAGGAAGGTAAGGGAGGTAAGGAAAGTGAAAGAAGGGAAGGGGGGGAAGAGGGCGGAGGGGAGATGGGAACGTGACAATGAGGATGGGGTACAATGTGTACAATAGGTTCAAGAAAAAAATGGGGGTGAATGGGGAGGGAGAAAGTGAAAATGGGGGTGGGGTGGACGTGAGAAGGGAGGAGTGACTGAGTGGGAATTAGATTGGGCGTGGAAAGATGGCCATGTAGGAATGGAGAAAGAGGCGCTTGATGTTTGCTAAAAGAAAGTCTGTGGAAAAAATCCGCGATAAAAAAAGGAAGGTAAACTAGACCATCACCACAGAAATCATAACAAAACAACACAACAACGCACAGGAGAACATACACGGACCGATACAAAGTCAAGCCGACAAACAGTAAAACAGTGACACTGAGAGCAGGTGAAGGAGTTTGTTTATGTATGTGATCCCGTAGCCGAGTGGGAGCCCTGGAGGGGGGGAGACCTCTGGCGTGGTGCCACTAATCTCTGGAGGCCCTATAATCACTCGGGGGGGAAAAAAATAAATGGGCTGTGCCCTCGTCACGGGAAGGGGCCACGTAAGCCAAATCTTGGCGTGTGCCTTACGGGAAACGGAAAATTAAAGGTTTCTTGTTTTCTTGTTTTACCTTTGCGGAGCGTGTGGGTGAGTGTTTATGATTCGTATGGTCGCTTCAGTAGATTTTGTCCCATGTGTTTAAACTCTTCTGCTCTGTTGAATCTAAGTCAAAATCTTAATGGGTTTGTAAATGTGCATTGTGTTAGATAATAAAAAATTGTGTTGTGTTCCAGGGGAAATAAAAAGGAGAGCTGTTGTTGGGGGCTATAAACTGGTGCACATAAAGGTGTTAGATATGTTCTAGTGGTCTGTGTGGGTGTAACCTACTGGTGGGCAGCTGTGGGGGGGGGGGGGGGGAACTGTGGCACTGGTGTGGTAGAGATATGCATGGGGCTGCGCAATAAAGGGGGGGAATCGGTAACAGAGTGGGAAACATGTGTTTTCTCGAGCAGTCTGACGGGGGTTGGAAATCCTCGTCATGGCTAAAGAAAAGTGCCGGGAACCTTAAGGGGACCCTAAATGTTCCAGTTAACACAGTAGGGTCAATGGGCCCGAGCCTGGAAGTTAACAAATGTAAGTGAATATCTGGTGGTGTAAAATTTTCTAACACTAAAAAACTATTCCCTTTCATCAACGTAAGTGGTTCTTATTTTTTGGTGATTGCTTGAAAGAGAGGAGAAAAATACAAAACAAAACCAGATTCTAATGTTTCAACTGCTGTGTTGTGGTCACGGTAAGCGGTCTCTTCTGCAGTGGTGGTTTTCGATTTCGTAATGTACTCTCGCGGGTTAATGCTGTGATAGAGCGTCTGTGGTAAATCAATTGCCCTCTTCTTTGTGCGTATTGCAAGTTTTAACAGCTTGTCCTGCAATGTCATTTCTAGTATTTCCACATGGACCGGTGGTCAGGCACCCATTTGTGGAAGGAGGGGGGGGGAAGGAGGAGGAGAGATTATGTGAAGGTGAGGGATTATGTTGAAGAGATGTGAAAGGAAAAATGAAGAGAATGCCCGGTTGGTGTAGTGGGGGATGGTGGAGGATGGTCAGATGTTTTGGGAATGTTAAAAGCAATGATTACAAAGGTGGTGAGTACTTGTGAGAGGAGGGGAGGGGAAAAGGGAGGTAGGGGTAATGGGTAGGACTCAGTACTGGGGTTATGGTACAGTGTGATGGGATGAAGGGAGAGAAAAAGGGAGGGGGAAGATGGGGGGGGGGTGTAAGATGTTAAGAGGGGGAGAAAAAAAGAAAAAGTGTTAGGACCACTCATGACCAAACCTGGTTAGCCTACCGTCGGTGGCTTCTCCAAGTCCTTAGAACTAAACGCACAAATTCTACCAAAGTCCGCTGAAAGCCTTCTCTCCCACCTCCCCCCCCCGGCTATTTCTTCCTCTCCTTCTTCCCTCACCCTTCCCCTCTCCCTCCACTCTCTACGCTCCTCCCCAGCCCTGTGTGGAGATGCTGAATCACTTGGGGCAGAGTACACAGGTTGTTTGGTAATTAAGCTACTAGTCTGTGCTGATTAGGGAGTGGGGGAAGAGGAAGGGGAGATAACCTTACTTGAAAATGTTGCTCGGGCCAAGCAGTGGTGTTGGATAGTAGTTATAAAGCTGGTTATAACGGGGGTTGTTCAACGACCGCTAATTCAGTATAGTAACTAATCTACGTGTGCTTAACTACCACAGTGGAGTTGTAGAGTCCACATCTGCAGTTAAGAAGTCAAGAAACCAGAAGATGTTGGTTCTTAAACATTTCTGGCTCTTATCTGAAGTATTTATAGTAATATATTCTGATATTGTGAGACAAGTTCAGATGTTCATTAAAGTATTAGAAACTACCTAGCTTGTCGTTTGCACACTGGTCAATGAGGCTTTAGAAATTGCGTTAACAAACTCCATTTCAGTAACTCTAACAAAAGCGAGCTGAACCAATTTCCCTAACTCCATATTTACATTTACTTATATAATTCTCAGTAAACTACTTTTCATATCATCCACAGAGCATGGAGCCACTGCAACCTTATGAATTTTATACTTTTGTAACTGTGGCGTGGGGTTATAAAAAAAATTAAGCGAAACCATAGGCATACCTAGGCCTAGTATAGCACATATATGTATATATTGACAGGACCTAGGTGTATAGGGTATAAGACTTTTTCTTTGACAATGCAATACAAGACTGTTAGGAAGGGTTTGGTTATCAGAATTCAGTCAGATAGCAAATGTCTACTTCTAATTGTCCAAAATAAAATGCGTCAACTGTATATGTCCCACATCTATTTCTATAATACTGCCTAAACAGGAGATGGCTGAATTAAATTTAAGAAACCTGACCAACTTTTAGTAAAATTCTTGCATATCCAGATGCTTTAAGTCTAAAAATATCCTTTTTTTTTAGCTTAAAGAATCCCTATTTTTTAATCTTAAACATATCCCATTTTTGCTTACAAGACAATTCATAAGTTATCTGAAAGAAATCTGATTTAAAGCTAATCTATATTCCAACTGAAAACTGATTCAATTAAGCGTAACCTATAGGTACCCTTTGCTAAATTTAAGCTTCAAATTAATTTGAAATTGTTTTACGCAACTAAACTTAACCTTATGTTCACTCTAAATTAACTACACCTCACCTCGAAGAACCTCGTTGGGTTAGTGTGTCGTTAAGAGACCAAGGAGACCATAAATATGCGCAGGGATAGGCCATACCTCACGAGGCCTGCCACACGGCCAACCAGGCAATTAGCTCTACATGTACAACTTCTGACAAATGAACTTGTTCTCCCTGCTGGCTGGAGCCTTAATTTAGGGGAGAAGGAGATATGCCGAAGGATGGGAGGAAGGGGGGGAATCAGGAGTGACTCATGTGATTTATTGGCGGTAGCTGGAAGCGTACATAACGCCGAGCCCAAGTACCCAAAACCACCTTAGGCAAACGGTACAAGGATGTTATAAATTGCGATACTGGAAGCCTGATATGAACTGCTATAGAGCAAAATATCGTACGATTGTGGTATACGTAAGCCTAGTACATGGAATGGAAAGATAGTAGGAATTTTAGCGATGTAGAAAAGGGGGGTAAAGGAAAGAACGTAAGCATAATATTGTCTGAGTAGGCTAATATTTTATGATTGTGGTATGTAAGGCCTATTAAGGAATGAGTTCAGGCGAACTAGAAGGTCACTATATACAACACTTGCCGTTAAGGCGTCAATGAGCGTCAGGGGTCAAGGCTATGCAAGTTGCATACATATTAGTTCAAAAACTGTTTATGAATACAAGGGGATAATACTTCTAGTACTCTCTCAGAAGAGTATCAGGTACCGAGGTGTAGAAATAGCCTAAGCAACTTCTATCCTTTTTGAGATGTATTTATTGTCTAATACACGTACTTTGAGTGTCTTAAGGTACCCTGGATATCGACGATGACTAGTGCGAGACTGTGTGGTGTACAGGACGCCAAGTTAAGTATCAAGATATTAAATTGATTTCAAAATTGGAAATTCCCCCAAAAAACATTTTATTTTATTTTATAAGGGAACATAAGTAACAGCATTTTTTGTTTTGTTATATAAACGTTAATTTTCTCGCTCTTGGAGTAAAGGTGGCGAGGCGATCAGTTTTAATCTGGCGTAAATGTCAACGTTGATCATGACATATGACACGAGACCTGCGCTGGAGGCTTTAGAGAGGAAACGTGTACAACTTTGTCATCCATGTCCTGTTACAGGAATAAAGGCCTAAACTGTACTCCTCACCCGCGTCCCCCTACACACACACACAACACACACACACCACAACACACAACACATCCACACAATAGTGTGCTGGTGTGTTGTGTGTGTAATTACCTAGTGTACTGAGAGAGCTACACTTCTGTAGTATGACAGTATTGGGTATGTGAGTACTGTGAACACTGTGAGTACACAGTGTGTACTCACCTATTAAGTGAGTATAGTCTTAGAGTATGGCACGCCCCCGCCCATCATGGCCCACCAACCTGAAAAAAAACACATAGGAAAGTGAAAAAGTTTGTTTTTTCCCTACGCACATACGTGCCACACTTTACAATAACAACCATCTATCTACATTTTCTTGCCTCCATTCTAAGTAGGCTGTCTTTGCAAGCAATCAGACAGTGGTCCGTGCATTGGATATGCCAACATGTGTGGGGTATCCATAGGTAATTTATTGGAAAACAAATCTTTTTCTTTAGCAGCTAAAACATTAATTAGAATATCACTGACTATTTTACGGGTGTCACTACTATGTGCGATCAATGCCAGGAGTGCACTCAGCGAGTCACAGTATATAAGTCCACTGCCTTTGGTCTTAAAAAAGCAGGTGGCCAAGGGTCCATTAGTTTGCGACGGCTCGTCCCATAATTACTAGGGATGGGATATGTAAGAGCGGTCTAAGGAAGAAGTGAAGGCCTGACGAAGTACCTATGAAAAAAGGGAATTAAGGATCGGGGAGTATTATATCCAAACAATATAGGGAAATACTTAGGTGGGGATTGACAAAGTGGAAAAAAAATTAAAAAAAGGGGGGGAAAAAAAAAACCGAATGTTTCACGAGCTTACTACCATCAGAACTATGGAAACATGGTGGGAAGCCGGAAACTCGGGACGAGTCATTGGGAGAATGGGGGGTTATAAGAAATTTTTATTTAGTGTAGAGGAGTAGTGGTGGTGGAATGAACTCCGTCTACTGAGCACTTTTTGGAAAACAAGGTTTCTATTCATATTTTAAACTAGTATGATAGTGGAAAATATGAACGGGGAAAATCATTGACGTCATAAAAAAAACCGATGGATAAGGCGGTATCCAGAGGTCCAATGCAGCACATAGAACAAGCACTTTCCAAGCCGGCACAAATAGGTGGGGGGGGGGGGGGGAAAAAGGTACACAGGAGCGTGAGTACACCCAACAATAGGGTCATTTTCACAGCCCGGAGCGACACTGCGGCGCCACGCGCGCAAAGTTGACACTTTGAGTCCCGTATTTTGTGATCCTCGATCGGTGAGTGGCAAGGTGTAGGGTGTAGTGCCGTGTGACTACGGTGAAGGAGGGAAGGGGGAGGAAGGGGGAAAAAAGGTCTCTTACTACCCCACCTACCTTCTTCTACTCCCTCTGCCTACTGCTCCTCCTCCTTCTTGTTTCTCCGCCTGCTCCTCCTCCTCTTCTTCTATCCTCGTGGCCCTCCCTTATCGTTATCTCTCCCTGCGCCCTTCCCGGCGCCGTGCTGGGTATCTGGGAACACCCTGCCCATTAGTTCGATCCCACATCACACGGTCTACCTGTGGGAGATAGGTTCATTATTATTATTATGGGGGCGTAGTAATTTAGGCCGCGCTCCAGACATACACAATTGTAAAATGAAACAGTCCGTTTCGTGTGTATATCCACTCAATCCCCGTGTGGTATGACGGTACTTATAATACTATTGGTCAAACGTACAAAAATGGACTATTTTACCTCAAAAAAGTCCACTTTTGTACTATTTCGAGCACCACAGAGACGGCTTCTAAACCAGTGGAACACTTAACTATGAAGCCCTAACCCTCCGAGGCCTAAATAATCCTAGGCCCTAGTATGCACAAACTGAGGCCTAATTAGTAAACATATGTGCAAACGATGAAAGTTTGTGTATGGGTCCTATTGTAGTCCGAAACGAATAGAGAAAGACGCTTATTTTAATGAGTGCAAACAGTCTATTTTGTACATTTTCGGAACAGTTATGGTAAGGTATGTATAAAAGAACTCAAACTGATAAAGTCATTGGGGAACGCATGATTTGGACGCGACCAGCGACCAAGGGTGCTCCAGGCGCGCACACCTTCCCCCCTCTTGATAGAGCTGGTTCCAGTCAGGGCTTCATCACTGTGACGATTTTCTCACTAATTTATAAACTGTTGTGTCAGTTATTGAGTATACTCATTCTTTGTGTCGTGGTTGCAACCTATGATGGCTATTGTATATGAAACTGTGTTATCGTAAGAGGTGTTTTAATAAGGTCCCTGGGGAGTTTGTCAGCTGCCCCACTGGCTGTTTCCTGGGGGGGGTGGAGGCCTGGTGGAGCCTGGCGAGGACCGGCCCGGGACACGGAAGCCCCGTAAATCCATCTCAAGATCTCAAGATAAATATAAAAAACCTCCGTCACTTTTACCCTGTTTACTTCGTTTACTAAACCGGAATCATATGGTAGAGGATGTCGCATTGGAATGGGACAGAGGATTTTTTTTGTGCAGGGGGGAGGTAAGGGGTTGATTATTTTTAAAATTTCCAACGAGTGGCGCATTTTATGAAGGGCAAAAAAAAGGGACGGCAACTAATGGGTGGTGAGTGACGAACAAGAGCCGATAAAAAGGAGTATATATATTACCAAGAAAAGCAGACCGTGTCAGCAGTGGGGAAGAAGCGCACATGCACCTAGTTTATCTGCTGCATATGAATGTGTGTCTAATTAATGCGAACGACCTAGAAATCTGAAGAGTCGTGTCAGAAGGCTTGATAAGTTTGTCAGACGCATTCTGGAATAAGAACAGGGAATTAGGAATGCCTCGGAGTCTTCTCTCGTTAACACATACTGAAGTAAGAACTTCCAGATATAATCAAGTCAACTAGCCCCAGAGAAAGAGTGGAGGGTAGAGCTAAAGATGGACAGTCAACAGTTTATTACAAAACCTCGTGTCCTGGAAATGAGAAACAGTAGTAAGGATTACAATGATACCGAAATTACAAGAATAGACATAAGATGAACTAAAATAGGGCAGGACAAGTGACGCTATTGAAGTAATGAAGGGGTAATACACGAACAAGGTACACAATCAAACTAAGTCCCCAAATAGCCAATTCCCAGAAGGGAGTGGACGGAAAAATAGAATGTTGCCAGAAGGTTGATGGGAAGTGGAACTGCAGACATTCCACACAACATCACATTAGGTCGAATGTAATCATATTAGAAAGGTAGAGAAAAGGGGGGGGGTAAAGAGAGACACCATACGAGTAGAACTCAAATGAGACTAGACTAGCCGTCCTTAGAATTGTGAGAAGTGGGACCCAAACCGTGGCGCACTAGCGAACCATAGCCCGACCACGAAATGCAGAAAGGGTGTGTTGGTAGAGGAGGAGTACAACATATTAAAAGGGGGAGTACAGCACACACACACACACACAACACACACAGCACACACACACACCACAACGACACACAGCAAAAAACAAGAAAACACACAATACCAGACCCACAAACTGAAATCAGTGCAAGAATCAGAATGCCTAACGTCGAGTTTAATCGAGCCTCCCAAACAAAGACCCAAAAGTCATTACATGCACTCACCAAACCCCCTGTTTATGATAAAGCGGTTTTACAACACGACCACAAATTAACCGAACAAGTGCTAATCACAACTGACAAATTTTGTTAGAGACCACAGACGCTGTGAAATGCTTCACCACGTACTACAATAAAGGTATATCGACAAAAAAACCTAAACACCTGCTAACCTACCTATGCCTATATATCACATAAAATGCTAAGTATATTAAAGAGGGATTAAATTAATTTGAGGGGGAAGAATATCCGGCGTTTTGTGCATGAACAGACTTAAAACAGTAATGAATGGAATTGAGCGGGGGGTGCAAAGTGGGATAGAATCAGCCAAGACAAGTGAGAGATAGGTGGGAAACAATGAAGCCAATTATAGGGTGGCGGAAAAAAGCAGCTGGGAATTAAATTTATTAGAATCCATGAAGCGACAATATGACAACATGAAACACTGGGGGAGAAGAAAAGGTAAAAGGGGGGAAGGGAAAACCATTCTGAACGGGAATGAGAAACTGCCAGAAAGCCATTTGATACTGTTCCTCACAAAGGTGTAAAGATTATGGGTAGAGGGTCCCGAAAATCGTGGGAGATCCCCTACAAAATGCAAAATAACCACAGAAAAGGTAAGGAAACTCATAAAGGTCAGAGGTTTTGCAAACACGGCTCGCCAAAGAATAGTGAGGGACGGGCAAATCTGAAAAAATTAAAACCTAGATCTCGTAGCTATGGGAGAGAAAGGAGGGAACTTACAGAAAGCTACAATTCTAGGAAGATTGAAAGTGAAAATAAGAAATGTTCACAAGTACATGGCAATAGAACAAGAGGACATGAATGGAAAGCTTGAGAAACAGATGTGTCAGAGAGATGTTAGAAAGTTTTCCTTAATCGTGAGAGTAGTGGAAAATGTGTAATGCACTTAAGGAGCATGTTGTAGAGGCTAACTCCATCTATAACTTTAAAAGAAGGTATTATAGAGAAATAGGTCAGGAGTCATTGCATTTGACAACACATGGGAACACACACCACACACGGACACAAAAAGGAACACCACCACACACCACACGGAGCACACAAGTAACACCACACACACACACACACACACACAAAAACTGAAGTCGTATAAAAAATAGAGGCAAAAAAACAATGAGAACCCGTGACAAACACAGGTGTTTATTGAGAGGACTGATGGGGGGGGGGTACTGGAACACGAGCCAGGTTATCTTGAGGTTATCTTGAGATGATTTCGGGGCTTTTAGTGTCCCCGCGGCCCGGTCCTCGACCAGGCCTCCACCCCCAGGAAGCAGCCCGTGACAGCTGACTAACACCCAGGACCTAATACTGCTAGGTAACAGGGGCATAGGTGTGAAAGAAACTCTGCCATTGTTTCTCGCCGGCGGCTGGGATCGAACCCAGGACCACGGGATCACAAAGTCCAGCGTGCTGTCCGCTCGGCCGACCGGCTCCTTTTTCAGGTACCCAGTCACCTTAGCTAGCTAGTCACCTAGACAGGTACCTAATCTCCTAGTAGCAGCTACCAACTCATTACACCACTCACCACCCAGTCACCCCAAAGTCACCCAACAACGCAACCAGCAACCCACTCCTAGACAACAACCAACCAATCATCAATCAAGTCGCCAAGCCATCAATCCAGCAACCCACACAAGGCCACCAAACAAGGCCAAACCACCACAAAACACAGCAAACACACCCACTCACACCACCGCTCATCCACCCACCGCTCATCCACCCACCCACCTAACACGTGGAAAAACATCCTGTGATACAGGCAAAAAATATATTTTCAAATTAATATATTGTCCTACACACTATCACCCCCCCCACCCCACCCCACCCCACAAAAAAAGACCTAACTGGGAATTCCATTCAAGTTTTTAACAAGGGGAAAATGATCCCTGAGGACCGGCTCTTGAAAGCATTCTGTCTCGATAAATTAATATATATTACTACACATTTGAAAGGACTGTGAATGACGCAGTAGACTTATTGGTTTTAGTCTGAGTGGGACGATACGTTGTTGACCAGTGGGCTCCACGCCAGAGGAAGGTTCATCACGGATTTAAGTACTCACTTGTCAAACCTGTACATCTTTCTTTAAGCTTACGAGCTTGGTAATGCCAGGCGAGGTCGTCCTCGACCCGAGGTTAGTTTTGTTATGACAACGTCGGAGGGCTTTGGACCCCATGAAGTGCTTTAATAAGTGTCAGGACTAAGCCGCCGTGATCAAGGAAAGATGTACTGGTTTCGCTAGTGGGGTACTTTGATACTTGATGACTCCTGGTCCGTGTCCTTGCCAGCTAGTTCCTGCTGCTCCTTTGCACTGGTGATGCTCGTGTCACCTGCCCATGAGCTACATCTCTGTGGTTTGGGTAATTTGGCACACATCACTGTCAAGAGGGTCCTCGGTGGCCAGTTTGTGAGTGCGTGCGTGTGTGCGTGAGTGCGTGTGTGAGTGCGTGCGTGCGTGCGTGCGTGCGTGCGTGTGTGTTAGAGAGAGAGAGAGAGGGAGAGAGAGAGAGAGGGGGGGGGGTGCGCGCGCACTCACCTCATTTTGACTGACATATGTTTACGGTTGTCGTGTTTCTGACATAGGCCCAACTTGATGCCACCAAACATAGTATACTCTGAAACACATCACGAAACTACACTATAACATGCCGGACCCATACAGTATACTCCAAACCAATATACCACCACAGTATACCACACGATCGTGTCTCACTACCCCAGAGGGACAATTACCACGCGACACACAAATCAAGTTCGAACCTTTTCCGAGCAGTGCTCAGTCATTTTTACCTTTACAAAACTGCACCTTTATACCTGTGAACCTCATCAACACGAACCAGGTGCTCGTTAGTGTCGCCGCCAAGAATGAATGTTACTGAATGTTTATGAATGAAAAAACGTCTTTCACGCGACGGAAACTGATGACGTTCGAACGGTTATCGAACAGCGCTTCGCCATGATGACCTCTGTTCGAATCTCAACGCCGTAAATGCTTCGTCTACGTACTTCAAATACGCTTAACTATACATAGAACTTTAATGTTTATAAATAACAACGAACCTATTTTAATACACAATACGTTAACATTTTTCAACGGGTCTTGGAGGACGGCCGAACCTTTGCCTAAATATGTACAACATGGTAAAATAATAATATTCATAGTTGACAACATTCCAGTTTTGAATGAACAGCATGTTGAAATTGATGAATGTCTCTGTGGGGTCGGACGCTGGATGGAGTGAACATAGTCTAGGGACGGGTTAGCCAATCACGTATTGTAAAATGTTTAAAATTCAACCAAAACACCTAACCTAACCTACCCTGAGACGATTAACTATACACAACAGTAAAATGTGATTTTATGTTTGATAAAATCTAAGTTTCGCTTACGAATTCTTGACAATTTACGTAGCGAGTTTGGACCATGAGTGAGTTTTGGGTGGAAATGTACAGGAGCAGTCTCATGAGTGCCAAGTGGCCTTGTGCAGGTTATTCCTTTGTTCTTGACACAGGAGGGTACAGGAGTAGACGAATTCTGACTCCTGTTAGCAGATTATCTTGAGATGATTTCGGGGCTTTAGTGTCCCCGCGGCCCGGTCCTCGACCAGGCCTCCACCCCCCAGGAAGCAGCCCGTGACAGCTGACACGGGATGACAGCTGACCATAGGATCACGTGTCCAGTGTTCTGTCCGCTCAGCCGCCGGCTCCCCGATAAAATCGAGGTTGAGCACTCGCTCGTCCATACCTCATCTCAACACCTTAGTCTACTGGTTCCCCCCTGGAACACGATCCATCAGTCGGTTAACAACCCAATTACTGCTGGGCGAACAGTTAAATGATTAGCTCCTAGTCAATCCTTCCCTGGCCAGGACTCGAACCCGGGACCAAATAGTACGCTAGGGGGCGGGGTGAATGTGTTACCACTGCACCACCACTACACTCATGACAAGGCTGCCCCACATATTTTAATTCTATATAGTTGCCTGTGAGACAAAACATCTAGTCTAATCTAGACCTTTGTACAATAATAATATTCGTACATTATACAAATCGGAACTCAATGAACTAACGTAAACAATGTAAAATGAATGGAGTAAGTTAACCGTTCCAAATCTGAATGAACTCGACCATCTGAAGCTATATGAATGGTGAAGGATGGCAAGGATGAGCTGGAGGGATGAGGATGATGAGGATGAGTCAAGTGAGGAATATGAGAAGGAATAGTTCACTGTGTCCGAGGAGAGGTGAGGGGAAGGGCTTTAGTGACATCAAACAATAGGAGGAAAAAGGGAATTTATCATAACCTGTGAAGAATTGACCTCAACCAAGACCAAACAAGAGGTGACCTTTAACCCGGCCAAGCAGTCCACTTGTGGATGGAATCACGTCTCGCCACACACACAACACATCTGTGTATCTATGTATTTACGTATATAGGTTAGCTTAGCATTTTTAAAGCACCGACTCACCTTCAGTGGTTGATTGTTCAATAACCCTTCAAATATATGTTTAACACATCTCTACCCTGTCTATGGAGGACAGAAGAAAATGTATATATGCTGGTTAGCATTGTTAATGTGTGGCCACGTCTGTGGTAGAAAACAATAAAAAAAATAAAAAAAAAAAAAAAAATAACAAAAAAAAAAAAAAAAAAAAAAAACTTCCTCAGCCGCGAGGCTCACCTGAGAGTACGTGAGCTTCAGGGAGGGGGGGGGGAAATTGGGCTTCATGGTGGGGGAATGTCCTGGCGGGTGTGGGGTGATGCGGGGCAGTTGAGGGTTAAGAGGGGGGGGAACGCTGAGAAATATTTAGGTTAGAGGGGAAAGGTGATATGATGTGAATCATTAATGGCTGATGATTGAGGTGGCACAGGTGGTCTGGTGATTCATGATTGGCGAGGCGTGAGGAGCAGGTGTACTCTGTGTATCCATTTCTGCCCGCGGAATCGAGCCGATAGCTCCTGGACCCGCCTTTCTGACCGTCGGTTGTTTAATATTAGATCCCGACCTAATTTTCTCTATCATACCTATGGCTTTAAAAGATAATGTTGTATGTCTGTCCCGGGGTCTACTCTGGGCCACTTTGCAGGATGAATCACGGGATTGATGCTCATTTCATAGGTCAGTTGGGGTCGGCCCCAGTGCCACACTTTAAGAAATATCGGCACGAAGTCCGGGGGGGGTTTCATAAGTCTGATTTCAAAGCAGTGGTTGTGTTTTCCGTTGACTTTTGATACGCCCGACGGGTTAGGAGCCATGGTGCCCCTGGCTCTGTGGTGGCCCTGGCACTATAGTGCCCCTGTCACTATGGTGCCCCTGGCACTATGGTGCCCCTGGCACTATGGTGCCCCTGGCTCTGTGGTGCCCCTGGCACTATGGTGCCCCTGGCACTATGGTGCCCCTAGCTCTGTGGTGCCCCTGGCACTATGGTGCCCCTGGCACTATGGTGCCCCTGGCACCATGGTGCCCCTGGCTCTGTGGTGCCCCTGGCACCATGGAGCCCTCAGGAGGGACACGAGTCCACTTGTTAGTAAAGATAACAATGTAACCACGTGTTAACTTTATCATTAACGGAAATACTTGTGTTGAAATATACATTTTAACACACTGTTGAACTGCAAGACTCGCAAGACTTGTCTATGAATCACTAGAAAATAAAAATAAAAACTTGTAGATACTCCTACATATTTTTCAAACACGTGTACCTCTTAGTTTTATCCGACGAGACAAAATTAGACCTTAAGGCCTAAGATCCTCATCACAATCGACTTGAGAATGGTCCAGGACGGACCGAAACGTGGTCGTCCCTTCACCTTCTAGTGTGTGGTCTGGTCAACATACTTAGCTCGTTATTGTGACTCATCGCCTGCATATAGACCTTAAGGCTATTGCTTTGTGGGAACTTTGTAAGAAGATAGATATATCGTAACTAACAAAACTTCATTGAAAGCTTAAAATTAATGCCTTCAAAGCCATTTCTGCCGCCCACAACAACTTTTTACAGAATTGCAAAAAAGTGCCAGAACTAGATGGATTTTTTTCCCTAGAAGACACGTGCTGGTTAAAAAAAGATATTTGTATATAAGTTTTTATTTTTTTTTTGGTTGGCTTTTGTTTGTACACAAAAACTTGGAGGGAAGGGAGGGAGGGAATGCGCGCGCAGCCTACAAGAAAGTAATGGCTTCGTGCAGGAGAAGGTAATGGAGCCTGCCGCCAGGACGAGGAAGCTTAATGATGTAAATAATTCCTGGTAAAATTTACACACTCGAACCCAAACAGGTTCTCTGATGACGTCCTCACTAACATCTTACACTACAAGTGTAGAAACTTGTAATTGTTGCTCGTGTGTCTCTGTCGGTCTGTCTGTCTCTCTGTCTCTCTCTCTGTCTCTCTCTTTAATCTCTCTGTCTGTCTCTCTCTCTCTCTCTCTGGTGGTAATTGCATAACTTAAGAACAGTTTAGTGTCGCCGGTATGAGTGTGGAATGCTCATCTATACTATTATTCCTCCTCTAATCTTTTGCTTGTGTTTTTTTTTTAGATTAGTGTTTATGTAGAGTATATTGGTTAATGTGTGTTTATGTAGAGTATGTTGGCTAATGTGTTTTATGTAGAGTATGTTGGCTAATGTGTGTTTATGTAGAGTATGTTGGTTAATGTGTGTTTATGTAGAGTATGTTGGCTAATGTGTGTTTATGTAGAGTATGTTGGTTAATGTGTGTTTATGTAGAGTATGTTGGCTAATGTGTGTTTATGTAGAGTATGTTGGTTAATGTGTGTTTATATACTGACTATATCTCAGGCTTCCTGTTGTCCAGCCCGCCGCCTGGTCCAGTGGATAAGAGTCAGGAATGGTTAGGTCATCGCTGTGTGTGTACTCACCTAGTTGCGCTTGCAGGGGTTGAGCTTTGGCTCTTTGGTCCCGCCTCTCAATTGTCAATCAACTGGTGTACAGATTCCTGAGCCTACTGGGCTCTATCATATCTACATTTGAAACCGTGTATGGAGTCTGCCTCCACCACATCACTGCCTAATGCATTCAATTTATTAACTGCTCTGACACTGAAAAAAAAATCTTTCTAACGTCTCTGTGGCTCATCTGGGTACTGAGTTTCCACCTGTGTCCCCTTGTTCGTGTTCCACCCGTGCTGAAGAGTTTGTCTTTGTCCACCCTGTCAATTCCCTGAGAATTTTTTAGGTGGTTATCATGTCTCCCCTTACTCTTCTGTTTTCCATGGACGTGAGGTTCAACTCCTTTAGCCTTTCCTCGTAGCTCATTCCTCTCAGTTCCTGAACGAGTCTGATGGCATACCGCTAAATCTTCTCTAAATTTGTGTTGTGTTTAACTAGGTATGGACTCCAGGCTGGAGCTGCATACTCCAGGATTGGTCTGACATAAGTGGTATGTCAGACCTGAACGATTCCTTACACAAGTTTCTAAAGACAGTTCTTATGTTGGCCACTTAGCATATGCCGCTGATGATATTCTTTCGATGTGGGCCTCTGGGGACAGGTTCGGTGTGATATCAACTCCCAGATCTTTCTCTCTATTTGACTCTTGCAGGATTTCACCTCCCAGATGGTACCTTGTGTGTGTGTGTGTGTGTGTGTGTGTGTGTGTGTGTGTGTGTGTGTGTGTGTGCGTGTGCGTGTGTGTGTGTGTGTGTGTGTGTGTGTGTGTGTGTGTGTGACACAGCGGCGCCACGACAGTGCCATCAATTGCATAAATGTTTTGGACTTTCTCAATGTCGTAAAAACTATCTTTCACACTTTCTTCAAGACAGTGAAAGTCNTAGACAGGCGAGCAGACACAGTAGTAGACAGGCGAGCAGGCACAGTAGTAGACAGGCGAGCAGGCACAGTAGTAGACAGGCGAGCAGGCACAGTAGTAGACAGGCGAGCAGGCACAGTAGTAGACAGGCGAGCAGACACAGTAGTAGTAGACAGGCGAGCAGGACAGTAGTAGTAGACAGGCGAGCAGGCACAGTAGTAGACAGGTGAGCAGGCACAGTAGTAGACAGGCGAGCAGACACAGTAGTATACATGGCGAAAATTAGAACTTCATTAGAAACCTAAATGAGGAGGCTTTTAGGGCGCTTTACACTGCCTACGTGAGACCCGTCTTAGAGTATGCCGCGCCATCATGGAGCCCCCACCTAAAGAAACACATAAGGAAACTGGAGAAGGTTCAGAGGTTTGCGACGAGGCTTGTCCCAGTGTTATGAGGGATGGGATATGAAGAGCGTCTGAAGGAACTGAACCTTACAACACAAGAGAAAAGAGAGAAGAGAGGAGATATGATAGGGACATATAAAATACTCAGGGGAATTGACAAAGTGGAAATAGTTGAAATGTTCACACGTAATAATAACAGAACGAGGGGACATGGGTGGAAACTGGAAACTCAGATGAGTCACAGAGATGTTAGGAAGTTTTCTTTTAGCGTGAGAGTAGTGGAAAAATGAAATGCACTTGGGGAACAGGTTGTGGAAGCAAATACTATTCATACTTTTAAAATTAGGTATGATAGGGAAATGGGATAGGAGTCATTGCTGTAAACAACCGATGGCTTGAAAGGCGGGATCCAAGAGCCAATGCTCGATCCTGCAGGCACAAATAGGTGAGTATACACACACACACACACACACACACACACACCAGCAGTTCCGTAACATGTTTGTAATGACACGAGAGATATAAAGTGTTCATGTATATATAAGAACTCTGCATAACAACCTCCCTCCCTCTCGTTTACATAACCTCCACAAATCAGGTACTCAACCCGGAGTTATTTCCTCCGACCTGGCCGCAGGGGAAGAAACCTGGGTGTTAACGCCCGGGGGGGGGGGAATGGTGGGGGGCGGGGGTGTAGCCTGGAGGGGGGTGTAGCCTGGAGAGGGGGTGTAGCCTGGAGGGGGGTGGTGTAGCCTGGAGGGTGGTGTAGCCTGGAGGGGGGTGTAGCCTGGAGGGGGGTGTAGCCTGGAGAGGGGGTGTAGCCTGGAGGGGTCCGTGTGTGTCGCGTAATGGGACAGTAATGGTTGGAAATGGGTCAGCAGCGGTTGTTATGGAAATGGTTGAAGGTGCGGTGGTGGCCATCGTACAGGTGTAGGCAGGTGGGACAGGTGTAGGTGTAGGCAGGTGGGACAGGTGTAGGTGTAGGCAGGTGGCACAGGTGTAGGTGTAGGCAGGTGGAACAGGTGCAGGTGTAGGGAGGTGGGACAGGTGCAGGTGTAGGCAGGTGGGACAATTGTAGGTTTAGGCAGGTGGGACAGGTGTAGGTGTAGGCAGGTGGGACAGGTGTAGGTGTAGGCAGGTGGCACAGGTGTAGGTGTAGGCAGGTGGCACAGGTGTAGGTGTAGGCAGGTGGAACAGGTGCAGGTGTAGGCAGGTGGAACAGGTGCAGGTGTAGGCAGGTGGGACAGGTGCAGGTGTAAGTAGGTGGGACAGATGCAACAGTAGACAGATGGGATAGGTGGGGCAGTACTGACTATTACTAAACCTCCTATGAACCACCTATATTACTGTGACTGAAGACTAGCCTAACACATTGTAAATGTGTGGCCACGTCTGTGGTAGAAAATAATAAAAAAATACAGGAGAGAAAATGTCAGCATTGTGGAGAAATGTCTGACAAGCCATTGGATTCCTTAATTAATTAATTAAGACATAGTATCCCTTAATGCAGAGTTGAGAAATAAATCAGATTACCAAAGACATTTATTAATGCAAAAGAGGTTGAAATGACAGTGGATAAAAATTTAATAACCCAACCACCTCACCTTCTGTAATTAAACACTATTGATATAAATATTAAACCCTAAGGCTAGCATATAAAGATTAACTTGAATTGTTAAATGGATTTTGATTTTCAGTTCCTGGACCCATTATGTGCCTGAAAGCTTTTCCACTACCACTCACAGCATGGGTATGGGGGTCCACTACCACTCACAGCATGGGTATGGGGGTCCACTACCACTCACAGCATGGGCATGGGGGTCCACTACCACTCACAGCATGGGTATGGGGGTCCACTACCACTCACAGCATGGGTATGGGGGTCCACTACCACTCACAGCATGGGTATGGGGGTCCACTACCACTCACAGCATGGGTATGGGGGTCCACTACCACTCACAGCATGGGTATGGGATCCACTACCAATCACAGCATGGGTATGGGATCCACTACCACTCACAGCATGGGTATGGGGGTCCACTACCACTCACAGCATGGGCATGGGGGTCCACTACCACTCACAGCATGGGTATGGGGGTCCACTACCACTCACAGCATGGGTATGGGGGTCCACTACCACTCACAGCATGGGTATGGGATCCACTACCAATCACAGCATGGGTATGGGATCCACTACCACTCACAGCATGGGTATGGGGGTCCACTACCACTCACAGCATGGGCATGGGGGTCCACTACCACTCACAGCATGGGTATGGGGGTCCACTACCACTCACAGCATGGGTATGGGATCCACTACCACTCACAGCATGGGTATGGGGGTGCATAATAAGCGAAGTAAAACAATTTAAGTCTGTCATAACTGAAACCCCCGAAAGTGTAATACTGATGTGAGCAACACATTAGCAGCGGAACCCACCTCCATCCACAACTTCTAAGATTCGACACAGAACTCGAACGTCAGAATAGTGAAATTTATAAGGAACAGGTCGGACAAGGCGTAAGGAAGTTCTCTGTAGGTATAAGCTTTATATCGTTATTAGATAAAGCTTATCTTTACAGGTAAGCTTTATCGATGGGACCGGGGCTCGCCGAGAGAGAGTACAAACATCAGCGGGCGTTGATAGACATCATTCAGCATCTCAAATACGATAGATAAGGGAACACGCGGCTCAAAACTCACACTGACAGATGCCCACCTACCGAGACAGGATAAGAGATAAGGCGACATGTGAGCATCGCGTCTACCGTGAATACAACTGACTTTTTACAATGTCTATTGTAAAAATGTTTTATACAATGTAAAACTGACATTTTAACTATGTTTAATATTTATGAAGATAACTTTCATACATTGTCCTCGATATTGACCTCAAACCCACTTAAAGGTAATGCAAAATGGTTCACTGATTGCATCAGAAACAATATGTATGTATCGCCATAAAAAAAAGGAAATTTTCTTATGCAATATTACATTGTCAGCGGGCTATTGCTTCACCTTATCCGATTAGAACCTTCAAGAGGCTGATATGGCTATCGCAGCACCAGAAATAGATATAAAAATGATATTGTTTGATATCGATGTGTGTCATGGACTCATTCTTCGTCGATAGCACAGTGTATGTTATCCTTATGTTGTGGGAAGGTGCAGATGGTGTTTGTCACCCGAGGGGGGGGGGGGCCTTGCACCATCACCCTGCCCACCCCGGGGGGCCTTGCACCATCACCTTGCCCACCCCGGGGGGCCTTGCACCATCACCCTGCCCACCCCGGGGGGCCTTGCACCATCACCCTGCCCACCCCGGGGGGCCTTGCACCATCACCCTGCC
>WNGS01167840.1:17091014-17115036 GCA_020271785.1 Procambarus virginalis | reverse complement strand
ACCGCCTTGCTGATACTGTGTGTGTGTGTGTGTGTGTGTGTGTGTGTGTGTGTGTGTGTGTGTTGTGTGTGTGTGTGTGTGTGTGTGTGTGGTAGTTAGATCAAGTAGCTGCCGATACTGAGTTGTCTGTGAAGCGGAGTGTGGGAGGTGGAAACTTTAATTCAGNCCTTTTCAGTAGCTACCTATTTCATATCTGCAGTGACATGTGAGCGCTATGGCCTACCTCCTGACAGTAGGCCTACCTGTTGAGCAGTTGGCTTACTGTTGAACAGTGGGCCTACCTGTTGAACAGTGGGCCTACCTGTTGAGCAGTTGGCTTACTGTTGAAAATTGGGCCTACCTGTTGAACAGTGGGCCTACCTGTTGAACAGTAGGCCTACTGTTGAACAGTAGGCCTACCTGTTGAACAGTGGGGCTACCTGTTGAACAGTGGGCCTACCTGTTGAACAGTGGGCCCACCTGTTGAACAGTGGGCCTACCTGTTGAACAGTGGGCCTACCTGTTGAACAGTGGGCCTACCTGTTGAACAGTGGGCCTACCTGTTGAACAGTAGGCCTACTTGTTGAACAGTAGGCCTACTTGTTGAACAGTAGGCCTACCTGTTGAACAGTGGGCCTACCTGTTGAACAGTGGGCCTACCTGTTGAACAGTGGGCCTACCTGTTGAACAGTGGGCCTACCTGTTGAACAGTGGGCCTACCTGTTGAACAGTGGGCCTACCTGTTGAACAGTGGGCCTACCTGTTGAACAGTGGGCCTACCTGTTGAACAGTGGGCCTACCTGTTGAACAGTGGGCCTACCTGTTGAACAGTGGGCCTACCTGTTGAACAGTGGGCCCACCTGTTGAACAGTGGGCCTACCTGTTGAACAGTGGGCCTACCTGTTGAACAGTGGGCCTACCTGTTGAACAGTGGGCCTACCTGTTGAACAGTGGGCCTACCTGTTGAACAGTGGGCCTACCTGTTGAACAGTGGGCCTACCTGTTGAACAGTGGGCCTACCTGCCCTTGCTACTTCTCAAGCTTAGTGCATTCTCTGTTGACCAGACCACACACTAGAAGTTGAAGGGACGACGACGTTTCGGTCCGTCCTGGACCATTCTCAAGTCACAAGCGACTTGAGAATGGTCCAGGACGGACCGAAACGTCGTCGTCCCTTCAACTTCTAGTGTGTGGTCTGGTCACATACTTCAGCCACGTTATTGTGACTCTTCGCCTGCATTCTCTGCTTTGCTCTGAAGACAGGAAGATAACCAATGTTAAAATATTACAAACACAGAATAAAGAAAACTGCAAATGGCCCAATTGCACATTTACACACCCAGCCAATCATCACCATGTCTAGTCACCATCACCAGTTATACGTCTGCCATGTCTAACCTACGCTTGAAACAATGAAGCAACACCCCCCCCCCCCGCCACGTCTAGTATGTTACCCGGTGATGTGTCCATAGATCAACAATCATGTTTCGAAACCAGTATTTACCCAGGGCTTTCCTGGATCTAAAGTGCGTGTGAGAGCTTAAGTGTTTGAGAGGACGGCGCAGTCAGATTGCAAGATGATGAACCAAAGACATACTGAAGAAACCGTCTGTTGCAATAGTTGAGACAGGTGACGTGTTTCCCTGTGCTACGAGATGTCGTCAAATCGAGAAGATTGGATGAGTTTAGATTCAGGAAAGCCCTGGGTAAATACTGGTTTGGAAAACATGGTGGCTGATTTATGAAACAGATTACTGGGTAACCTAATAGATATGGATCGCTGAATTGTTTCCAGCGTAGGTTAGACATTCATATGACCGAGTTTGAAGGGGGGGGGGGACATAAATAAGAGCCGACTTGTATGGAACGAACGAACATGCCTTCTGTAATTTCGTGTGTGCTTACGCTCGAACACGAAAGTTTTCTAGGAAAGCCGTGTTGCTGGGGATCTCCAGCAACACGGTGCAATTTTAAATGTTGCATCATGTGTTGCAAATATTATTTTCAAGAGTTTGCTGACTCTGGTTTCATGCAGACTGGCTCGTAGCAACAAGAGAGCGTCATCTCTCCAACACATTGGCCTGGAGGCATATTTAAGCTGATGTTTCTAGTGCACTTACCTGTAATGTAATCTGTATTGTACGATGTTTAGACTAGAGATGTTAATTACCACAGATTATTAGATGTTTATTACAAGAGACTACGCAAATATAATAGGAAATGTTCAGAGTTCTTGGCAGTAATTGAAGAACATTCAAGTGTAATGACTGCGTGTTATGGTAATTGTCTTGTCTTCCTCTTGTGTAAATAGTGAAGTCAAGTTTTGCGATCACTGCTGTAAATGGACAACCATTTATGAACAAATTATTTTTGACTTGACTGATTATATCACATAACTAATCAAAAGAAAATAATATATTAGACTCAGACCACACACTAGAAGGTGAAGGGACGACGACGTTTCGGTCCGTCCTGGACCATTCTCAAGACAATCGACTTGAGAATGGTCCAGTACGGACCGAAACGTGGTCGTCCCTTCACCTTCTAGTGTGTGGTCTGGTCAACATACTTTAGCCACGTTATTGTGACTCATCGCCTGCATATTAGACTTGATTCAAGAGGAGACTGTCTTCAGGCGCTCAAAGTCAGGCCTCTTATCTCCGAAAGACTCGGTTTAAGCTAACAAAAGACCTAAGAAAGTCCATGAACTAAGGGGCCAGACAGCTGAGTGGACAGCGCTTCGGTTTCGTAGTCTTGAGATTCTGAGTTCGATACCCAGTGGAGGCGGAAACAAATGGGTAGAGTTTCCTTCGCCCTTATGCCTCTGTTCACCTAGCAGTAAATAGGTACCTGGGAGTTAGACAGCTGCTATTGGCTGCTTCCTTGGAGATGTGTAACAAAAAGGAGGCCTGGTCGAGGACCGGGCCACGGGGACGCTACGCCCCGTAATCATCTCAAGATAACCTTCAAGGTTATCGTGAGATGATAGTTTTCAATAACAAAAAATCAAGTTTGAAGGTCAGGACGGATCGAAACGTCGTCGTCCCTTCACCTTCTAGTGTGTGGTCTGGTCAACAAAAAATCAAGTTTGACTTGTGGACAAAAATTATGTAGGGTAAGAGGGCTTGTGGAGTCTTGCAAAGGAGTTTAGTAAAGACGAAGTTAAGACCTCTTGCACGCAAAGTGGGTATCGAACCTTAGACAAAGAAACTTGACTGACCTCGAGAGATGACGAGACTGGGGGGGGGGTGCATCTGAGAATGACTGATCATGAAGGTGAATAGTACTAAAATTATAGGTATATTCTTCTTAAGGCTCAGCAATATTGCAACACAATTATACATATTGCAACACATTATACATATTGCAACATGAATGTAACGATAATTAACGATCATGAGATTAATGCCTGATGATGCAAAAATAAGGTACTAGTTAATACATAATGTATAACAATTTTAAACGTTATCAAACGAGCTAAAATTGATATGTATGAAATAGGCAGAAGAATATGAAATTGTGAAGAGATTGATTGATAAAGATTAAGCCACCCAAGAGGTGGCACGGGCATGAATAGCCCGTAATGTGAAGAGAGGATTCTAAGGGAGGCCAATTTAAATACCAAAGGATTACTCTAGAGTGATCAAATCTAGGTTAGAAAGTACCCTAGGCCTAAAGTAGGCCTACTGACGAGTGTGAGGCAGTTAGTACCTATCCCTCCAACCATTCCCATTCTTGGTTGCAGATCTAACTAACAAACACCTAAAAAATTACTCTCAGAATAATCTCTGGGCAGTTTCATAACTGTTTCCCATCACAGCGGCGTTCCTCACCTTAACCAAATATTATACAGAGGAATGGAAGGTAATGTGAGTGTGGCATGGTGAATGTAAACATGGGGTCAACACCCTTTGCATGGGGTCAACACCCTTTGCATGGGGTCAACACCCTTTGCATGGGGTCAACACCCTTTGCATGGGGTCAACACCTTTGCATGGGGTCAACACCCTTTGCATGGGTCAGGACCTCTTCTTCAGGTGCATTTATTTCTAGTTTAGTGACAGGATGACCCTTGAGACTGTGAAGAAAGGGAACAAGGAGAGAGTGTATGGGGCAGCAAGATAGCGAGAAAGAGGGGGTAG
The DNA here is from genome assembly GCA_020271785.1 of Procambarus virginalis. NCBI lineage: Eukaryota > Metazoa > Arthropoda > Malacostraca > Decapoda > Cambaridae > Procambarus > Procambarus virginalis. The sequence goes on along the minus strand of WNGS01167840.1, from coordinate 17,110,915 downwards.
GGAGGGGAGGCAATGAGATGAGATAAGGAGAGAAAGAGAGAGAGAGAGAGAGAGAGAGAGAGAGAGAGAGAGAGAGAATAGGCTATGTGAGAAGATTACACATTTTATTCTATCTCCTTTCGTTTGCCTTTTTCTTACTCCCGTTTCTTAAAGCTCGTTTCTCTTTCTCTATGTTCGTGTCTCTCTACACTCTCAACTTCTACCCCTCTCTTCAACAGGTGGAAGCTGGAGACACACACGAACTGAAGGACACACCAGTACTACGGCTCACCATAGCCCGTGCTACTTAGAGCTTTGTTCCAGGTAGCGAATCTTAAACAACAACCCAGTAAGAGTGGTCAAGAAAGGTACTGTACGACATAAGGTGTAGAAGCCACCTCTAACCGTAACATCAAGGCAACAGTCCACAAGGAATTGGGACGTTAGGATACAGCGCAAGTACAGTTAGTACAGCAAGGCGGGGGTATAACTAGCTATAAGATCTCACTCTTATGGCAGAGTAGGAGGAGCCTAAGTTACTCTCATCCTGTTGTTGTTGTTGTTTAAGATTCAGCTCCTGGGGACCAAAAGTTGCAAGAAGCACGGGCTATGGTGAGCCCGTAGTGGACTTACTTGGCACAGGAGCGGGGCTGTAGCGTGTATTCTATCCTTTTGAGATGTATTGTCTCAATAAATCTACTGGAACCTAGACCTCCCCCCACCCCGCACCACCCTCTACACTACCTCCTTCTCCTCCCCCTCCCCCTCCCAGGCCTCGGCAACCTGCTGGAGGGCAGCCAGGTGCAATATGGGTTGCAAAAGCCCCATTTCAAGTGTTTCCGAGAAGGTGTACTGTTGGCACGGGTTTCTTACGGCGGTTGTGGTGGAAGATGCAACAGTGTGTTATCGGGGGACGGGTGTTGACGGGGGGGGGGGGGGACGGGTGTTGTCGGGGGGGACGGGTGTTGTCGGGGGGTGGGGGTCACGGGGGTCACGGGTGTTGTCGGGGGACGGGTGTTGGAGTGATTCTTACGGAGGACTCCTGTTGACAGTGGCCGTGTTGGCCTCCTCCCTGGCGCGGCTTTTGTGTACTCGCCTAACTGTACTCTCCTAACTATAGTCTCCTGACTGGCGCCAGGCTTGTGTACTGTAGCCTCTTGTTCGTGGACCCCCCCCCCCCCTCCCCCCATGTCTCACCATCTCAAGCCATGGTGAGACATGGGGAGTCTTCACGTGTCTTCTCACTTCCATCTGAGTTACATTTGTCTTTTATCATATCGAACCCGTGTTTTTCAGCTTCGTTTTGAGTTTGATGTTGAGAAACGCCAAACTAAAAACTATAGGAATATGATCGCAACGTACAAGATGCTGTGTGTGAATTCCAAGGTGAATTAACCAAGCAGAAACGAAAGCTTGAGTTAGAGATGTGAGAGACATAAGTGGAATAAGCTTAGACATAGCTTGAAGCTTGATTAATGTCCAGTTTTAACTGTAGATAATAAAAAAAAGAGCGTGCTATCTAAATTTTGGCAATACAATTATTTTTGGAAGGAGAGGCTAGGAGGGACTTGTTGATCCTGTAAGTACACCCTAAGTTGGTGTCTAGCTTAACACACACAGTTGAGAGGCGGGACCAGAGACCCACAGCCCTCCTCCCTCAAGTACAACTAGGTGAGTACACACACACACACACACACACACACACACACACCACACACACACACACACACACACACACACACACGCACGCACACTTAAAATGGCTATGCCAAAACCGTCAGTAGCTTCAAGGCGTTATGTGACAAAGAGTACTGGGAAGACGGGACACCACGAGCGTAGCTCTCATCAGAACTCACTGAGGTAATTACACTTGGGTAATTACAATACCCCCCCCCACCTACAGTCACCCCCAACAACCACCCACACACACCACATTCACAGGCTAATAGACACCGATTTATTTCTGGAAGCGTTAGTAACAAGACACCTGGTGTTATCTTCAGCTGAATTTTACTTTAGTTACGCCACATTTAGATTATATACCGTTCATATAGAAGGGAGACACAATTCACCGAACGCGTCCAGCGTATAGGATGACAAAGTTAATCCCTCAATTAGAAACTGAAGAAATATATGAAGAAACTGAAAAGCTTAATGACCTAATCTAGACAGGCTAAGATTTAGGGATGACATGATTGATGTGTACAAGTGGGTGAAGGGCATAACAAGGCACATATTCACAGAGTAATCACACATACGTCATGTTCAATGAGAAAATCCGTAGAATGATGAAAATTGATGAGAAAATTGATGAAAAAATGAGAAAATTGATTGGGGGCTTGAACCTACGCGGTGGGTGTTCCCACGTACACGCCCTAGTCAACCAAGCCACGACATGTCAAAAGGATTGCAACCTGGAGTTCTACTTGAACACACGAGGGTTTCCTGAGGCTTCCACTGAAGCCCGGACCAGGATTGTCACAAAATTCCCCCCCCCCCTCCCCATTCACTCTGGCTCTGTCACCCAGAATATTTTATCTCTGACGCGCCTCTTTCATTACACAGAGATGTTAATAAGGTATTATTAAGTATGTCAACACAGGATGGAAAACGTTGCAGTGGTTATGAATTTATAAGTTTAGGTTACGACAGACCTGGGTATATACTGGTTTGGTAGCAGGTCGTTGATTCGTGGAGCCAGTTACCGGTTACATAATAGACGTAGGAGACCGTGATTGTTTCAAGCGTAGTTAGACATATATAAGTGAGTTTGATGGATATAAATAGGAGCTAATACTNCATCTCTCCCTGTCTCCTCTCCTGATCTACTATGGAACACAGTGTTAACCTGCCTTGTTCTCTACCATGTGTTCTTCCTGGTTACTGTGTCGGAAGGCTTTCTGACAGTCCAAAATATGCGGTATGTCCGCGGTTCTCTATTCTGCCAGATTTATGTCGCCCAGTTCCTAAATTCTGTCAGATTTGTAAAGTGACATTTGTTGTTCCTGACCCCTTGTTGGTGGTAAGATTTCTTCTCTACAGGTGAGCTATTAACCTTTTTTTTGTGTAAGGTCTTCTCCATTACCGAAGATTAGTTTTGTGTTTTTAATATGCCTCGCTTTTGTATATTTCACTCTGGCTGTCTTCTCACTTTCTGGCGGGTCTCCTGATTCCAGTGACGTTGAATATCAAAGAAAATCACACTTCAGCTCCTTTTAATATCCTCGGTGATAATTTTTGATACACAGACTAGATGTATTCACCTCTAACATGTGTCTTCATCTGTGGTAATCTGCTTGAATTGACACCCCAAGCCTTGCTCAGTTCAGGCTTCGTTGTGAAAACCTTCACGGGCACCCTCTAGGTTAGCTCCTCACACACTTCCCTGTCATTCTCTGTAAATGGGGTTGCCTTTATCCCAGTGTCCTCAACCTCCTCTTCAACTTTGGTTATAAATAGGAGCTGCCTCGTATGGGCCCATAGGCCTTCTGCAGTTACCTTGTTCTTATGTAACTGTTTTCCCTGCTTGTGTGGCTGTGGATCAACTTGGATTGGTTGTTTGACTGCTTTATGCCACTTGAACAGCAGTGTCGTTTTCAAATTGCCTCTCTGCTTCTCTTTTCACTCTGAGGTATTCCATGCCTACGCACTCTTTATTGTGTCTAGTTTCTCCTATCGTTTCGCACATAATTTGTATTGTGTGTCACGCCCTGGGGCAACACGGGGGTAATATTGCATCTTTCTTTATCTTGCGAAATTCGGGTGAAATGTTGATCGTGGGGTGTTGAGGTCGCGCTCCAGGGACAGATGAGAGGGTGGGGTGAGTGGGCGTGGTCGTTTGAGAGGGTGGGGTGAGTGGGCGTAGTCGCTTGAGAGGGGTGGGGTGAGTGGGCGTGGTCGCTTGAGAGGGTGGGGTGAGTGGGCGTGGTCGCTTGAGAGGGTGGGGTGAGTGGGCGGAGTGGACAGGCTAACAACCCCCCCCCCCCTCCAGGTTTCACCAAGATGGGTGTGCCCACTCTCTCAAAATAGTTCAGCAGCCAGCCATCCTGTCTGGCCCACGTCACCCTCCCCCACCTTTCTCACCCCTACCCCCACCCCCCTCCTCCTCTTCCCTTCCTCGTCCCCACCTCTCTCCCCCTTCCTCCCTCACCTATCTCCCCCCCCCTACCCTCTTCCCCTCCCAGTTCTAGATTTTGATTCTCAGCTCATAGTCGCCCTGGACTCTCACTCCAGTACGCTCGGGCGAGAATAGAGTGTTCGATCGCATGACTCGATATATCCTCATGGATCTATCACATCCTTGTGATATCGTACAGCCAAAATTAATCTCTGGTTACTCGTACGATGTCTCATCCTAATTCCACGAAATTTTGTACTATTGTGTTAAAAAGCATTGACAGTGATGTAATGATTTATGCATATAGAAAAGCTTAAAATCATATAGCAATCTTTTTTCTAGAATTAAAACTGGTGTAATTTTTATATCTGAATAAAACACGACTAATCAATCACAAATAAATAGTATTTGATTTGATTTATTTATCATGCTACCCTCCATACCCATGTTGTGGGCAGCATTGGATCCCATACCCATGTTGTGGGCAGCATTGGATCCCATACCCATGTTGTGGGCAGCATTGGATCCCACACCCATGTTGTGGGCAGCATTGGATCCCACACCCATGTTGTGGGCAGCATTGGATCCCATACCCATGTTGTGGGCAGCATTGGATCGGCAGAGTTTCTTTCACACTGATGCTCCTGTTACCTAGCTGTAAATAGGTACTTGGGAGTTAGTCAGCTGTCACGGGCTGCTTCCTGGGGGTGGAGGCCTGGTCGAGGACCGGGCCGCGGAGACACTAAGCCCCGAAATTATCTCAAGATTACCACATAATAGGCTCGACAACTGAACCCCAAAATTCTATACGTAAGCAGGTAACACTTCGTAATGTGTACATCAACAATCTTTTTAATAGCGCAAGTGGTTCAAAATCTGAACCACAACAGCCTCTAAACCGAGCAGTTTACACCTGTAATGAGGCAGTTATGTAGTTACTGGCTCCCCCCCCCTGTCCCCATCACCCATCAATCCAGTGTACAGCGACAAAGTTTACAGTCACGTGAATACTCTACTATAAGTAAACTTTTGATATTTGGTTAAGATTTCTGGCTGTACCTCATTTTGAGTTAATCTACATTTGTTTAACATTTGTATAGAATTATTTCTGAATTCAGACATTTTTTTCACAATGAATTACAAAATGACGTAAGATATGTGAATAATTCTGCCGAGTTTACATTTTTGGTCAGTTCAAACAAATAGTAAAAAAAATACTCTTTTTACTCTCCTAGTTGTACTCACCTTGTTGTGTTTGCGGGGGTTGAGCTCTGGCTCTTTGGTCCCGCCTCTCAACTGTGAATCAATTTTGTTGCTGTGGTGAGGCGCAGGTTTACACTGACTGGCAACTCAACTTCAATCGTGTCAAAATTGTTGACAATCATATCAACAAAAAGACGACAGGTCAATGTTGTTGTTTAAGATTCGCTACCTGGAACAGAAAGTCCCAAGTAGCACGGGCTATGGTGATCTCGGTCAAGACATGTCTTGACCGGTCGCGTGTCACGGGCTAGACAGGGTGCCGGGCCTCTGTGGTTTGTTTACAAACAACGACTAAGTAAGCCTACTATGCGAAAGTGTCAATGGTGTTGTAGACTGTTAAAGGGACTCGAGTACTTAACGTGCACTCGAGCGGTAGTTTCCGTGAGTACAAGTACTCGACATTCCTCAATACATTTAGTGAAAAAATAAAAATGCTTCTTAAAAACAAACTATAATTCCTTAACGCCAAAACACTGTTAAATAAATTATTCTCTGTATCATAATTGAATAAAATAAATATTTTAGGGTATGATCCTAAAGGTATGATGCCAAAAAAAAAAGGAGGAACGGTCTCGCACTTTTGGGACCCGCGTTCGAATCTCCGATGATGTACTTGAAGGAAATTAAATAAAAAGTGTGATTAATAAAAAAAAATTTTTAGTGAACCTCCCCAAAAGGCAAACCTCCTTCTAAGGTCGTTCAAACAACTTGAACCACCACCTATATTTTTAACCTTGCTAACTACCTAACCCCATTATGCGCACTGTTCATTCACCCAAACTGTCTTAAAAAACAATTCTCGTCGTGTCCTCATCTCCTAGTGTGTGGTTTAGCCGTCATAAACCAATCCTGTTAACAACCCCATTAGCCTTTAGAAGCTAGAACAATCTATCGGCCATCTCTGTGGTCTTGTTCGGCCACCGCCCAGGTAAGGGGGGACACGGGTGCTTGAGCGGGAGTCTGGTGAACAAGGTGAGAGAACAGGATCGTAGCTTTACAGGAAGCAGAACACGGGGGATTGAACACCATCCCCTGAGTGACTGGTGTGGGGGGGTGGGGGGAGAATGAGGCCGTGAGAGACCATGCAAGCAGCTGTCCAGCGCCGGAACTCAAGCGAGCAGCGACGCGCGCAACGGGTCGTCTCTGGTCAAGTGAAGGCCTTGTAGCGCGCACCTGGTCGACGGGCGGCTGGACTTGGGTAACGGGCTTTAATTTGGCGGGTGGACGTTGATATCGGGCTTTATATTAGTAGGCGGGCATCGGTATCGGGCATCAATGTGGTGGGCGGGCTTTGGGCTCGTTAAGCTGCTGTTGTGGGCTCGTTAAGCCGTTGCTGGTGGGTCAGCAAGTGGTTGATGGTGAGTGTGTTGTGTACAAATGTTATCCTAGAGTGTGTTGAGGACAAGTGTTATCCTAGAGTGTGTGGAGTACAAGTGTTATCGTAGAGTGTGTTGAGTACAAATATTCCCCCCAGAGTTGGGAGAACAAAATATTATCCCAAACAACAACTCTTACATATTACCGAACATTGTATCTGGCAATAGTCACATGTGCAGCCACATATAGCCAGTCTAAAAACACGTGACGCAGCCATAACGCCCACACGTGATGCAGCCATAACGCCCACACGTGACGCAGCCATAACGCCCACACGTGACGCAGCCATAACGCCCACACGTGATGCAGCCATAACGCCCACACGTGATGCAGCCAAAACGCCCACACGTGACGCAGCCATAACGCCCACACGTGACGCAGCCATAACGCCCACACGTGACGCAGCCATAACGCCCACACGTGATGCAGCCATTACGCCCACACATGACGCAGCCATAACGCCCACACGTGACGCAGCCATAATGCCCACACGTGACGCAGCCATAACGCCCACACGTGACGCAGCCATAACGCCCACACGTGACGCAGACCATAATGCCCACACGTGACGCAGCCATAACGCCCACACGTGACGCAGACCATAATGCCCACACGTGACGCAGCCATAACACCCACACGTGACGCAGACCTCGTTGTTACGACCCAATCATCTCTATAATAAAACCCACAAAACCTTCACCTATTTTCTTCCCCCCCCCAAAAAAAAAAAATCGCCGAAATAGCCTATCGAGTCGGCAAAATTTCATCTCTTAAATCCGATGATAAATTCCAGATTCGTTTTGGCTATTAAACTGCCTACCCCCCCCCCCCCCCCTGCCATATGGTGGAGTCTGTTGGTCTGGTGAGAGAGAGAGAGAGAGAGAGAGAGAGAGAGAGAGAGAGAGAATTTTTGGGGGGCGAGAGGAGGGAAAGTTAGAGAACGGGCTGAATAGCAGGGGAAAATTTATTTCAGGGAAAAAAATATTCCCCACACACCCACAACCCACTTAATCATACCCGCTACCCACACCCCCACACACAGCCCACACACGCTCCACGCCCTCTCACCCCCCCCCCCCCCCCCCACACACAATAAAGAGTGGAAAGGGCAAGAATATCATCAATATCATTGAAGGAGTTGGATGATGAATTAGTATGATGCGCGAGGATGTGTATGTGTATACTCACTTAATTGTGCTTGCAGGGGTTTAGCTTTGTCTCTTTGGTCCCGCCTCTCAACCGTCAATCAACTGGTGTACAGTTTCCTGAGCCTACTGGGCTCTATCATATCTACATTTGAAACTGTGTGTGGAGTCAGCCTCCGCCACATCACTTCCTAGTGCATTCCATTTATTAACTACTCTGACACTGAAAAAATTCTTTCTAACGTCTCTGTGACTCATCTGGGTACTAAGTTTCCACCTGTGTCCCCTTGTTCGTGTCCCACCCGTGGTGAAGAGTTTGTCTTTGTCCACCCTGTCAATTCCCCTGAGAATTTTGTAGGTGGTTATCATGTCTCCCCTTACTCTTCTGTTTTCCAGGGACGTGAGGTTCAGCTCCTTTAGCCTTTCCTGGTGTAGGTGTGGTGTGTGTGCGTATGGATGTGTATTCACCTAGTTGTTTTCACCTCGTTGTTCTTGCGGGGGTTGAGCTCTGCTCTTTCGGCCCGCCTCTCGACTGTCAATCAATCAACTGTATCTAACTACTATTTTTTTGTCTACACACACACACACACACACACACACACACACACACACACACACACACACACACACACACACACACACACACACACACACACACACACAAAGGTTCAAAGGTTTGCCACCAGACTAGTACCCGAGCTGAGAGGTATGAGCTACGAGGAGCGACTGCAGGAATTAAACCTCACTTCGTTGGAAGACAGAAGAGTTAGTGGGGACATGATCACCACATTCAAGATTCTCAGGGGAATCGACAGGGTTGATAAAGACAGGCTGTTTAACACAAGGGGCACACGCACTAGGGGACACAGGTGGAAGCTGAGTGCCCAAATGAGCCACAGAGATATTAGAAAGAACTTTTTTAGTGTCAGAGTGGTTGACAAATGGAATGCATTAGGAAGCGATGTGGTGGAGGCTGACTCCATACACAGTTTCAAGTGTAGATATGATAGAGCCCATTAGGCTCAGGGAACTGTACACCTGTTGATTGACGGTTGAGAGGTGGGACCAAAGAGCCAGAGCTCAACCCCTGCAAGCACAACTAGGTGAGTACAACTAGGTGAGTACACACACACACACACACACACACACACACACACACACCACACACACACACACACACACACACACACACACACACACAGGAAGCAGCTCCGTAACAGCTATCTAACTCCCAGGTACCTATTTACTGCTAGGTAACAGGAGCATCAGGGTGAAAGAAACTTTGCCCATTTGTTTCTGCCTGGTTCGGAAATCGAACCCGCGCCACGGAATTACGAGTCCTGCGCGCTGTCCGCTCAGCTACCAGTCCCCTATGCCGGTGTGCGTATGTGTGCGTGCGTGTATGTGCTGCGTGCGCATATGTGCTGCGTGCGCGCGCGTATGTGCTGCGTGCGCGTGCGCAGGAAAAAGGAAAATCTAGGGTCATGGATTCAGGTGACGTCACCATTCTAGTTTCCTGCATCCAATCAGGAGTCGCGGTTCATTGACCCGGACACGACCACGCCCCTTGTTCGTCTGGCTCCCGCCGCCGCCGCCAGTAACCGCCGCCGCCAGTAATCGCCGCCGTCGCCGTCAGTAACCGCCGCCGCCGCCAGTAACCGCCGCCGCCAGTAACCGCCGCCGCCGCCGCCAGTAACCGCCGCCGCCGCCGCCAGTAACCGCCGCCGCCGCCGCCAGTAACCGCCGCCGCCGCATAAACAAGGTGCAAAGGACTATTGTAACTTGCTTGGGAAAAGACTTCACAAGAGTCGAGGACCCTTGTTTGCCTCAGCATGGGTATGGGGGCACCTCTGTAGCCCCAGAGCATGGGTATGGGGGCACCTGTGTAACCCCAGAGCATGGGTATGGGGGCACCTCTGTAACCCCCAGAGCATGGGTATGGAGGGTAAATAATAACCAACCATCTCATTCTCTTCCTGAAGACCCCTTACTGCGTTCCCCCGCATATCTACTAAGATCGTCTCTCTCCAGCACTCCACCACGCCCGGCCAGTTACATCATGTATAGAATGTTCTCTCTCTCTCTCTCTCTCTCTCTCTCTCTCTCTCTCTCTCTCTCTCTCTCTCTTTAATTGTAATTATTGCTATCAGGTGTTCTTAGTTTATTTATATTTTTTCCACCTTGTTCACGTCCTCCTTATCTTGCTCTCTCTACTCCCTCCTCAGCCACATCCTCCTGGAACACGTGCCTCAAGCAGCCAGTCTCCAACACGTGCCTCAAGCAGCCAGTCTCCAACACGTGCTTCAAGCATCCAGTCTCCAACACGTGCTTCAAGCAGCCAGTCTCCAACACGTGCCTCAAGCAGCCAGTCTCCAACACGTGCCTCAAGCAGCCAGTCTCCAACACGTGCCTCAAGCAGCCAGTCTCCAACACGTGCCTCAAGCAGCCAGTCTCCAACACGTGCCTCAAGCAGCCAGTCTCCAACGCGTGCCTCAAGCAGCCAGTCTCCAACACGTGCCTCAAGCAGCCAGTCTCCAACACGTGCCTCAAGCAGCCAGTCTCCAACACGTGCCTCAAGCAGCCAGTCTCCAACACGTGCCTCAAGCAGCCAGTCTCCAACACGTGCCTCAAGCAGCCAGTCTCCAACACGTGCCTCAAGCAGCCAGTCTCCAACACGTGCCTCAAGCAGCCAGTCTCCAACACGTGCCTCAAGCAGCCAGTCTCCAACACGTGCCTCAAGCAGCCAGTCTCCAACACGTGCCTCAAGCAGCCAGTCTCCAACACGTGCCTCAAGCAGCCAGTCTCCAACACGTGCTTCAAGCAGCCAGTCTCCAACACGTGCCTCAAGCAGCCAGTCTCCAACACGTGCCTCAAGCAGCCAGTCTCCAACACGTGCTTCAAGCAGCCAGTCTCCAACACGTGCTTCAAGCAGCCAGTCTCCAACACGTGCCTCAAGCAGCCAGTCTCCAACACGTGCTTCAAGCAGCCAGTCTCCAACACGTGCTTCAAGCAGCCAGTCTCCAACACGTGCTTCAAGCAGCCAGTCTCCAACACGTGCCTCAAGCAGCCAGTCTCCAACACGTGCCTCAAGCAGCCAGTCTCCAACACGTGCTTCAAGCAGCCAGTCTCCAACACGTGCCTCAAACAGCCAGTCTCCAACACGTGCCTCAAGCAACCAGTCTCCAACACGTGCTTCAAGCAGCCAGTCTCCAACACGTGCCTCAAGCAGCCAGTCTCCAACACGTGCCTCAAGCAGCCAGTCTCCAACACGTGCCTCAAGCAGCCAGTCTCCAACACGTGCCTCAAGCAGCCAGTCTCCAACACGTGCCTCAAGCAGCCAGTCTCCAACACGTGCCTCAAGCAGCCAGTCTCGAACTCGTACAAAAGACTAATTTTCTTGCAATATTTCCGCCTGGGGGACTTAATTTTACGGACATTATCGGACGTCTTCACCTCGTTGCAAGTCGCCGCACGTACACGGACACCATTTTTTGTCGCGGTCATCCGCGGGGACCGCCGGTGTAGAATTGGTCGAGTTTTGGCAAGTCTGGTCTAGCCTCACCTACCCTTTGGTTACACCGGAAGCGATATAACCAACCTTTCCTCCTGGTATGGTGGTACGTTTTGTCCCCGTGTGGACGCGTGGTACACATGTTGCTGGACAAAGATCAATTACGATTTGGTAATTTTCTCGAGTTTGAGATGAATACAAATAAATAAAGATAAGTCTCCCCTTTTAAGTATTCTTAGGGCCTAGTGTAGCAGTTTAAGGTTTACGAGATTGTTAACTTCACAAGCACAGGGTTGTTGGAGAGGAGGTCGTATATAGCCCTTCCGAGCTCGTAAACTGTTTGGTGAATAACGAGTAAGCCGCCGTGATCAAGATAAGTGGAACGGATCTCGTAAGTGGACCCATAAGAGGCACAGATCTCGTAAGTGGGTATATAAGAGGCACACAGATCTCGCAAGTGGACACGAAAGAGGCACACAGACCTCGCAAGTGGACACGTAAGAGGCACACAGACCTCGAAAGTGGACACGTAAGAGACACACAGACCTCGCAAGTGGACACGTAAGAGGCACACAGACCTCGTAAGTGGACGCGTAAGAGGCACACAGACCTCGCAAGTGGACACGTAAGAGGCACACAGACCTCGCAAGTGGACACGTAAGAGGCACACAGACCTCGCAAGTGGACACGTAAATCTTGTCCTCGACCCTTGCCAGGAGCCCGTGGCCGCGAGGACAGAGCCACTCAGCAAGCATACAACTCTTCCTAATAACAAACGAACCAACCCACTCAACCCACTTAACCTGTCCGCGCCAAAGTACAGAAAGCGTTAATATTACGGTGCATTAAGTTCTATTACCACTTAGCATTCACGGCGCGTACTGGTCGACTCCGTAACAAATGGGACGTATTGTAGGGGTGAGTGTGAGGACCAGGCTGGTTGGCTAACACCCGCTTGCTGTGGTCTGTTTGATTTTGTTGCAACAAGCACCTTTCAGACCTCACACATCTAGAAAAAGAAATAAAGTGACGACGTTTCGGTCACTGGCCGACCGAAACGTTATGCATGTTTTTTTTGACGTTTTGGGCTGGGTGGCTAATTTTTAAACTCCCGTTGTTGTGGCTTGCTGTCTGCGTGTGTACGCGCTCTTCTGTTCTCCTGTTTTAAACCTGTTGGAGGACAGGGTTCAGACAGCTCTTTGGCAGTATATATGGTGGTGAGTTATTGAGCCCTCGAACACAGGGCCTCTGGGTGCACAGGACCCCCCGAGTGCACAGTACCCCTCCGGTGCACAGGGCCTCCCGGGTGCACAGGACCCGGTGAAACATGAGTGTGAATTTCTCGCAAACTTCAGCTGGAAGGAGAGCCCCAGATTCTGTCAATCATGCAGGAATTGGTTCGGCCGAGGGCGCTACCTTCCGAATGACGACTCGTGAGGTTGTGAGAGAGAGAGAGATCGGCCTCTGCTTCTTGAGCTCCTCCTTACTTGCTCCGGGAGGAAGACATTCCGACACGCGGTGCTTCATGTGTGTGTGGATGAGGCGCACAAGGGGGACGTTGATACGTTAAATATATCTTCCACAAAGTAGAACGCGAAACAATGGATATAAATTGAATCAGTTTAGATATAGGAAAGACCCGGGTAAATACTGGTTTGGAAATTGTGTGTTGATTTATGGGGATTAATACACGCTGAACCACTTCATTGTGTCAAGCGTAGGTTGAACCGATTCTGAGGTGGCTATAACAGCCCGTCTTTCTAAGGTTTCCCAACGTCAAGAAACTGTGGTACTGAAGTGCCCTTTTCCTAACCTGTCAGAGGAACCAAAAACAGAAAACGGGGGCAATATGTCAACTTTGCGAGTCTCTACTATTTTCTAGTGCGACGATTTTTTGGCCTTAAGTAGAGTATACGTCAAAATGCGACGTTCTATTAGGACGGCGGGTTGGGATATATATAAAAAAAAGAGCTGCCTCCGTACGTGTCAATAAGCCTTCTGCTGTTGCCTTTTTCTTATGTCCTCCTAAATAACCCGGAGAGAACACAGAGTGGTGGTGTAGCCGCAAATTATGTCAGTCGTAGGCTTAACAATAATTGGTAAAAATAACATACCAGTAGTGTCATGGGACCACCCTTATATGATCTTATGACAAGGTCCTTAAAAAAGTAGGACATGTTCACCTTTCATGAGATACAATGGTCCAGGACCGAAACGTCGTCGTCGTCCCTTCACTTTCTAGTGTGTGGTCCATTGGCTCTTCGCGCCAGTTGAACCCATTTAAAATGGCAAAGATTTGGTGAGTGAGTTACCGCTCGGGTTGTGAAGGAGGAGTTACTGCTATCTTGAGTAACACGTCAACACGAGACTTATCAACTTCATCACACAATTATTAACCGTTTGGTCCCACCATCCTCCAGCATAGACTGGGTCCATTAACACAGGTGTGTTGCACTACTAAGTGTTGTTTAGTGTTGCATACTGCAACACTAAACACAGACTCTCTTGACCAGACCACACACTAGAAAGTGAAGGCACGACGACGTCGTTTCGGTCCGTCCTGGACCGATTTTCACAATCGACTTGAGAATGGTCCGGGACGGACCGAAACGTCGTCGTCCCTTCACCTTCTAGTGTGTGGTCTGGTCAACATACTTCAGCCTCGTTACTGTGACTCATCGCCTACAAACACATACTTTGTTCAGCCTCGGTATAAACTTGCTATATCAATATTGTACCATTTATAAGTTACTTATTGTTACCTATAATACATTTAATATTGTAGTGGAACTTATAGAATCACACTCAATCTTGTTAGGTAAATTAACTATCAGGAGAAAGCGCCAAACCATTACGACTATATATCACTGGGAAGGGGATCAGGATAAGGATTTGGGATGGGACGGAGGGAAGGGAGGAATGATGCCCCAACCACTTGCACGGTCGGGAAATTGAACGCCGACCTGCATGAAGCGAAACCGTCGCTCTACCGTCCAGCCCAAGTGGTTAGGCACTGAATCAATTCTCTTATGTCGACGAGGAATGTGGAAATACTCTTCACTATGCATTATTAAACGAATATTGTGCCCTCTGCGGCCCGGCAGGGGGCGGGGGGGGGGGGGGGTACAGAAGGGAAGGGGGATTGGAAAGAGGGAACTAAAACAGGCTTGAAGTGAGGTAGGAGAAGGTGGAAACGATGCAGCGAGGTAGAGGAAACTAGAAGGAAGCAGGAAAATGAAACGGTGGAACAAAAAATGGAAGAGAGAGAGTTTAGAAAACATAAAGATGTAGCGAAAGGAGTACTCACCTAGTTGTACTCACCTAGTTGTGCTTGCGGGGGTGAGCTCTGGCTCTTTGGTCCCACCTCTCAACCGTCAATCAACTGGTGTACAGTTTCCTGAGCCTAATGGGCTCTATCATATCTACACTTGAAACTGTGTATGGAGTCAGCCTCCACCACATCGCTTCCTAATGCATTCCATTTGTCAACCACTCTGACACTAAAAAAGTTCTTCTTATATCTCTGTGGCTCATTTGGGCACTCAGTTTCCACTCACACTCAGTATTCACTTAGTTGTATCACTTAGTTGTATTTACGGGGGTTGAGCTTTGCTCTTTCGGCCCGCCTCTCAACTGTCAATCAACTGTTTACTAACTACACTAACTACTTTTTTTTTTTTTTTTTTTTTTTTTTTTTTTTTNCAATACCGGCAGTCATGGTCTCATCTGTCGTAAGACACAGGGAAAGATTGCCAGACACGAGGCAGTCAATGACATCATCAAGAGAAGTTTGGCTACAGCTGGGTGTCCAGCACAAAGGGAACCCCAGCTGTGCAGACCTGACAACAGCCAAAAACGCCCAGATGGAGTCACCCTGCAGCCATGGAGGGAAGGTAAACAGGTCGTATGGGATTACACCTGTGCATCTACATTGGCTGATACCTATTTACGTTACAGCTCAGCGGAGGGAGGTGGGGCAGCCACCTTCAGGGAGACCCAGAAAATCCACAAGTACAGAAACCTAGAAACGTTGTTACAGGTTCGTGCCGATAGGCTCAGAGACTCTGGGCGCCTGGGGTAAATGTGCACTCAAGTTTTTAAAGGAGGTTGGTGAGGAACTCATTGGGAAAACTAGAGACCCACGAGCAGCCAGTTTCCTATTCCAGCGCCTCAGTGTCGCAGTGCAGAGGGGAAATGCGTGCTGTATCCTGGGTACGCACCCAACCTCCGAGGAGCTGGACGAGGTCTTCGAACGCTGATTGTTTAATGTTTATATTTGTGTGTGTGTGTGTGGTGTTCTCTGTAAACTGTAGCATTGCATTAAAATAAACAAAATATATATATATATATATATATATATATATATATAATATATAATTGAAATGTCAGACCACAGAGGAAAAATTGAAACAGGAATTTCCTTAAGTACTTAAGGAAATACCTGTTTCAATTTTTCCACCTGGTCTGACATTGGCATATATATATACTATATATATATATATATATATATATATATATATATATATATATATTATATATAATGAGAGAGAGTAAATCACTCTAAAGCTGCGGCCAATAAAGAATATTTATGCTAATATTTTGATAAAAAATGAAGTGAGAAAATTTAATTCTGGGAAATATCGATCATCACATGTGGAATACAAGTTAAGTGGAATTTACCACGTTTTTTTAATATTTAATATCGAGATGAACTTGAGAAAAAATTTAGAAATACCAACGAACGTAGTTGCTAACGAGCTGTACCTCTACAACGTTAATCAATACCCCTTCTCCCTCCCTTTGTGTCCATCTCCTTCCCCCCCTCCCACTCGTCCCATCACCACCCTAACCCTACCCAGAGAAGAAGAATCAGAGTGTCCTAGAAGAAGCTGTGTTGGTGGTCTTGAGCGACCGTTGTCTTGCCTACCAGCAAAAAAACCCTCCTGGAGGCTGGACTAGGAGACGCCCTCAACCAGGGGAAGGATTGGTGGAAATTATCACAACGGGAATCTGTGAACTATAGCTAAAGAAGAGAGGTTTTGTGCTTCTGCTGCTCCTGCTGCTGCTGCTGCTCCTGCTGCACCTGCTCCTCCTCCTGCTGCTCCTCCTCCTCCTGCTGCTGCTCCTCCTCCTCCTGCTGCTCCTGCTCCTCCTGCTGCTCCTCCTGCTGCTCCTCTTAGGTCAGCAAGGGGGTTAACTTGGGGTTGGAGAGGAAAGAAATCCACCACTATCCATGGCTTGGCTGTGCTGTGAAATATCTGTGCGTAAAAACCCACACTTAAGTAATTATGTATTTTAGGTAAAGATTTAGTCTTTCGCACTCTCCTGAGTGCCTTATCGAGGTCTGAGTGAAGCGTGGGTGAAGCACTCAGCAGAGTGCGAAATACTTGGTGTAAATCTTTACGTAAAATACACAAATGTGTTTTTATCCTATGTTATTATGTCTGTGAGAAGACATTACCATTACTATGAAATTACTTACCATTACTTATGAAATATCTTCTTCTTGTATCCCCACAACGCACGCAAACAAGCACGCATGTGGTTTTCCATGACCACTGATAGGCAAACACACACACACACCACACACACACACGAGGGGTCTGGTAGCTGTGTGGACAGCGCTTGGAACTCGTAATGCTATGGCCCAGGGATCGATCCCCGGTTACACCGGAAACAAAATGGGCAGAGTTTCTTTCATCCTGATGCACCTGTTACCTAGCAGTAAATAGATACCCGGAGTTAGACAGCTGCTACGGGCTGCTTCCTGGGGGTGGAGGCCTGGTGGAGGACCGGGCCGCGGGAACACTAAGCCCCGAAATCATCTCAAGATAACCCATTCTCTTCATATACTTTATCCCTCTGAAAAACCTTCCTAAATGGGACTGTCTGCAAAGTTCTTTATTTCCCATCATGTTAATTGAAACTGTCCTAGTGTGTCTATACAGCTTGTGCCGCAACCTGTCTCAGGCCTCAGGGAGGGATGGAATTATCAGGAGAAAGTGCCAAGCCATTACTACTATAGAGCACTTGGACGAGGTCAGGATAAGCATTTGGGATGGGCGGGGGAAGAAAGGAATGGTGCACAACCACATGGATGGTCGGGGTGGAACCCGGAACCTCAGGACTACGAATCCGAAGCGCTGTCCACCCCGCTGTCAGATGTACTGGGTCTCGATAGGAAGGAAACAAAACGAAAGGAAGAAGGTGAGAACCAGGAAAAAATAGACAAGTTTGCAAGGAAATTATTTCTTCGTTGAACGAAGAAATACCGTAAACATGTGGAATGAACTGGAGAAGTAAGAAGTGGAATGTTCACTTGAGACAGTTAAGCAAGTCCCAGCTGTGTCTGGGTACAAGTGACAAGATGAACAACCCAGCGGGTTTTCTTCCTATTGGGGAGTGTTGTACATGCTGCTATGGCGGTGTGTCCACTCACAGGATGAGTGGCGCTGCCCAATACTGTCACTATGGCGGTATGTCCACTCACAGGATGAGTGGCGCTGCCCAATACTGTCACTATGGCGGTGTGTCCACTCACAGGATGAGTGGTGATGCCCAATACTGTCACTATGGCGGTGTGTCCACTCACAGGATGAGTGGCGCTGCCCAATACTGTCACTATGGCGGTGTGTCCACTCACAGGATGAGTGGCGCTGCCCAATACTGTCACTATGGCGGTGTGTCCACTCACAGGATGAGTGACGCTGCCCAATACTGTCACTATGGCGGAGTGTTCACTCACAGGATGAGTGGCGCTGCCCAATACTGTCACTATGGCGGTGTGTCCACTCACAGGATGAGTGGCGCTGCCCAATACTGTCACTATGGCGGTGTGTCCACTCACAGAATGAGTGGCGCTACCCAATACTGTCACTATGGCGGAGTGTCCACTCACAGGATGAGTGACGCTGCCCAATACTGTCACTATGGCGGAGTGTCCACTCACAGGATGAGTCGCGCTGCCCAATAAACTCGCCCCTCGGGGCAAAATTAACAAGAAAAACTGAAGCAAATAACGAGGGAAAGGGGCCCAGGAGCTAAAATTCTACCCCGCGAGAGCAGGAATAGGGAATCAAGCACGTTTCCCTAATTAAGGAGCAATCATCGCCATCATCTTCGTAAATTCATCCACCTCGGGCATAGCTGGCAACCCCCACCCCTCCCATCTCCCTTCAGGTCACCCATCCTCCCAGCCATGGGAAAAGGTAAGTGGGTAAGTCGGCAGACAGGTTGGGAGGGAGGGAGGCAGGCAGGCAGGCAGGCAGGCAGGCAGGCAAGCAGGAAGTCTGGTGGTGTAGGAATGCAGTCAAGCAGGCAGGGATGAAGGGAGACAAAGTATGTATAATTACAGGCAGGTATAGATGATCTGGCAGGTATGTATGCAGGTATGTAGAATGGCAAGCAGACAAGTAGGTGGGTAGGTCGGCCGGCAAGCAGACGTGTTGAGGACAAAAAGATACTGATGGACAATAATAAACCGGACAAAAAGATACTGGGTCCAAAAGATACTGGAGTGCAAAATGATAGGGAGGATAAAAAAAATAATCTAAACATGATAAGAATCTTTAAAATAAAACAGAAATAAAAATTACAAGATGAAAAAAACAGGATATGATATGTGGAGAAGTGAAGAGCAGGCAAAAGAGAGAGAGAGAGACAGAGAGAGAGAGAGAGAGAGAGAGAGAGAGACAGAGAGAGAGAGAGAGAGAGAGTATTAGGGAGAGAATGGGGGGATTACAGCAAGAAAAGGGAGGGAGGGAGGAGGAGGGAGGGGGATTACGAAATCGGTGAATCACGAAGAATGTGGAAAACTAAGAAGCGCGTGGAGAATGATAAGAATGTGGGGAGGGATGAGGATGTGGAGGAAGGATAGGGAAGGATGAGGATAGGAGGAACTATAAGCACGCAAATGTCGAGAAAAAAACGAAAGATGGTGAATCAAAAACATGGTGACGGAATTTGTACAAAACAGATGAAAAATATGAACACTATAAAAGATCCTTTTTTTAATCTATCAACCAACGCTTAAATAAAAACAGGTAAGGTAAAATACCTGTTTAAACAGGTAACATGTCCCAGAGACACCTGGTCCACGTGGTTAGGTATTAATCAAATTACGTTATTGTATTATTATGGATAATAATTATTAAAAACAGTAACAAATTATAAAAAGTCATTTTAGGACCAATTAATGACGTACCTCAAGGAGGTGATTTTAGGACCCTAACGGTCCAGAGTGAAGGATGCTCTAGTCACGCAAGACCCCTTTCGTCCAGACCGAAGGATGCTGAGATCTGAAGATGATGGCAGGAGATCAAAGATGCTGGTGATGTCTGAGCAGGTGTGGCCAGTAACAACCATCGAAGTGCTTATCTTATCGCTTGTTCCAAGTCTTCAATTGCCCCCCCCCCCAGTGAGGGCACTTCCCTGCACCACAGGTTATTGGTCTCACGCTGGGTAAGACCAGTGTGGACTGACGCAGGGGGGGGGGGGTGATGCTGGGAGT
>WNGS01167840.1:17075951-17089732 GCA_020271785.1 Procambarus virginalis | reverse complement strand
AATAAAAAAGATATTGACGCAAAGTCTTATACCTGGCGTCAGCGAGGTACTTTCTGCGTAAGTTAATCCACCACTGCCATCACCAGGAAGATCTTTCCAGGTTTTTACGCATATGTTGGCTCTGGAATGGAGGGGGGGGGAAGAAGGGGAGGGGGGGATCTATAGGTTATGTTGACTGTGAATCAACACAACTACAAAACATGCTGGAAGAGTATTGCCTGGCAATTCAACCCCCTCATAACTAAAGCATCTGCTCCACTTTTATGGCGTATACGCATTTCTGCACGCACGTTCATACTTATATATTCGTGACCCCGCTATATCAACGGGAGGCCAATGTATTGTTCAAGATTCTCGAGTATCATTTTCACGCCTGCCCCATAAGCATAGCGATGCTTGGCGCGCGTAGGTGAGAGCTGCGTAGTTTCAGGAGTTCGTTCTGCCTGCCTTGGCTGTCGCCACACATACGCGGGTGTACGCGCATTCTGACACACGGCAGCCATGACTCATACGCATGTTAATGTGGCACACATGGACGCTCGTGGCGGCGGTCACTGCCGGATTCCCTGGCGTATATGCACGCGCACGCACACACACACACACACACATACACATACATATACTGTATACACAGGTACAAGTTTGTGAGTACACGCACGCACTATTTTCTAAGACACACACACACACACACACACACACACACACACACACACACACACACACACACACACACACACACACACACACACACACACACACTCCCTAAGGTACACAGCAAGCCATTGACCTTTGTCGTGTTGAGCCGGGGAGGGGGTGGTTGGGTAGTAAAGGGGGGAGGGTGAGGGGACATGGAGACGGGCGAGGGGTGAGGGGATGTGGAGAGGGGTGAGGGGTGAGTCATACTCACAACTCACCCAATGTTTATGTTCACTGACAGGCACCAGCGGCCACGGAATTTGAAGAAATGGGAGCTAGGAATGGGAGCCAGGAATGGGAGCCAGGAATGGGCGTCAGGAATGAGAGCCAGGAATGGGAGCCGGGAATGGGGGGGCAGAGCAAACAGGGAAGCAGGGCAAACAGCAGCCAAAGATGAAATGCCAGCAGACGTTTGGGCTGCCTCCACAGTACGCGAACAATTAATTCATGGAGTGCATTCACAAACCCCGACTTCCCTTCCCGTTCCCTACCCTCCCCTGCCCTCATCCCCCTTCCTAACTCTCACCTCCCTTTCCCCTCACCCTTCTCTTCCACCTCCCTTCACACATTACAGTACTAAGGGAAGGTTATTCAAGTGGTGATGTTATTCGTGTGTAGACACGAGCTAGACAACACATTTGGGATCATCAAAGTTTTTTTTTTTGTCGAGTAAAGTGTAACGAAAGATTTAATTGTTATTTACCTCCCAACTTCCGGCAAGAAAAGGTTATCAACTTTCTGTTTTTGTTTTCTCTTCCGTCTCCTCATTTCGTTCCTCCTACTTTCGCCGTTTCTTGTCCTCAATGTCTCCTCCCTTTCCCCTTACTGTTGTTTCCCTCATTGCTGCTCCCTCTCCACCCTCGTTACTCCCTCTAGTCTCCACCGATCGTGCCGCTTCCCGTTGAGAGGTGGAACCAAAGAGCTGAAACCCAACCCACGCGAGCCTGATTGGGCGAGTATACCTCCTCCTTCCCTCCCATAAGGAGCTAATTGCTAATACTTCAAATACATATTAATTAATAAAGTGCAATATATAAGCAAATAACAAATAATTTTGGTTACTGGTCATTACCTTTCCGTACATCCTCTAGACTAGCGTCCTTCCCTTCCCTTACATACCCCTCTCACTCTTTCCCTCCTCAGAACATATATAATTCTTAGCCTTTCCCCTCCCTAAATGTCCCATCCTACCCAAATTCAAACTTTCCCCAATCTCGCTTGCAAATTTATCTCTTTTCCCTTCCTACGATATTCCGACATCATTCTAGATTGTTTCTACACTGTGAGACTTAGGTCTTTACTTGTAAATTCATAAACCAGTTCTCTTTTCCTTCCCTGACGTATGCTGGTCGACCAACACCCCAGCAGGGTAGCTTCCGCCTGGCACCCACTCCTGTCACTCCGCCCTCCAGGAGCGGGATGTCACCTGTGCCACACAGTTTATCATCTTCATTACTTTCTCTGTAAGACGTATCCTGCCTCTGACACAGCATCAATCAGTGCCTTGCCACACTATTAACCCTTGCAGATACTGTATCCCCGAGCTTCTGTAATTTGCTGCAGTTCCTTATTAGTTCCCTTTATGCTTTATTGAATTCTCGAACTTATGCAACCTTATGTTGTGTCTGGGAGCAAATACAAGCTTACTGCTGCTAAGTGGTAAGAACTAAGGTTCTAACACAGCTTTTAACAGTAACTTGTTTGCCTCTATGTCAAATTCAACTCCCGTACATCTCAGCCATTCAGTCTACAGATGTGCGCAGACAACAACCACGCAGACAACTTCGACTCACTCCTCCAGTAAGCCTGACCCACCAGCTCTTTGGGTTCACTCCTCGTTGGGTGTACTTCAGCCTGCGAGGGTGGAGTGCCGCAGCCTCGATCAAGCGAAGGACTGCACCCCAGGTGACGTTAAATCCGGATCCTTTCTCGCCGTCACTGCATCATTCCTGGGCCTAAGGTCTTTAAGATCAGCTTACACTCTGATGAGTCTATTAAGCTCCAGCATTCCAGAGGCTGTTGTCATGCAGGGCAAACAGTCTGCTTGCGCACACTCCACAACAGTAATTGTTGCATGCCCAAAAATTATGAACGCCTCCCATACCCTAAGTTTCCTAAATTTCATCGTATGGAAACAATGAAATATTAACGTACCTGAAAATCTGGTAGAATTCTGTTCCTCGAAGAGACTCTACTCCTGCCTGTACTGACAAGATAGCAAATTATTTTCACTAATATCCTCAAACACCACAAATAGAGTCATGAATAATTGTCACGCAGATTGAGTTGTCGCTTGACTTGACGAGGGCGTTGGGGCACCTCCAACCTTTCCTCGGGCGATGTTCATTCCATCCAGTGGTCGACCCCAAAAACACATTTCGGAAATTTGATCATGCTGTTCATTCAAAATATGAATTTACTCAAATATAAATTAATATTATTATATAATAGCATATTGTGCATATTTAGGCACTGGTTAGGTCAGGCGTTTAGGTTCTGTTGGCGATTATTTATATTTGTAGTACGTGGGTGAAGCATTTACAGCGTTGTGGTTCGAACAAAAGTCGTCAACGAAGCACTTGTTCCGGAAGTGTTTGGACGTCAACAGTTGTGAGTCATGTGTAAACCGTTTTTAATTCATAAACAGGGGGTTTGGCGGATGGATGGAACGGCCTTTGGCCTTTGTTTAGGAGGACGGGCTGACGACTCACCTCTCATGATGTTTGAACTTTTCTTGCTTCTTAGTCTCGAAACTCATCTCAGTTAATGTTTCATCCACGTCAGCCCGTCCTCACAAACAAACGCCCAGCTCCATTCCATGCACGGTATTTAGTTCAGTATTTAGATTGTTAGAAATTCTTTGAAGTTGCAGTTCGTGCACAACCCGTCTTCAGACTAAGTCCATTCCATCCAGCGGTCGATCCCAAAAACGTATTCACTAATTTTAACAATCTAAATACTGAACCTAATCTGTCTTAACTATATTTTTTTAAATATATAATGGTGTCTTGTATTAAAAAAAATAACGTAGCGTGAGAATGAGTTAGCAGCTGATAAACTAACATAGAATCACCGAGAGGTATACTCAGTTCATCGGTATATACATATATATATACAGAGTATACTTTATTTCTAGACGCTATTCGGGACTAAAGTAAACTTACTGGTTGGTGAGTAAGGTATAGTTAGGGCCCTAATAACCCTAGAGGTGCAGTTGACAGGCCGGCTGATCAACAACAAACAATTGAACAAGCTCTTAGTTACCTGTTCACGCGCTGTGCTGGTCCACGGCGGACCTGGCCTGGCCCGGGGTCGCGTTCCTGGATGGTTGTGTAACTCAGCATGATAGTTCCCCTCCTGCAGTCATCGGGAGAACCAACCCTTCTAGCACCTACCATCAAGAAGAAAAGAAGAAGAAGAAGAATATTTTCGCGAAATAAGTTAGCATTGGTATGTATTATAATAGTGTTATAACCAAAGATATATATATATATAAGTTCGAGACAAGACAATTAGAAATCTGGGACTCTGAAGAAGATGAGTTAGTAATTAGTTTTAATGTTTTTTTTCGGCGTTGCCGTGGCCTAGTTGGGCACCATTTGGAGCGTGTAGTTCACTTGAAGGCGCCGCACTGCCGAATAAATATGAATCAGCTAGACCGTGTGTGTAGAGTGGGAGGGGAAAAATGAATCCCTGGAGTTTGGGATCTCCCACGCGAAGAGAAGTGGGAGAAGCTGAATTTATATATTTCTAGAAAAACGAAAAATATGGGAGCCACCCAACCACTTGGGCACGACGGTAGAGCGACGGTCTCGCTTTATGCAGGTCGGTGTTCAATCCCCGACCGTCCAAGTGGTTGGGCATAATTGCTTTCTTCTGTCCCATCCCAAATCATTATCCTGACCCCCTTTCTAGTGCTATATAGTCGTAATGGCTTGGCGCTTTCCCCTGAAAACTACCTCCCCCCCCTCTCTTCCCCCTTCCTCCCTCCCCTTCCTCCCTCCCCTTCCTCCCTCCCCTTCCTCCCTCCCACACGAAATCTTCAACATTCTTATTTTTTCCTCCATTCTTAATAGAGTTATTCATGTGGATGATTGGTGTACAAGAGGATGAACGATGGGTGCTAGATGTACCAAAACAAAGGTACGTTTACTGTACACAAAACAACTGTATACCACACCTTGCGTTAAACAATTGTTTACCTCACCAGCTTGCGTTAAACAATTGTTTACCTCACCAGCTTGCGTTAAACAATGGACGCCGGTTGAATGGATTAGTATTCATGCAAGATTTTGATGGATTCTGGCTTGGCGATAGATTATACTGGCGATAGATAGATCGCCAGTATAATCGTCAGTATAATAGTGGAGGCTGACACCATGCACGTAAGAGGAGTAGAGGTAGGCTGACACCATGCACGTAAGAGGAGTAGAGGTAGGCTGACACCATGCACGTAAGAGGAGTAGAGGTAGGCTGACACCATGCACGTAAGAGGAGTAGAGGTAGGCTGACACCATGCACGTAAGAGGAGTAGAGGTAGGCTGACACCATGCACGTAAGAGGAGTAGAGGTAGGCTGACACCATGCACGTAAGAGGAGTAGAGGTAGGCTGACACCATGCACGTAAGAGGAGTAGAGGTAGGCTGACACCATACACGTAAGAGGAGTAGAGGTAGGCTGACACCATACACGTAATAGGAGTATAGGTAGGCTGACACCATACATGCAGTAGGAGGGCCAGTACTCAGTCCCCAAACAACATATTTTTAATGAAAACACACACACACGCCAACATTCTTATAATTCAGGAAAATTGCAGTTTTATATTCACGCTAATACATTCTAATAGATTCATAGAAATAAATACTGGTACGCACACAAATACACATACCTAACCCACACACACACACACACACACACACACACACACACACACACACACACACACACACACAACACACACACACACACACACACACACACACACACCTCACCTTACATACGCAAACATATATTCGAAAATATTACACGAATCATTGTTTACATTCGTAATGAACGTTCGTGAATCCATTTTTTTCATCCGGATTTACACGAACGTTGCCTGTAAACGCAAATTACGGCAGACAGTAAAATGCAAATATCCTCGAGAGTGATTGGTGAGGAAATTAGCATCGCTCATCTCTGCATATGAAGTAGGAAATTAATGCGTGTACGTTTTTTCCTCCTTTTGAATGCAAATTGTTAAGGTTTAGGGGAAGCGAAGTATCAGGAAAATTATTTGTAAACGGGTGAGTTGTAACGAATAACCGAATAAGATAAATAACGAATAAAATAAGTAACGAATAACCTAAGAGTTTAAACTGGGGGTTTTAATTTAATTTTCGTTATTCATCATTAAGCAAAGAGCCGTCTGCTGGTGAACTGTATTTATTAAATATATATGTATGTGTTGTACCCAACAGTCAGAATGCGCAACTTGGCCTGGTATGCAAGGCCCGATTTGCTTAACAAGCAGAGTTTTCCTGAAATTATATATTTGTTCTATTTTTTCTTACGTACTCTTACCTAACCTAACTTGCCTAACCTAACGTTCCTAACGAAGTAATTCTTGTTAGTAATATAATATATTAATATTGCTAGGAAAGAACTAATTTGGAAATAGGTATTTGAAAATAACGAAAATCGTTCTGCTTGTTAGGGCCTTGTTTTTAGATTTGGCCTTACTAAGCAAGGCCAAATCGGGACTTGCTTAGTAGTGTGATCTGGTTTTATATATATATATATATATATATATATATATATATATATATATATATATATATATATATATATATATATATATATATATATATACATATATATATATATATATATATATGTATATATATATATATATATATATATATATATATATATATAGATATATATGTATATATATATGTATATATATATATATATATATATATATATATATATATATATATATATATATATAGGGGGGGGGGAAGTAGGATGCCGCCTCTAGGTGGAAATGGACCCAGAGCCTTGGAACAAAAGAACAGAAAAAAACATTAGAGGGTCTTTTGTAGGTGGGAGAGGTGCCCCACCGATGTGCGAATATACACGTGCACAAGAACCAGAGATGATATGTTCAATACATACAAAATACTTAGGAGAGTTTGTTATTTGGAGAACGCTGACAAGATGACAACGGTGAAAACGAAGAACCCGAATGAGCCACTGGAAAGACCTGAGTCATACAGAGTCACTATAACGCAGCTGAATATTAAACACGAAACACACCAAACGGAACAGAAAAGAATTGACGACGTTTCGGTCCGTCCTGGAGCATGATCACACGGCTTCACATTGGTCCAGGATGGACCGAAACGTCATCATTTCCATTATTTTCAGATGGGTCAAAATGTGTTATCAGAGAACTACACAGATGGAGAGAAGTCATAGATATGACCGTCTCAAAGTCCTCAATGAAGCGCAATGAGTTAAAATAAGAAGTGCTTCAAGTTAACTCAATTAACTGAAATTACGTGATTAGTAATTAGCGCTCGACTCTACAAGTACATTTAGTTGAGTACATGTAGGTTAGTATACAACCTTCTAATCAATAAACACTTTCACACAAATACTCGAAACGTTTTCAAGTCTCTTACGAATATAAACCCATTCAGGGGTTTATAAAAAGAACTAAAAAAAACACAGAGTTGGAGAGATTATGGCAACTATTCGTTTAAATCACAGTGATAGCACCATAAGAAACGGAAATTAAAACTTGTTGAAACTCTTGTGGTAATGAGATGTGTGTTTGCGTAATTAATAATGTGTGTGTATTCACCTATTTGTACTCACCTATTTGTGTCTGCAGGATCGAGCATTGACTCTTGGATCCCGCCTTTCTAGCCATCGGTTGTTTATAGCAATGACTCCTGTCCCATTTCTCTATCATATCTAGTTTTAAAATTATGAATAGCATTTGCTTCCACTACCTGCTCCTTAAGTGCATTCCTTTTTTCCACTATTCTCACGCTAAAAGAAAACTTTCTAACATCTCTCTGACTCATGTGAGTTTCCAGCTTCGACCCATGTCCTCTCGTTCTGATACTATTACGTGTGAACATTTCATCTATTTCCACTTTGTCAATTCCCCTGAGTATTTTAAGTGTTCCTATCATATCCCCTCTCTCCCTTCTTTTTTCTAGTGTCGTAAGGTTCAGTTCCTTCAGACGCTCTTCATATCCCTTCCCCACGTAACTCTGGGACAAGCCTCGTCGCAAACTTCTGAACCTTTTCCAGTTTCCTTATGTGTTTCTTCAGGTGGGGACTCCATGATGGCGCGGCATACTCGTAGACTGGTCTCACGTAGGCATGTACTCACCTATTTGTGCTTGCGGAGGTTGAGCCTTGTCTCTTTGGTCCCGCCTCTCAACTGGTGTACAGGTTCCTGAGCCTACTGGGCTCTATCATATCTACACTTGAAACTGTGTATGGAGTCAGCCTCCACCACATCACTTCCTAATGCATTTCATTTATTAACTACTCAGTGTGTGTGTGTGTGTGTGTGTCTGTATGTCTGTGTACTTACCTAATTTTGTTTGCCGGGGTTAAATGGGGCGGGTTGATCTTCGGCTTTTTGCTCTCGCCTTTCAACTCTCAACTAGTATGCAGATTCCCGAGCCTATTAGGCTGTCTCATACCAACATTTGTTATAGGCGTTCGGTACGATATCAGTTCGTTTTACTATGATATGAAACTGACGGTGTGTTCGGACTGATATCAGACCCTAGATCCTTCTCTCTGTTAGTTTCATGAAGGATTTTATCTTCCAATTCAACTACGACCCACTTGTTTTGATGAAAGGGAGCTGTAGAACAACATAAGTGCATCAGGCTTGGATACCCATGTGTAGGGGAAATAGGCTTTCAGGTTCCAGAGGATGAGAGGAAATGTCACCACTGTGTCGGACGCCTGACAGCTGAGTGGACAGCGCTTCGGATTCGAAATCCTGAAGTTCCAGGTTCGATTCCCGGTGGAGGCGGAGACAAATGGGTAAAATGTTTCTTTCACCATGATGCACCTGTTACCTAGCAGTAAATAGGTACCTGGGAGTTAGACAGCTGCTAAGGGCCGCTTCCTAGGGGGTGTGTAACAAAAACGAGGCCTGGTCGAGGACTGGGCCTCGGGGACGTTAAGCCCCGAAATCATCTCAAGAGAACCTCAAGATAACTGTGCAGAAATGCCCGACAGCCACACGTTAAACTCTAGTAGCCATTTGTTGGATAGTTATTTTAGTTTTTTCCTGATTAACTTGTAGCTTCCTCTTTCTTGAAACTTTCTCACAACTCTTACATCATCAAACATTAAGAGAATTTAATCTATGCCCATAGAAAATGGTTTAAATATATCAGGAACTAGATAGGATCGGGTACAGAACTCTATGGAACACCGCTGGTGACATTTCTCCATTCTGAGAGCTCTCCGATGTGACGACTTATATTGAATTTTGTAACTAGCTCATCAAGATTGTAACTTGCTTAGCTAAATGAATTGTAGGGTTCAGTCCCTGAGCCCATTATGGGCCTCTGTAACCCTTTCCACTACCGCCCACAAGATGGGTACGGGGTGCATAATAATTGAACTAAACTAACTGAGAGCTCTCCCTTCGCAGTAACTGAGGGGAGAGGAATTACCATATCCAGTGAACCACTTTACTAGTTACATCTGCCTGTTTCTCCAACTTATGCACCAGCCTCTTATGGGGTACTGTGTCGAAGACTTTCCGACAGTCCAAAAATATGGAGCTTACCCAGCCTTATTTTTCTCTCCTAAATTTTCATAACTGGTCATAGAATTTCATTAAACCTGTGAGGCAAGACTTACCCCTCCCTCAACCCATGTTGGTGGTGTGTTACAAAATCCCTTTTTTGCACATGTGCTATTAGCTTCGTTTCTCACTATCTTCTCCGTCACCTTGCATGGTGCACAAGTTGGATCACCGGACCGTGTCTCTTTCCAGTCACCCTCCTGTGAGTATTTAATCTATATTAGTTGTCTTCTAGCTTCCTGGTAGGTCTCTGTTTCCAGTGACCTACCATAGAGGGTATACTCTCTAGGGCGTGTACGCCTACCATACAGAGTAGCACGTACAGTGCTTCTTCTCACTCGTTTAGTATCCATGGTGAGAGTTTGTCAGGTCCAACAGCCTTTGTCGTGTCCAGTTCCAGCAGATGCCTTCCTAAGTCATCTCTGGAAATTTCAAATTCATGCGTGTTTTTGCGCGAACGTGATTAAATATATGTAAATTTCTTGCATAAATGATGTAAACATATCGACAAAATCATTATATTGGAAGATAGTGGAACTATTAACAAATTAAAAAGCATCACTGCTTACTCTCTAATTATATATATATATATATATATATATATATATATATATATATATATATATATATATATATATATATATATAGGGGTACCACGTCTGGTGCAATTATAGGGACCCACAGCCTCAGAGAAGGGAACACAGAGCATTCAGGGAAAAACTTGCCATTTAACTCTGAATACATAAGAGTGTTCGCTTCTCCTACCACCCCCCTTTTATATGTATATATATATATATATATATATATATATATATATATATATATATATATATATATATATATATATATATATATATGGATATATTGAGGATATAGCAATGCAATAAAATTAAATAAAACAAATATATATGCTAATGTGCTTTGTACATATCTTAATAACAAATAACACTTTATTATTTGCGTTTCAAATTAAATTATCATACACACATTTTCCTATACTCCGGGCTAGTCATAGCTGGCAACAACATTGCGGAGTGATACATGGAGGAGGAGCGTGATGACGTCATGAATTAGGGGCGGCCCTTAGCGCGCAGACGATAAAATAGCTTTAATTTACTTATTATTCATTTCCAAAGGAACTTTGAGACATGATCCTAATGTCGAAATGTAGAGCACGATATATACCACCTCTACATGTGCTATATGTAAAGAATCAAGTAAAACTAACGACGATATTCCACATCTAATATTTACCCGCGCTAATGTTGGACCCGCCCCTTTTGATGACGTCACGGTAGTGTTGAGCCAGACGGGAGTTCCTCGTACTGGTCATACTCAGAAACAGGAGCGTCTGGAGAAGCCTGTTACGTTACAGCATCGCCAACGGAACGGCATTTTTTCCTTGTATTCATCGGAGAGGATAATCGTTTCCAGTTTTCAGCTTCATTTCCGCTATTTCGCCAGCATCTCTGTGTTCTCGTTAGGGAAGTTAGTCAACTTATTTATGTGAGTCGTGAGCTGTGTTGAGGGGGAGTTAGCTAGGCAAATTTTCGTGGTATTGTCGACTGGAGCTTGGCAACGCCTGTCCCAGCCTCAACGGAAAATAAGATGAGTTTAGATGAGTCCTTTTGGGAGGCTGCGATTGGCTCCGAATGGTTTTCTCAACATTTCGTTGTTTTATATTTGCGAGTTGGTGGTAATATATATTATTTTGTGTATAATATATAGTAATTTTAATGGGAACTTTAATGTTTATAATTAGTAAAGGTTGTTGGAAATGAATGGTAGTTTGTTGTGATGTTGGCAGTAAAGAGGGGGGGGTGATGGTGGTTGTAGTGGTGGTGGTCGGGATGATGAGCTGGTAGTGACGTTTTGGTAGCAGTGATGTGGTGGTGGTAGTAAGAGGTGATAATGGTGGTTGTTGTGGTAATGATGCGGAGGTTATTGATTGGCAGAGATGTGATGATGATGCTGGTAGTTGTAGTTGCTATTATTGGTGTTGTTGGTGGTGGTGGTTACTACTCATAGAGATGATTTTACTAATTGTTGTTGTTTATGGTGGTTACTCTCGTTGGTATTAAAGGCGATAGTGGTTGCTGATGGTACGTAGTGGTGGCATTTGCAATTGTTGTTAGTGGTAGTGGTTGCGGTGATGCTATCGCTGGTAGTGGTGGTTGTGGTGGTGGTGGTTATGGTGGTGGCTGTGGTGGTGGTGAGGGGTTATAGTCATGATCGGTAAACTACTTCATTGTAAACTTGTGAAACTATACATAGTAACTTATGAAACATATATATAGTATATTTGTTATACATGGCAAATATACATAGCACAAAGAACTGTTTCATTAATTGGCTCCTAAAACGGTGCAGAGATAAAGATCAGAAAGGCCTATACCACCTGGCTATCTGTTAGGTCCGAAGCCACTGCTACTACTACAACTACTACTACTACTACAACTACTACTACTACTACAACTACTACTACTACAACTCGTCTACTACTACTACATACTACTACTACTACTACTACTACTACTGCTATTACTACTACTAATATCGTAAGTTATCTATATCATAGCAACTATTAATTCTGGTACCAATATTTCGTGCACAAATATTATTGCAATAAATACTTCTCTACCTATTACTAATACTAAAATAGCCTACAATGTATAGCAAGTACCTCGCTGATGTCTTCACAACTGCCATACTTATCAGTCACTACTGCCTCCACTGTCACCATCACCACCACCATCACCACCACCATCACCACCACTCCACCACCACCAGCATCACCACCACACCACCACCATCACCACCACTACCACCATCACCACCACTACCACCATCACCACCACTACCACCATCACCACCACCTCACCACCATACCACTACCACCATCACCACCACTACCACAATCACCACCACCAACCACCATCACACCACTACACACCACCACCACCACCACCACCACACACCATCACCACCATCACCACCACCACCACCACCACCATCATCACCACCATCACCACCAACAACAACAACAGCCGTGCTACAAAAAAAAACTAATCTTAAAATTGCCGTAGGAGCAACGATACGTTAAATGACGCCGGAGGGACGGGAGGGCAAGGGGAGAAAGGGAAGGAGACGGTAGAAGGATGACAGTGGGAAGGAAGCAGTGTGGAAAGGAAGTCGTGAACGGAAATGAGGAAAACTATGAATGTGAGAAGCAATGGAGAAAGGAGAATGTTGATGATAATTTGGTGTGTAGGGGAAGGGAAACCGGTAAGTAGGTGAAGGGATAGGAGAGGTGATGGGCAAAGAGGTGAAAGGTTAGGACAGGTAGAGGTGATAAGGGAGAAAACAGGTGATATTGGAGTATATAGTTGTGGCTACCAAAGCGACGACTCGTTCAGGGCAGTACCCAGCCACTTGGACTGGTCGGTAGAGGACGTCCTCACTTCCTACAGAGTCAGGGTCGATCTCGCGTGGTCCAGGGGCTAGGCACTTGCTTTTGCTTCGTACACCCCCTCCCCCCCCCCAACCCAGCTCTATCTTGTCCTCATATACCTTCTATCAGTAGTCTGAATCGGAATAATTATGATATAATGCGTCACACAGCTTGTGCATGCCATATATAAAACAAATGTTAACTCTCAGTTTAATAGATTTTGTTAGATAGGATAGGTTAGAATAGATTAGGGATAGGTTAGGATAGGATAGACTAGGTTGGGATATGATAGTTTAGGATAGGATAGATTAAGTTAAGATAGGATAGTTAGGTTAGGATAGGATAGATTAGGTTAAGATAGGATACTTTAGGTTAGGATAGTTTAGGTTAGGTTAGGTTTAGGTTGATACTGGTCTATACTTTCCTGTACTAATTGGCTTCGCTCCTCCGTACAGTGAGGCTTGATTGTGAAGCCCACAAAACATCCCACTAGCACGTTTGTGAGGATGCTGTCTGCTGTCAACTACAGGACGAAGGATCACTATCACCACCATCACCCACCATCAATACCACCTTAAACCACCTCCATACCACCTTATACTACCACAATTACCACCACCAGCTACGCGGCCGTTCTCTTCATTTGCCACTTCGTAAAAATCAACCTTTACCCCTAACCAGAAGGTACGAATTCAACCAAATATCGAGTCCAATACATAGAAAATGTGAATATCTGTGAGCCGTTACTTTTTTATAATAGGTTGTATTTCTAACGCTGGTTACGAAACGTAAAAA
>WNGS01167840.1:16942201-16952201 GCA_020271785.1 Procambarus virginalis | reverse complement strand
GGAGAGCAGAAGGGAAGAGAGAGAAGAAGAGGGGTCATCAACTGGAGGACGTTCCTCTTCACTGATCGTGACACTGGACTCTGATGACACTACACTCCTTCACATCATACATTAATACACTTGTATTATTAGTCCACAAATACACGAGATAAATTATCATCATACACTACTGTTTCTCGTTCACTACAGGTGGCCTTCCGGTCTTCTGACGTCTCCCTCTCGACCTTCGCCCTAGTGGCCACCGACCTATTCCACGCGCAAGGGTTGTATAGGCGTCTTGTGTGGGGTATGTGGGTGGAATTCGTCTGTCGACGCTCGAGTGAACACGGAGCCTCACGGAGAGGTCCGGCAGTACCCACCCATTTACGCCTTTGGGGTGCGATTGGCTCTTAAATCGAACTACTTAATCGTTTTTTAAGAGGGATTACAGAAAAGGGAAGAATATAGGGTGAAAGTTAGCAGAACGCGTATAGGGTATAATAGGGAAGATGGCAGGGCGGCACTATAGGGAAGATGGCAGGGCGGCACTATAGAGAAGATGGCAGGGCGGCACTATAGGGAAGATGGCAGGGCGGCACTATAGAGAAGATGGCAGGGCGGCACTATAGGGAAGATGGCAGGGCGGCACTATAGGGAAGATGGCAGGGCGGCACTATAGAGAAGATGGCAGGGCGGCACTATAGGGAAGATGGCAGGGCGGCACTATAGGGAAGATGGCAGGGCGGCACTATAGAGAAGATGGCAGGGCGGCACTATAGAGAAGATGGCAAGGCGGCACTATAGGGAAGATGGCAGGGCGGCACTATAGGGAAGATGGCAGGGCGGCACTATAGGGAAGATGGCAGGGCGGCACTATAGAGAAGATGGCAGGGCGGCACTATAGGGAAGATGGCAGGGCGGCACTATAGAGAAGATGGCAGGGCGGCACTATAGAGAAGATGGCAGGGCGGCACTATAGGGAAGATGGCAGGGCGGCACTATAGGGAAGATGGCAGGGCGGCACTATAGAAATGGCAGGGCGGCACTATAGGAAGATGGCAGGGCGGCACTATAGAGAAGATGGCAGGGGCACTATAGAGAAGATGGCAGGTCGGCGCTATAGAGAAGATGGCAGGGCGGCACTATAGAGAAGATGGCGGGGCGGCACTATAGAGAAGATGGCGGGGCGGCACTATAGAAGAATGGCGGGGCGGCACTATAGAGACGATGGCGGGCGGCACTATAGAGACGATGGCAGGGCGGCACTATAGAGAAGATGGCAGGGCGCCACTATAGAGACGATGGCAGGGCGGCACTATAGAGAAGATGGCAGGGCGGCACTATAGAGAAGATGGCAGGCAGGCCGGCCGGCGCTTTCCAGAAGTCAAACGATCTCCAATCCCTAGTCCCCCCCCCCCCATGAAGTGTGACCCAGGAACAACTAAGACGTACCCCTTGGGTACTCCGGGTATCCGAACAACATGCCCCATACTGCTGCGTGGGAGAGGGTATGTGGGGTAGGGGCGGGGGAGCTGTGCTCAACACCACATTACATTCCATACACTGACCCATTATTACCATACCCACGATGGGGGGCATGGGCACGAAGCGGCTAGGGACTTTAAAGACTAGCAGGGGGGGAGGGGATCATGGGCTCAGAAACTACAATAGTTTAGTAAGTAATGACCTAAACGTGTGGTTCCGGACGCTCCGTTTGCGCCAGAATCGTTAGGTTAGGTTAGGTTAGGTGTACGGAAGGGCAGGTTAGGTGTACACAGGTAAAACCCAACTCCTCAGTGTACAGACGCTCAGAGTGTACACTGGTTCGTGACTATGTTCAGGATGAAGTACATTCATTGACATCTCTCAAAGTCCACTACGGGCTCACCATAGCCCATGCTCCTACCTGCAACGTTTTGGTCCAAGTAGCTGAATGTAAATAGCAGTATTATTCCGGTATCTGAATCGTCAGTGTACAATGACCCTAACCGGGCCGAGGTCATGCTGTGACCTCTGACTCTCCTCATCGTGCCAGAGGAAGACTGAAACGTACGGCTCATCACGTTAGAAAGGCGGCCATCTTGCTTTCAGCCTATCCTCTCACTACCTCGCATTTGTGTACGGATTCGACCAATGCGTTATAAACGCGACGTATTTTTATAAACTAAAGCACCGTAATAATGACGTTGTGTAGGCCTCGTCTCTTCGATAAGTTAGGTGGGTTTTAGTACTAGTGACCGAATGATCATTAAAGATTTATCTAAGATTCTTCAAACGATTCGTTCCCTTGTTAGGGTTTTCAGTCGAAGCTTATTCATAATTTCAAGTTTTGTTATCTTCTTCATGTTCAGTAACCATTGTTAGAGGTCAACTGCCTGTGAGTGTTCGGGTCCCCCAAGACCACTCTGCTACTGCTCCTTACACACCACCAGTTGTGTTTGCCGCCGTGTAATGCTGCTTGCTGCCGCTGGGTGGTGTGGCGCTAGTGGCACGGCATGGCTACCTCACCCCATTAGTACTATTTCTGTGCTGTCTGGCCGTGTCTGTCTGTCTCTGTCTCTGTCTGTCTGTCTGTCTCTCTCTCTCTCTGGCTGCATCCTGGGGATGTGTGTGTGTTAGAGAGACTTAAGAGACAACATGTACATTTACATATAGTAAATATATAGTAAAGGAAAATAGGTCGGTAGTCAGCAAATTAGACAATCAACGGTTAGAAAGGCGGAGTCCATGAGCTAACAACTCAATCCTGCCGCTGACGAGAACCTCACTCACGGCTCCCACAACAGCCGGGGACCCCCGTCACCACCACCCTGTGGTCGTATTGGGCCACAGAGCATTATCCATTCCGATTTAACACCCGTTTGAAACTGCAGCCATAAAGTTAACAAAAATAGTGATAGTCCTCTTACTATACAAAGGTCACAAACACATCATATGCAACAAATGTATAGTGATAATGCTTCTAATTAATGAAGCCAATTCTTGAACGAAATATATTTTGAATTTATGGTTATGTGTCACGAATGACCTCGTTAATAGATCATCAGAGATTGGCCCCTTTATCTACTCAATACCCTCAGACCCTCCGCCATTTAGTGGCAATGAAGTAAAACAAATTTCATCATATAGATGATTGGAGATTACAATTTTGGTCTTAAATAAGAACATCATCCAAGGTTCACAAGATCATATTACAAATGCTATATATGATAATTTTTTTAATCAAAGTCGACTCATTGTTTAAAATAAATATGGAGTTTCTTAGGATAGTCTGTCGTAGGGAAGGGTGGGGGGGAGGGGGTTGAGGTTGATGAAGGTAGTTAAGAACAACATAATCATTCATCACTCGAGCTCCGGTCATTAACTTAATGGAAGGTCGTTACAGTAATATGTAGATGTTTGTCTTGTAAAACGATTCCGATATTATAACTTGGTCTCTGTGTATGCCTCAAGTTCTCACCCCTGTTTGTTTGTGTTCGGTGTTTGGTGGATGAACTGTGTGTGTGTGGGTGGGTGTGTGTGGGTGGGTGTGTGTGGGTGGGTGTGTGTAGGTGGGTGGGTGTGTGTAGGTGGGTGTGTGTGTGTGTGTGTGGGTGTGTGTAGTGGTGGGGTGTGTGTAGGTGGGTGGGTGTGTGTGTGGGTGTGTGTAGGTGGGTGGGTGTGTGTGGATGGGTGTGTGTAGGTGGGTGGGTGTGTCTGGCCTGGTGTTTGGGAGCTCTTGTGCCGTCAACATCTACTGTTGCTGCTCTTCATCCACATTCCCAAATCTGTAGACCCCCATTTCCAGAGATCTGTAACCCCCCCCCCCCCATTTTTAGAGATCTGTAGCACCAGCCATTTCCGGAGATGTGTGGCCCATTATCACACCCGTCGCCCCATTCACGTACCTGTGGTTCGGTCGATAATTTAGCTCTCCTGGAGGACGATGACTTGTGTAAAAACGGTGACTTGGCTTCTTGAAGACAATGACCTAACTGTCTGAGGACCTTGTCTTGGCTTCCTCGGGAAGATGACTAAGCCACGATGACCCTAGCTGCTCCAAGTCGATGACTTGGCTGGCTTGGATGGAAGCAACGGACACAGATAGTCCGTAGTGGACTAGCCAGTTTGTGTGTGTGTGGGGAGGGGAGCTGGTCCGTGTGTGGGGTGGGGGGAGGGGCTGGTCCGTGTGTGGGGGGTGGAGGCTGGTCCGTGTGTGGGGGGGGGGGCTGGTCGTGAGCATTCGAGCCGGTTCACACATAAATAGGGCAGACGTGAAGGAGGGGGGGAGGGGGGGAAAGCATACCGCTTTTACAACCCTCCCCCCCTACATCATCTCTTCCCCCCCCCCCCTCTCAAGTTTATTTGACCCATGGCCTGGTTGGTAGGTCAGTCATCTCGCACTTCTGCAACCCCAGTTCGAATCTCAAATGATTCAAATAGCGTGCCAAAATTGTTTAGGTCATATATTACTTTTAATTCATAACTAGTGTGAATTGTCGATGATTGGAGAAATGGTTATACCTATTGGTTGGTTGTATAGCTTATTGATATCTAGTTAATTGGCTATAACTGGTTATTTGACGGGTTAATTGATAATTGGCTAATTACCTGATTGGTTGACAGTTTGGTTCAGCAGCAGAGGCGTCTCTGGAAGTCTCGGTATAATCTGCGGAGGGAGATTTGATTAAATGTTACCGGTGTCCGACCAAATATTTTCCTGTTGTCCTTTTATATTAACGAACTTTAGGTGCACAGAGCATTGTGACGCGGCCCTATATGGAGGGTTATAGTGTAGATGTAAAGCTTCCTATAAAAGCCAGGCTTCCTACAAAGCTCTCACTAACGCCCTCTAAACAGAGCACAAGAATGTCTTCATATATTCGTGCAGCCCGTCCTCCAAAAATAGGGAGGTAAATGTAACAGCCCCATAAGTGCAATTATGTACTATGTATGACAGTCAGGAAATGTACTTATTACACTTAGTATTAAAACGTACTGTCAATTCGGAGGATGGGTTGGCAGCGTGGGTGTAAGGTGTTGTTTCAGAGCTCAAAGTATCTCCCTAGCCTCAGGCCGGGCTCGGGGGAGTAGAGGAACTCCTAGAACCCTCTCCAGGTATGTTCCAGGTATATCTAAACCATTTGGTCTAAGATCCCGGTTAACAAGGGCGCTGACAGATATTGTGGTGGAGTGCGTCCTAGGTCTTCTTCACATGTTGGGAGGTTTAAACACCTGTAGTTACATCTTGAGGTTATCTTGAGATGATTTCGGGGCTTTTTAGTGTCCCCGCGGCCCGGTCCTCGACCAGGCCTCCACTCCCAGGAAGCAGCCCGTGACAGCTGACTAATACCTAGGTACTTATTTTACTGCTAGGTAACAGGGGCATAGGGTGAATGAAACTCTGCCCAATGTTTCTCGCCGGCGCCTGGGATCGAACCCAGGACCACAGGATCACAAGTCCAGCGTGCTGTCCGCTCGGCCGACCGGCTCCCAACGCCGGTTACATGCAATAATTATCAATATACCAACCCAATTATACCAGTTACAGTGCCACCGGCTATTGGGATGGTTTGTGCTTTCTGTACGGTCTCGATTCTAAATATAATCATAAATTTATACTCGTGCTTTGTGTAATTTAGTGACTTTGATTGCTTTTCTGTTAGCACATGTTTCTGGGAATAGTTAAGGTTTTGACAAGACATTCCAAGACTTCGGTCTGGCTCAATTTCAGGTTTATCTCGTGCATCTTCACCTGCCTTGTCAGCATCATGATGCTGGAACACACCTGTGTCAGACAGCATCCCATCTTGTAACACAGTGCGCAAAAAAAACGAACAATTTACAACAAACGAACAGATGAATAATTATCTAAAATTTCTCATAAAGCATCTAAATATTTTATTCAAAGTGATACTCTATGAAAAACCTCTACTTTCGTAGAGTATCATTTATTTATAAATAATATATCAATATATTTTTATATATTTGGGTGAGGAGTTTTCAGTTATATATATAATATTTATTTATAAAACCAAGTAGACCAAGTTTGTGTATTAAATGAGTACAGGTGATTGGTTGCTTCCTAATTGCACACTGGATGGTTGTGGATTGTACCCTTCAATCCCACCCATTGGAAGACCTGGGGGGGGGGGTTGCACAATCAACCCCCCATACTCACAGGATGGGGGGTCTCGGGGGGGTCTCCCTAACCCCCCACCCCCCCCCCCTACTCCTGGGGGCTGCGTCTAATATTCATAATAAAAAAATTAAACTAAACTCTGCAGGTTTGTTGATCGGTTGGTTAACTGATTGGTTTTAAATCTCCACAAAAAAATCGGCAAAATTGGTTGAGCAGATTGATGTATTTCAAGGTTCTAAGTTGTAATTTTTAGAATCTCTTTCAACACATTATAATCGCATCAACACGCACTTATAGTCAATATAAAATTAATTTCAGTAAGTTATTTGCTCATTTCACGTGATTTTCCGCTAAAAAAAAGCATGACTGGGGCGTTGAAGAACATATACGTAAAAACAAGAACACGGAGGAATTAAGAACAAAAACTACCCCAGAGAATGTTTGAAACGCCGACTTCTGCGAGCTAAGAATTTCTCTATATTTCTCGAAAGTCATGGAAGCTTCCAGACCGAGTTTCCGATGTCCGATGAAATGCGGAAAAAGTTCATCGCAACTGTGGTATGTCGGGTCAAGTGATGAGTCGGGTCAAGTGATGAGTCGGGTCAAGTGATGAGCCGGGTATAGAGGATAATAATTTTTCCCCCACCATTTCAATGGTAATGAAGAACAGATTTTAAAGAATATGGAGGTGGGGAAAAAATACACAATTCTCCACATTTACAAAAAAAAATCTTATCTTTATCAAATACAGAGCAATAATTTTGTATATGTTTTACCTGCCACTAAAGACCTAATTACTCAGAGAAATACTGTTCGGATATTTATACACAGACATTACTTAAATAAATCTTAAATTGGAATATCGCCAAGTATATCATTTTTAGTTTTTCCCCCCAAGAGGTTTATAGGAAAATTGTCTTAGTTTCCAGCACGTGAGACTTGCCAGACGTAATACAAAAGTAACGTACCACCACATGCGTCGAGAAATGCGTTAAAGGCATGCGTTAAAAAGATGCGTTAAATGGCCCTTAGGAGCGAGAGAGGAGAGCCATTGACCAAATTGATGACCCATGAGACCTCTCCCGCAGGGACCCCCTCGCCCTCACAAACAGTGCCAACATAGAGAGGGAAATATACACAGTGCAGGGCCAACATACACAGAGGGAAATATACACAGTGCAGGGCCAACATAGAGAGGGAAACATACACAGTGCAGGGCCAACATAGAGAGGGAAACATACACAGTGCAGTGCCAACATACACCGAGGGAAATATACACAGTGCAGGGCCACCATACACCGAGGGAAATATACAAACAGTGCAGTGCCAACATACACCGAGGGGAAACATACAGAGGGCACTAAACTACCAGCATACTAGAACAAGGATGATACAATGTAATCATGCGGAGGAAGCTCTAAGCCAGCGTGTGTGACCAGACAATATTAACCTATATCAAGGGCTTTAGTAGCATTGCGTCAGCTTGGGTTGAGGGGGCGCACTGGGCGCTCCTACGGGGGGCGCAGATCCCTAACCCGGAACTATATACTCCCAGGGTATATTACGCATTATAACCCAGGGCTATACGCAGCCCTGGTCAAGTATTCATCAAGCATTTACGCAGTCACTTGCGTAACCTGTACATCTTAATCATAGCGGCCTTATTTACAGTTATTAAAAGGATAGGAAAGGTCACAAGCTAAGGTTATTATTGTACAACCTCGTAGAGCTTCGGAGCTCATAAACAATATAATGATAATTGAAAGATGTAGAGGTTTCGTTAGGGGTTGCTCGCTGTGAATGTGAGAGACGGGTAACAGGCAATTGTGACACACCTTCACGTATTGAACAGGTTTCTGGCGGGAATAGCTTGATCAGGCCGGCTGTGATGACTGTGTGCGAGCTCTCGGAGACTACCAGCCTCACCAATGTAGTCGCCAGGACAGGCTGGCCACAGACCGGGCCGCGGGAGCAGAACAACTCTCGAAATCATCAACGGGTAAAACTAGGAGAAATTCAGATTCTAAGCCCAGAGAACCCTGCAAAGTATCTGAAAATAATAATAATTTAGATCCAGCGCGCGTGCGGCGGGCACAGGGCAGGGCGCAGGTGGAGAGTACGCCGCACACTTAATCCTGTGAACCGGGGTTCGATTCCCGGAGCCGGCGAGGAACAAAATTGGCAGTTTTTCACCCTGATGCCACTGATACCTAGCAGTTAATAGGTACCTGGGGTGTTAAGACAGCTGTTACAGAGCTGTTTCCTGTGGTGTTGTGGGGGGGGGGGGGGAGGGGTCGGAAGTTAGTAACATTTGATCAACAGTAGAGAGGCGGGACCAAAGAGCCAGCTGAACCCCCGCAAACAACTAAGCTAACCACACACACACACACACACACACACACACACACACACACACACACACACACACACACACACACACACACACACACACGCTGTTAACCCACCATCTCGCCTCTGTATGCAAATGAGGAGAGGCTCGCAAAGGTGTTTATGTTGAATTTACCCTCCCCCACCACCCCTTGTTTTCGCATTTACGTGGTCGTTTAGATCGTGCACGAAGATGTGGGAGGAGAGAGGGTCAGACTGATAGGAAAAATGGGAGGGAGAGAGAGAGAGAGAGAGAGAGACCACCCACCACACACACAGACATAGAAAGTTGCTCTGCTTCAGCCAGCATGACTCGGTGCTCTATCTTTTCTCCCCTTTATTATACAACATCATGTCTCTTTTTTTTTAATATCTCTGACCTCACCCCACCACCATCACCATCACGGCCACCCTATCACCACCCCTACCATCACCACCACAACTCACCACCATCATGACGGCCATCAATAACATTTTAAAATCCGATGGTTAAATGATCATCGGGTTTTGAAATGGAAA
Source organism: Procambarus virginalis (assembly GCA_020271785.1). Lineage (NCBI taxonomy): Eukaryota > Metazoa > Arthropoda > Malacostraca > Decapoda > Cambaridae > Procambarus > Procambarus virginalis. Next base: position 16,943,194 of record WNGS01167840.1, on the reverse strand, counting down.
AAAAATGGTTACTAGAGTTTAACCCCCCCACCGTGTAAGGTAGTGAGATATGAACAGGAGAAAGCTGACCAGAAGGAATGTACACAAGGAATTGGAAAGATTTTGAAGCGGACATAATTCCTGCTCTACCACCAGAGGCACACATTATCATCTACAAGCATATTGTATGCTATCACACACTAGAATGGTAGCAATACATTTAAATATATACTCATACACGCTATACACCTTCTAAGTAACACCAGTACAGTACAAGAGTATGCATCAACGGCCTGCAATTCGTAACTCGAGAGCAAAAAGAGGAATTTATGACGTGCAGAGTTGCAAGGGGATCCGAGCCGGAACTAAGAAGGCTAAGCTGCGAGGAAAGGTTAAGGGCATCAAATCTTAACAAAGCAGAGGGGATATGATCACGACATAAAAGATATAGAGGGGGGATTTAGGAAAAAAATAGACAAGGAGACAGACAGAGGAGAGCAAGAATAACGAGAGGACATAAGTATAGATGCTGGAAAAGGAAAATTAGTAGAAAGTGTAAGGAAATACTCTTACCCTTAATGATAGGTCAACAGGTGGAATACAGTTGACCAGACACACACTAGAAGTTGAAGGGACGACGACGTTTCGGTCCGTCTGGACCATTCTCAAGTCGCTTGTGGAAAAAAATAGACAAGGAAACAAATAGACAGAGGAGAGCAAGAATGGTCCAGGACGGACCGAAACGTCGTCGTCCCTTCACTTCTAGTGTGTGGTCTGGTCCACATACTTCAGCCACGTTATTGTGACTCTTCGCCTGCAGGTGGAATACACTACCTCAATCCACAATTAAAAAATGGACAAGGAATTCGAATGACAGATATGTTTAAACACGTCAGGTACTTGTTCTCCATTTATCTTTGTGTTTGATTCCCTCCTGTTCTGGAATGTCGTAGTTTTAATCATCTTCTAGTGTGTAGTTTGGTCCTCTCTCATTATTCCTTTGTTATCGTCCCT
>WNGS01167840.1:16921947-16934026 GCA_020271785.1 Procambarus virginalis | reverse complement strand
TACTGCTACTCTGCAGCTTTATAGACAATAGAACTGCTAGGCTCAATATCGGCAGCTACTGGGGTGACGTAATAGAACTGAAAAGTGGAGTACTACAAGGAAGCTGCCTCTCCCCCACTCTATTAAACACATATACAGCTGACCTACCCCAACATGGAGAATACATCACATACGCTGATGATGTCACCCAAATAATTTGTCAACCGAGACCATCAAGCCGACAAGACCAACAGCAATTGAATCCATAAATAGCTTTGAGAAACAATGGAAAATCAGCACAAACAAACAAAAGTTCCAGATAATGCACATTGCATAAAGAAACCCAGACCCATCATCCTTGACAACCGCCCGATCCAATGCAGAGGAGGGCAGAATACTGGGACTCATGATCAATAGAACAGGATAAAAATTCACGCAAGGGACCGACTAAACAAAGCCACAGCAGCCTTAGGAAAACCGAGGAGATTCTGAAGCCTCAATACAAACAGTCAGATCCACCTATATAAGGCTCTAGTTGAGCCGCATCTAGAGTATCCCCCAGTACCACTACACACCTTTAAGAAAACTAACATGCAAAAACTGCAAGAAGTGAAAAATAAGGCGCTAAGGAGAGCAGCAAAACACCGTCCACCATATGATCAGACAATCCAGGAGCTCCATGAACTCCTGAACATACAGCCACTAAACATCAGACTGCAGCACCAAGCCATCAGGGTGTGGAACACCATCGAAATGTTAGGGACCCAATGTTAGAAAGATTACTCAAGATGAGACGCCCCACTCCCCAGCTGGTGGCCCAAGATGAGACGCCCCACTCCCACAGCTGGTGCCCAAGATGAGACGCCCCACTCCCACAGCTGGTGGCCCAAGATGAGACGCCCGCCCCGCTCCCACAGCTGGTGGCCCAAGATGAGACGCCCCGCTCCCACAGATGGTGGCCCAAGATGAGACGCCCCGCTCCCAGATGGTGGCCCAAGAGCCTCGATTTACTAGATGAAAACCCATCCCCACATTACATGATTCCCAGATGAAATACTGACCAGAAATCCCCCAATAATTGGAAAAAAAATGAGTGTATATGGTGTAAATGTGATTAGAATATAGTGTGTGTATATGTATAAATAAATCGATAAATAATAATAATAAAAATAAAGAGCATTAAACAGAACAAGATGTGTGGAAGCATCAGGGTGTGTGTATATATGAATGCTACACAGTACCATCTATAGACATCCATATGGTGAAACACATGTGAAGAACCTCTCGCACACTCACAGCTCCCTGACAAGAGGGAGCCAGCTTAGCTTAGCTGCCAACACCCACACATCGTGTCAGCAAGGCGGACAGCCGCCTGCTTTCATACCTCTCACTGTATTTCCCACTTCTGTACTTCCCTTCACTTATGTCTCTCCATCTTCTTGACTCCCTCCCCCCCCCCAAAAAAGTGGGTGTAGCTGTGGTGGGGATGGGGGCCAGTGGGTGTAAATATCCCACCCATCCCATCCTACACAAACTCGGTACTTACAAAAACTTTGAATGACCGTAAATACAAGACCTAACCTAGCAATCCTAGCAATCCTAGACCTATTTCACGTTGTCTTAGGCTAATATAGGACACGTCTTTTATACTGCGCCTAGAATTTTTTTGGGGGGAGGGGGGGGGGGGGTCCTGGCTTTATTTTTTCTTGAATATAAAGTTAATGTTACAAAAAGGGGTTTACCGACCTACCTTGTGTAGCTCCGGGGTTCAACAATCCTGCGGCCCGGTCTCCCAGTTGGTCGTCTGGTCAACCAGATGATGGGCCATCACTACATATTGGTACTTAACACCAAATGGTTACTGAAACACTTTAATTTCTGGAGGCTGGGTTAAAATATCCATTTGGCATCGTCGACCCCGCTTGGGGGGAGGGGGTAACCTTCCCCCTCCCATTATATTGTCCCCTGGGACCCTCCCCTATTGTATCCTAGCTCTACTGTCTCCTGGGGGCCACCCCCTATATCCTAGCCCCTCTTCCACACTGGGGGGCCGGTGGCTAACTGAACAGCACGCTGGACGCGTGATCCTGTGGTCCCGGGTTTGATTCCCGCCACCGGTGAGAAACAATGGGCAGAGTTTCTTTCACCCTGATGCACCTGTTACCTAGCAGTAAATAGGTACCTGGGAGTTAGTCAGCTGTCACAGGCTGCTTCCTCGGTGGGGGGGGGTGGGTGGGTGGAGAGAAAACAAATAGTAGTAAGAGTTGTTCGTTGAGGTTGAGGTTCGAGGGTTCGCGGGTTAGGGGACAGACGTGTCGTCGTCGCGCTCCGTGAAAACACTGGAATAAACCGGGATTTTTTAGGATTACAACTATGGATTACGGCCACAGTGATCACCCAGTGCATAGTGACCCGTAGGAAAGTTGAATACAGAAATTAAAAATGGAACTTTGAGTTAAATACAGAATAAACGTGGTCCCACGTGGTGAGCCAGTGCCACCAGGCTCATGTGTACAGGCAAAAGCGATATATATCAAATATAGCGAGCAGTGATACGGTGAACAGTGAAGTGGAACGTGTAACATAACATATAAATTAGTGAATAGTGTTAGAGAATTGTTCATAGAAAAAGTATAAATGTAAAGTTGTGGAGGAGGCATCACACTTGTGTTTACACCACAGCCACGAGGCCTACACAGTGTAGGGACGTCCCTCAGTAACAGTATACTCCCTCAGTGATAATATACCAGCAATATATACTGTAATACGGGCAAGTAGGTTTAGGAACTAGTAATAGAGTAAGTTAATAACATTGTAAGCCGGAAGAAAGCAGAAATTCCCTTAGGAAAATACAGGCAAATAATCAGTGTATAAATCAAGTAACTGGCAACCGGTGACATCCTGCCCCCGACCTGGGACAACAACGGTCAACTATACGGTCCCAAGAGGACCATATTTTCTCCACAAGGCGATAAGTACCCCCACATAAACTTTAACAAATAAACATATGTAATATTATAAATATACTGTATACATATTATATATACATATATATAATATTATAAATATATGCATATAATATTATAACATCACAAACCCAACATGGAGGTGTGTGGAGGCTGCATAAGGCACTTCGGAAGACTGTTGTAGGCATTGTATGTAATATTTGTAACATAAGATTTCACCTGAGTTGTACAGGATTACCTACACAATATGCAAACCGGGAAGGTACCTACTGGATCTGTGAAAGTGACAGACAGGTGTGGGAAAACATTGCCAAACTAATGAATGACATTCCTGAAGTACACAGGCTACAATTCACACAAAAACTACCAGAAATATATGCAGAGTATATAAAGACAGCAACGAACTCTGAGCACAACCCAGGGATTGAGAATTTAGAGAGTCAAAGTAGCAATGTAGAAGGACATAGCGTCGAGGTACACAAAAATGAAGGCAATATTGTAGAGCAAACTGGTGATATGAATAAGGAGATAAAAAATGAGACGAATGAGAAAGACGAAAGCAACAAGGCGAAAGATAAGGGTAATACCGAGAATAAATGCAGAAACGAGAAAGTTGGAACAAAAATCACAGAGGTAGCCAAGTCGTACACGGATACAAACAAGAATAATGCAATCACAGATGAAAATATTTGCAGGTATTATGCAAAAGGACAGTGCAGATATGGGCCCAGAGGCACGGAATGCTCATTCATGCACCCACGGAAATGCCGGAACTGGTTAGGGAAAGGCAGATGTCGTTTTGATACTGAGTGTAGATATTTTCACCCTAAGCTATGCAAACTCTCAGTTAATGAGAGGAAATGCTACGATCTTCATTGCCCCGATTTCCACGTCAGAGGTACACAGCGCTATATAAGAGAGGAAGTCCAATATAATAGCCCTGAACATTTTTTAGAGGCAGGCAGAAACAGAGGGAGAAACAGACAGGCAGAAACGTGGCAGGAGTACGGATGGAGAGGGGGAAATGCCCGAGACTGGACTACATTTCGTCATCAAGCCCACACATACTACACCCCCCAACTACACAGAGACTACCACACTCCCCAATATCACTTCCAAAACTGGACAAACCATTGCCACAACAACACACCCTGGGTCAGGGTAGAGAGGAGGGAGAACCACCAAAACCTTCCAGAAGTGACACACAATATGGACAATCATTCATTTTTGCAAACATTCAAGGTCTAAAGCCAAAGTCAAGAAATAAAGTCAAGTTCATAAATGGTCTCCTATTAGAGTCAAACTCCATATTTGGGGCATTCACGGAAACTCATACAAAAGATTACATGGATGGTGAAATCTGGATTCCAAATTATAATTTATACAGATGTGATAGAAAAACTAGGTCAAATGGGGGAGTAGGTCTGTATATTAAAGAGGACCTGGTATGCACAGAACTACTAAACTCAACTAATGAGGTGGTAGAGGTACTTGGAATTAAGGTAGAGAAACTAAACCTAATTATTATTTTAATATATAAACCGCCAGATACAACGGTTGAGGAATTCACAGAGCAGATGCACAAAATAGAGAACATACTTGATGACCTAGCAAACCCAGCTCCAGATATTATCTTCCTTGGAGATTTCAATTTACCGAGTCTAAGATGGAGAATGGCAAACACAAATATCATAGCAGGGAATGACCCGGGAAATAACCAGCCACAGGTCAGAGAACTTTTGAGATTCTGTGACAAATTCTCGCTCAATCAACAGATTACAGAACCAACTAGGAACGAAAACACACTAGACTTGTTATTCACAAACAATGATGAACTAATCAGAGACATAACAATCTCAGATACTTCATACTCAGACCATAAGCTCATTGAAGTGCGAACTAGCATAAATAACGGTAGTAGATCTAAGAGACCCAACAAGCGAGAAGGAATATTCAATCAATTCAATTTCAACAATAAGAGGATTGACTGGGAAAAAATAAATGTAGACCTTTCAACCATTCAATGGGAGACGGTCTTAAGCGACAAAACTCCCACACAGGGAATAGCTCAACTGACAGCTGAAGCTTACAAGGTCTGCTTGAAGCACGTGCCGGTGAGGAGGGGCAGAAAGAGGAACACTCTAGAAAGAGAACGCAGACGACTGTACAGGAGAAGGAAAAAAATTACGGAAATGCTTCGGCAGACACAACTATCACAAGCAAGGAAAATAAGCCTAAGCAGGGAGATCGAAGAAATCGAACAAACGTTGAAGCGATCATATGAGTCTGAGGAAATGGAATTGGAACAGAGAGCTATACAAGAGATAAGGAAAAATCCGAAATATTTTTTCACATACGCTAAATCAAAATCCAAAACCTCGACCAGTATTGGACCGTTAATTACAAATGAAGGTACGTACACAGAGGACAACAAAGAGATTAGTGAAATTCTAAGAAGCCAGTATGAGGCTATGTTTAGCACACCAATTAACAACATGAAAGTTGATGACCCAGACAGCTTCTTTATGAATGACATTCAAGCTGCAGATAATATAACGGATATTACCACAAACTCGGAAGACTTTGAAAGAGAAATTGACAATATGCCCATGCACTCAGCCCCTGGGCCTGACTCATGGAATTCAATATTCATAAAGAAATGTAAAGTACCAGTAGCGAGAGCACTCAGCGTAATATGGAGAAAGAGCCTGGATACAGGGGAGATACCAGCAGCACTTAAATCTGCAGATATAGCTCCGTTGCACAAGGGGGGGAGTAAAGCCTTGGCAAAAAATTATAGGCCAGTTGCACTAACATCACACATAATAAAAGTGTTTGAAAGAGTGATTAGGAATCAAATTTCTAGTTTTATGGAAAACAATGAATTGCACAATCCAGGACAACATGGATTTAGAGCGGGAAGATCCTGTCTGTCACAGTTACTCAACCACTATGACAAAATCACAGAAGCCCTAGAAGAAAAGCAAAATGCAGATGTTGTATACACAGACTTTGCAAAGGCTTTCGACAAATGTGACCATGGGGTGATAGCTCACAAAATGAGGTCAATGGGAATAACTGGAAAAGTAGGACGCTGGATACTCAATTTCCTGTCGAACAGAACACAAAGAGTAACAGTCAATCAGATAAAATCGAGTCCAAGCGATGTTAAAAGCTCTGTACCTCAAGGTACAGTCCTTGCACCGCTACTGTTCCTTATTCTCATATCTGATATAGACAAAAATACACGTCACAGCTTCGTGTCATCCTTCGCAGATGACACAAAAATCAGCATGAAAATTACCTCTGCTGAAGACATTGAAAAACTACAAACAGATGTCAACAAAGTTTTCGATTGGGCAGCAGAAAATAATATGATGTTTAACAGTGATAAATTTCAGGTACTCAGGTACGGCAAAAATGAGGATCTGAAACATAATACAGGGTACAAAACACAATCAAATCTTCCCATAGTAGAAAAACAGCATGTCAAGGATTTGGGAATAATGATGTCCGACGATCTAACGTTTAGGGAGCATAACCAAGCAAATATCGCATCAGCCAGAAAAATGATCGGATGGATTACGAGAACTTTCAAATCCAGGGATCCCATCACAATGGTTGTACTCTTCAAGTCACTTGTGTTGTCCCGTCTCGAATACTGCTCAGTACTCACTTCCCCCTTCAGAGCAGGAGAGATTGCTGAAATAGAGGGAATACAGAGAACATATACGGCACGCATAGACGAGATAAAACACCTAAATTATTGGGATCGTCTCAAAGCTCTCCAAATGTACTCTCTAGAAAGGAGACGAGAGAGATACCAAATAATATACACGTGGAAAATACTGGAGGGCCAGGTCCCAAATCTACACAGTAAAATAACAACGTACTGGAGTGAACGATATGGAAGAAAATGCAAGATTGAACCAGTGAAGAGCAGAGGTGCCATAGGCACAATCAGAGAACACTGTATAAACATCAGAGGTCCGCGGTTGTTCAACGTCCTCCCAGCGACTATAAGAAATATTGCCGGAACAACCGTGGACATCTTCAAGAGAAAACTGGACTGTTTCCTAAGAGAAGTCCCGGATCAGCCGGGCTGTGGTGGGTATGTGGCTCTGCGGGCCGCTCCAAGCAACAGCCTGGTGGATCAAACTCTCACAAGTCGAGCCTGGCCTCGGGCCGGGCTTGGGGAGTAGAAGAACTCCCAGAACCCCATCAACCAGGTATCAACCAGGTATCAAGTTGATTAACAGCTGAGAGGCGGGCCGGAAGAGCAAAGGCCAACCCCCGCAAGCACAACTAGGTGAATACACTGGTGTCCCAGGGCCCAGCCCAGCATCCTCTCCTCCCGGGAGATGACAAGAGTACTTCTGAGAAGCCATAGTTGCATCACCCACCCAGCCTCTCCGGAAATAGATAACTTTCACGCTGTTCTGAGCACGCCGTTGCTTTGCTTTGCTCGCTCTTTCCGATGTGTTTGTGCTCGTAGGTGGTGACCGGACGAGCGTAGAATTTCTAACTATCAGGGGAAAGCGCCAAAGCCATTCCAACTATTTAGCACTGGGAAGGGGGTCAGGATAAGGATATAGGATGGGACTGGGAGGGGAAGGAAGGAATGGTGCCCAACCAATTGGACGGTCGGGGAATGAACGCCGACCTGCATGAAGCAAGACCGTAGCTCTACCGTCCAGCCCAAGGGGTTGGAAGAGCTGGTGAACGTGTTACGGGTGGTAGCCAGTGGGGGTCAGACGGCTCTGTATGTGACTTGTGGTTTGTGGCTAGCAGATTGGAGTAGATATGTTTTGGATTGTCATAATACTGATGGTTTATATCAATAAAATGTTTCTGTTCATAGGTCAGATGCTTGGGGCAAGCCTCGCCCAGGCTAAAAGAAAATTTCCTAACATCCATGTGACTCGTCTAAGTTTCTAGCTTCCACCCATGTTCCCTCGTTCTGTTAATATTCCGAGTGAACATTTCGTCTGTGTCCACTCTGTCAATCCCCCTGAGTATATTATATGTTCCTATCATGTCCCCCCTCTCCCTTCTTCTTTCTAGTAGCGTAATACTCAGTTTCTTCAGGCGCTCTTCATACCCCATCCCTCGTAACGCTGGGACGAGTCTCGTTGCAAACTTCTGAATCTTTTCCAGTTTATATGCTTCTTCAGATGGGGACTCCATGATAAGGCGGCATACTCTAAGACTGGCCTCACTTAGGCATTGTAAAGTGCCCTAAATGCCTCCTTACTTAGGTTTCTGAATGATGTTCTAACTTTTGCCAGTGTAGAGTACGCTGCTGTCGTTATCCTATTTATATGTGCCTCAGGAGATAGATTAGGTGTTACGTCCACACCCAGGTCTCTTTCGCGCGTCGTCACAGGTAGGCAGTTCCCCTTCATTGTGTACTGTCCCTTTGGTCTATCACCTAGTCCCATTTCCATAACTTTACATTTGCTCGTGTTGAACTCCAGTAGCCATTTCTCTGACCATCTCTGCAACCTGTTAGTCCTCTTGGATGATCCTACAATCCTTATCTGTCACAACTCTTCTCATCAACTTTGCGTCATCCGCGAACATCGACATGTAGGATTCTACTCCTGTAAACATGTCGTTAACATATATTAGAAATAGAATTGGTCCCAGCACCGATCCTTGAGGTACTCCACTCGTTACTGTTCGCCAGTCCGACTTCTCGCCCCTTACCGTAACTCTTTGACTCCTTCCTGTTAGGTAGTTATCCATGCTAGGACCTTTACCCCTACCCCCGCCTGCCTCGCAAGTTTGAACAGCAGTCTCATGTGCGGTACTGTATCAAAGGCTTTTTGGCAGTCCAGAAATATGCAGTCTGCCCAACCTTCTCTGTCGTGCCTTATCCTCGTCATTTTATCAAAGAATTCCAAAAGGTTTGTTAGGCACGATTTCCCTTTTCAGAACCCATGTTGATATTTACAAACCTAACGTTCTCCAGGTGTGCAACCAGTCTTAGCCTAATTATTCTTTCAAGTATTTTGCAGGGGATGCTTGTCAATGATACGGGTCTGGAGTTAAGTGCCTCCTCCCTATCACCTTTCTTGAAAATCTGAACGACATTTGCCTTCTTCCAGCAACTGGGCAATTCTCCCGACATAAGTGACTCATTAAAGATCATTGCCAGAGGCACGCTGAGGGGCTGCGCTGCCTCTTTTAGTATCCACGGTGATACTTTGTTTGGTCCAACCGCTTTAGTTGCATCCGGTGTTGTCAACTGTTTCATTACCTCCTCTGCTGTCACCTCTATATCTAGTAGTCTTTCATCTAGGGTAATCTCTTCTAACAATGGGAGCTGCTCAGGCTCGGTAGTGAACACTCCATGGAAACTGGCATTCAGTGCCTCGCAGATTTCCTTGTCACTTTCTGTATATGCCCTTTCTGTTTTCCTTAGTCTTGTCACTTGGTCGTTCACCGACATTTTTCTTCTTATATGGCTGTGTAGTAATTTAGGTTGCTTTTAGCTTTGATTGCAATATCATTCTCATGGTTTCTTTCAGATACTCTTCTTATGTTACTGTAATAGTTCCTAGCTCTGTTGCATCTAGTCCTGTTGTCCTTTGTCTTCTGTATTTCCTCCACTCCCTCCTACTACTCATTTTTTTTTCCTGACACTGTCTATTAAACCATAGGTTATTATATTCCCTCTTTTTTTTTCCTTTACTGTTGGTATAAATCTCTCTTCGGCCTCCTGGCATTTCCATATGACTTGGTTCATCATATCTTGAACTGCTTTTCCTCTAATTTCTTCCTCCCACTGCACTTCTCCTAGATAGTCCCTTATCCTCCTATAGTCCCTTTTCCTGTAGTCAACTCTCCTTTCCCAAACCTCTTGTCCTTTAGTCACAATTTTAAGTTCCATAATGTAGTCAAAGACTAGGACACAGTGGTCGCTGGCTCCTAGAGGTATTTCATGTTCCAAATTCTCGATGTCGTCTACATTCTGGGTGAAAATCAGGTCTAATAGGCTCGGTGTATCTCCTCCTCTTTCCCTAGTGTCTTCCTTCACATGTTGTGTTAGGAAATTCCTGTCAATAACGTCTACTAACTTTGCTCCACACATTTCCTCCCCGCCATGGGGATTTCTTGTTTCCCAGTTGATCTCTCTGTGATTTAGGTCCCCCATGACCAGCAGTTTCGCTCTCATTTTGTGTGTGTGTGTGTGTGTGTCGGGTTGATCTAAACCCCGTTATTGTGACTTCTCTGCAAACCCTTATATTTTTTTATACTGTAATGTCCAAATTTCCCATTTGATTCAAACCCAATACCACTCATTTGATACCACTCGAGTACACTCGGAATTAAAACTCACAGGTTTAGTCTTCATATATGGTGAAAAAAACACGACCCTGAAACGACGGACGCCAGTTCGAATCCATTACATAGCCTCCGTATTCTCTCGTGAATACACAACGTTCTCCTGATAGTGTTGTACAGGATGCTAAAACACACACACACACACACACACACACACACACACACACACACACACACACACACACACACACACACACACACACACACAAACACCTTCCTGAAAGAGTAAATAGGATATCGCTGACAAATATACAAAATCCACACGAGTGCAATCTACGCGGTAATCTTCACTGTAACAAACTTTTTTAATTTCAACAATTGTACCAGCGTAGGTTCCTTGTGGCTTCCCTCTGCCAGACCACTTGTGGGGGGCCGGACAGTGCTGTCAAAGTATTCAATACGTCTCGGATGAATAATGGACTGTACTCACCTAGTTGTACTCGCCTAGTTGTGCTTGAGGGGGGTTTAAGCTTTGGCTCTTTGGTCCCGCCTCTCAATTGGTGTACAGGTTCCTGAGCCTACTGGGCTCTATCATATCTATATTTGAAACTGTGTATGGAGTCGGCCTCCACCACATCACTGCCTAATGCATTCCATTTGTCAACCACTCTTGACACTGAAAAAGTTGTTTTTAACGTATCTGTGGCCCATTTAGGCACTCGGTTTCCACCTGTGTCCCCTAGTGCGTGTGCCCCTTGTGTTAAATAGCTTGTCTTTATCAGTTCCTCTGAGAATCTTGTATGTGGTGATTATGTCTCCCCTAACTCTTCTGTCTTCCAGCGAAATATCTGTACTTCTGAAGGAAGGATCTGAAGGATGAGTAGAAGGATCTACTCGTACAGTTTGAAGGCTCGAGCTGTATGAGTGAGACCATTATAACTGTGTCCACTTATAGCAATGGTCGACAGTAATGATCGATCTCGGTAAAGCATCTTGAATGCATCTCAACGTCGCAACCTGATGTAAAACTCGCAATTCTCATTTGGAAACTTGATGCGAACACAGCGTTATTTGACCCTCAGTGTGTACCCCCACAACCTGTACCTCCCCCTCACAACCTGTACCCCCCACAACCAACTGTACCTCCACAAACCTTACCCCCCACAACCTGTACCTCCCCACAACCTGTACCCCCCCACAACCTGTACCTCCCCCACAACCTGTACCCCCCACAACCTGTACCTCCCCCACAACCTGTACCCCCACAACCTGTACCTCCCCCACAACCTGTACCCCCCACAACCTGTACCCCCCACAACCTGTACCCCCCCCACAACCTGTACCTCCACAACCTGTACCTCCCCCACAACCTGTACCTCCCCAAACCTGTACCCCCACAACCTGTACCCCCCACAACCTGTACCCCCACAACCTGTACCCCCACAACCTGTACCCCCCCCACCTGTACCCCCCCACAACCTGTACCTCCCCCACAACCTGTACCTCCCCCACATTTACTCTTCACTGGATGGATTCTGCATTTCCTGCCATATCTTTCTCACTAGTATGTTGTTATTTTATTGTGCAATTTTGGGACCTGTTCTTCCAGTATCTTCCATGTATAATTGTGTGATACATCTCGTCTCCTTCCTAGAGAGTATATTTTGAGTTTTGAGAAGCTTGAGAAGGTTTGAGGACGGGTTGTTGACGAGGACGGGTTGATGAGGACGGGTTGTTGATGAGGACGGGTTGGATGAGGACGGGCTGTTGATGATGACGGGTTTGATGAGGACGGGTGTTGATGAGGACGGGCGGTTGATGAGGACGGGTTGATGAGGACGGGC
>WNGS01167840.1:16879684-16901084 GCA_020271785.1 Procambarus virginalis | reverse complement strand
TGCTTTTTTTTTTTTTTTTATTGTTTTCTACCACAGACGTGGCCACACATTAACAATGCTAACCAGCATATATACATTTTCTTCTGTCCTCCATGGACAGGGTTAGAGATGTGTTAAACATATATTTCAAGGGTTTATTGAACAATCACCACTGAAGGTGAGTCGGTGCTTTAAAAATGCTAAGCTAACCTATACGTAAATACATAGATACACAGATTTATGTATGCCTTACATAAAGTGTTCGATGTGTCATCTACACAGTGTCATTAATGTACATTTACAAAGGTGAAATGTAATTCTGATCAGCTTCCATATATACTTTATACCCATACATACACATACACACACATATACATATATACACACATGCATTCACAGACATTTATCTCATTTACTCTGACAGGGTGAGATAGCTGATAAAGAAACTAGTGTGCAATTAAGCACTTAATCACTGAAGGTGATTAAGGTGCTTTTACAAGCTCAGGTTATATAGTTACATCACATACATTGTATAATTAATCTATTACATGGTCAATCTTGGGTACAAGTCCAATATATCATCAAGTGTTCCAGTACTCATATAGTAATTACAAAGTTCAGCATACCTTAGCCCAGGGGGGCGAAAGTCAGCCAGTATGGGACATTCTACAATATAATGTTCAAGAGAGTGCATGTTTTCTCTTTCACAAAGTTGACACATTGTGTACTCGACATTTGGGTTTTGAGAAAGCTGCCAGATACGTCTATATCCCAGGCGTATTCTGGCCACTATAACATCACATTGCCGGGTTCTTGTTCTATTAGTCCCATATGTGAATGTTCCTCACGATATCTATCATAATATTTAATGCTACAGCTTTCAGGTCTTTGTGAATTTGTTAGGTCGGTGAGATCTTCATTAGATATTTGTTAAGTATTCTCTTTGTCACTGCTAATGAAATACCCATATCAATTTCTACCACTGGTTTTCTACAGGCTGTCTTTGCAAGCATATCAACAGTGTCATGCCTTGAGATGCCAACATGTGATGGTATCCATAGGAATTTAATTTCAAATCTGTTTTCTTTAGCAGCTAAAACATTCATTCGAATATCACTGACTATTTTCTGGGTGTCACTAATATGTGCGTTCAATGCCAGGAGTGCACTCTGCGAGTCACAGTATATAAGTCCACTGCCTTTGTCTTTTAAAAATTCAGTGGCAAGGTATATGCCTGCAAGTTCGGTTTGAGTTGTACTTGCCCAGTCATTGACGCGCTTCATTGCTGTATGTACGAGAGTAGATTGTTCAAATATATTACATGCACATCCGGTACATCGTCCACCTTCTTCTACAGAGCCGTCGGTATAGCACTGATACACATCGTTACCCAAACTCTGAGTACTTTCAGTGATGCTTTTCAGTGTTAACTGTTTTAATAATGTAGAGTGCACACTATCTTTCTTGGGCGCATTTACAAAATCAACTGATAAATCCCAGTTATCCCATGGAGTAATTGGTTGATTAATCATTAGTTGAGTTGGGTACATATTTAATATTTTGATGGAGTTGGCTACCTTATAGAACCAATATACATAATCAGATTTCGTTCTTCTTCTATAGACCTCAGGTGAGTGCAGCATATTAGAAAGTTTAGCTTGAAACTTCATGTGTTGCCTAGATCTACTCAATGCCTTCACGCCGAAAACTGTGCTAATAGACAAAATTCTCTCACTTATGGTAGGTAATTTTAACTCTGCTCTCATATTAACTATTCTCGTGGACTTTGGAGCCCCAAGGATGAGACGCATAGCTTCGTTTTGCAAGGTTTCAAGAGATTTCAGCTCTTTGTCAGTATACAGTGTGAGATGTAGAGCATTGTAGTCAATCACAGAGCGTATAAATGATACATAAAACATTCTAGCAAGTCTCACGTTAATTCCATGATTGACACCAACAAGGACCGCAAGGGCTTTAATCTCTCCCACAGTCTCCTCTTGAGAGAAGAAAGGTACCCAGGGTCGTTAATAGGGACACCAAGGTATCTGTAAGACTCGCAGTTCTCAAGTGCTCGCCCATCTATATGATAATTGGGTGGTGGAATACCACATGGAATGAGGGCACGAGTTTTCTGTACAGAGATAAGGAGGCCACATTCCTCAGCTCTAGTAGCAAAAGCATCGAGCAGGACTTGCATTCTAGGCTCGGAGGCAGCCTGTAAACATATATCATCAGCATAACAAATGACAGTGTCTTCATTATTAGTTGGAAGATCTTTAATAAGTTTATGCATCAGAACGTTGAACAACAGGGGGCTGAGGACCCCACCTTGTGGAGTTCCCAGTTCAAAGTGTTTGCTCTCTGTGCTTTTAACACCATTAAACAAAACATATGCTGTTCGATTAGACAAATAGCCCTTTATCCATTTCAGTAATTTTCCTTGTATTCCCAGCTCGGCAAGCTGTTCCAGTATGATTTCTCTGTTTGCTGTATCAAAAGCTGCTGCTAGGTCGATGAAGACTGTTTGAGGGGAAGCTTCAATATGTGCGAAGTATTCAGCAAAACAGTGTTGTGTACTGAGCCCAGGCATAAATCCAAACAGTTGAGGTGACAGGTGCCCCTGTATACGATACATGAGTCTGTTAAGAACAATACGTTCAAGCACTTTACAGACACACGATGTTAGAGATATGGGTCTATAATTATCTGAGTGTGGTTTGGGGATGGGAACAATGACACTCTTTGTCCAAGCATCAGGTAATACTCCTTCACGTAAACTCATTCTGTACAGCACTAACAGAAAGGAATGTTTGACCTGATGGCAGGGACGTTCATGGTCCACCACCACGCCCTGGGCGCGGGACGTTCGTGGTCCACCACCATGCCCTGGTCCACCACCACGCCCTGGGCAGGGGTCGTGTAACAGGATGTTTACAATAGCTGCAGTACCCAATTAGAAATTATTCAACTAACTGCTCTTCTTTCCGGTTTCTTTCACCTCCAGTGTTATAGGAAGTGTTTTGAGGTAGCTGATGTTTGAAGGACAGGATGAAACTCAGTTTCAGCATATATCAACATGATGAGACCGGCGTGATTTGATCATCGGTGAGGTATGGCGAAGGGCATGATGTCCAAAGTGTAAGTCAGCAGCTTAGTCACTGGAGGCTAAATGCACGCATATGTATGGGGTCGGGAGTGTCCTGGTGTAATGTCTTGTGGTAATGTGTGTGTGTGGGGAGAGGGGGTGTTCAGTCAGCCAGTAGCCACAAGCTGGAGCTGGTCACTAGTGAACAGTGTGGCCAGTGACTAAAGGAAGACACGCTACTCATGAACTGTTGGAGTCATGAACTGTGTGGTATCATTTATCTGTTAGTTGTCTTGTCGAGGTAATAGTAAACATGGGAGTCATGGTGTTTGAGTAGCATATCTTGGCGAGCTGGTGGTTGGTTGCGATGTGGCGTTAACCACCATTCCTCTCAATCTCACTCGCTCATATTTTTACACTCACAAGAGGACTGTGATTTTTTTTATCCAGGGGCATTATGAAGAATTTGCCTGAATTGTGAACAAATGAGGCACTGCAGAAGTGGCAGGGCCGAGGCAAGACTCTATATTGGTCTTCAGACGTTGATATGTCGGAACCTTAATTAATTAGCTCGAGAACCTGTACACCATTTGATTGTAGATAGAGAAGCGGGACCAAAGAGCTGCGCCTCCACAATGTACGGCTGGTCACTCCTAGGCTGGTCACTCCTAGTCTAGGAACTTGCCAGTTTTATTCCTGTGCGTGTAAATTACCTAAGTGTAGTTACAGGATGAGAGCTACGCTCGTGGTGTCCCGTCTTCCCAGCAGTGTGTGTGTGTGTACTTACCTAGTTGTGCTTGCGGGGGTTGAGCTCTGGCTCTTGGGTGGATGCGTGAGAGAGGGGGAGAGCGCAGCGGCGTCAAACAGCCTGGTTAACCTGACCAGCCAACTGGAGGCCTGGACAGCCTCTGCAGCGAGGGCATTGATCCTGTGAACCACCTCAAGGTAAGGTTGGCGTTACCAGAGGTTGCTTGGGCTGTGGTATGTGACCTCGCCTCGGGGCCGCCAACGTCTCCCCTCCGCCCGCGTCCACCCTCTCCCCTCTCCCGCTCCTCCCCCTTCCTGCGCCAGGTCATTCCAGGTAATGACCTGGCGGAGGTGCACGAGTGTGGCCTCCATCACAGGGAATGATGGTGGGGGACCTGGAGGCTGGAAGCACTTAACCATCTCTATCTTTCTCTACTATCTCCCTTGAACCTCCTTTATCTTTCTTCCACAAGATCTTTAATCTTAATCCATCTCTCGCTTATCTTAATCCATCTCTCACTTTTATCCTTCTTACTATCGGTTGTACTTCTGTGGACCCTGTACCCGCTGCGGCCATCCTGGTGGTCCCGCCCCTATCCTTCACCCACACACTTCTTGGATTTGTAGTTCCATTTTGCAACGATTGCATTATTCTGAACATATTTAGGATAATGTATTTACTGGCGGGTTGTGATGGGATGGTGTGTGTGTGTGGGGGGGGGGGTGCTTGATGCAGTCCTGGTGGTGGGCTGGGGGCTGGTCTAGCGTGTATGTATAGACCGCTCTCCTGCAGGGCACGACCTGCCCCGATGGCTATTAGCGGAGGGTAGGGTAAGGTGGGAGGGACGCCTGTTTTATCTATCGAACTGGTCCACTTCACTTTCCATGTCTACCGTCTTGACGACTTACCTTAGCGTTCAGGTGTGTGTTGTCGGTGGGATTTATATTACTACTGAAAGGGATTAGTGTCGACACGATGGTATTACAGAAATAATATTGCTCGTGTAAGCTCAATCCATTCGTAAATAAAGTTTTCAAACTGCCAAAAATCTGGCATTAATTTGTTGTTAGGAGTGAAAGGAGTTAGCCTCATGACAATGCCTCATTGTGAGCAGTGAGGCGACAACAAACACCTTCCTTTCGTGGAGTGATGTACATGCTGCTATGGCGGTGTGTCCAGTCACAAGATGAGTGGCGCTGCCCAATACTGTCACTATGGCGGTGTGTCCACTCACAAGATGAGTGGCGCTGCCCAATACTGTCACTATGGCGGTGTGTCCACTCACAAGATGAGTGGCGCTGCCCAATAAACGCGCCCTTCGGGGCAAAATTTAAAAAAAAATAAAACAAACCCCCTTATTGCCAATCAGGCGAAGTAAGACTACTCATCCTGATAGCCTCACTGGCCTAGATGGTCCACACTGGTGGGCTGAGTGCGCGTACTCTCGTGCAATCACTCTCTCCCTTCTAAGATACGTAGAGTGAATCATGTGCTGGTACTCGGTCCACTTGGAGGGGGAGAGGGAATGTGTAGGGTGTTCCTAGTGGTAGAGATAGTGGCCCATAATGGGGGGAGGCGACTACAGAGGCTCTACCTAATATTTTAGGGGTTGTTACTATGGTTGGTGGTGGGGCTGGATTCACCTAGTTGTGCCTGGGCTCTTTCGTCCCGCCTCTTAACTGTCAGTCAACTGGTAAATATTACACAATCTTTCAGATTGTTATAAATTATATTGATAAATTCTGTTGATAAATACTGTCTGGCTGTGTAGTTTAAGACACGGGGATCATGTAGGCTGTGTTTCAATTGCATGCAATTGCAGATAAAGCCTTCATTTGCTACAAAGGTTAATATTTAGCTTTGGACGGGAGGGGGTGAAAATATTGCAGTCATCTGTCAGCAGTTTGGTATTGGGTACTTTTTACAGCCATACACGCTTACGGTGTGTTGCGTAAGTGGCCAGGGTAGTGATGGTCATGGTAGTCACGTGACGTCTAGTCGGGCCTTATCTGAGGGTTGGTGCTGACAAGTGGGTTGTGTGCACTACTATGGAGTGGTAGCATCACCTGTCCCTGTGGTACTGGAGTTGAGTAGTACACCCCGTGGTACTAGGGAATGATATAACATCCTCCTCCCCCTAGATAGATATGTGCTTGAACACATCACTGATTGTATATTTGCCCATGAGAGCTTAAAAACCAGCTTGCATACACACAAGGACATAGCACATCCCCTCTCAGACAATCTGTAACTGATAATACAATCTTTTATCAATCAGTCTGTTGATAAAGTTACACGCGCGGAAATTCGGGTGGTCAGCAGCTGGTGAATGTGGTAGTGTCTGGTGTAGAAGGGTATGGCTGATGGCTTTGACATAGAAGGGTGTGGTTAAAGGCCTAGACCAGCTTCCCAAACCTATTAGGTTATGCCATACCTGTATTTGAATAAGCCTACGGAATTTATACAGGTACCGCAGTTAATGTTAGTGGCGAGGAGAAGGAGGATGGTGGTGGCGAGAGAGGCAGTGGCTATTGTGGTAAGGGAATGAGCTGTGTGGGGGGTACCGCATTAGGGGGGGGGACGCTGCGTAGGAAGGGGGGCGTCCAAGCTGAATGATAATCCCGCGGGAATGTGCAGCAGTTGTAACACTAGCCTCTCCATGGTTCCCTCTCCAGACAAGCTTCGTGGTGAGGATTGACGTCGGTAAAGTGATCAGGCAAGGAGAAATACGGCATAAGACAAAAAAGGGGGGTAGGGGAAAATGCAAGGGCCAAAGGCAAGGTTTTTAATACGTATTAGAGGAAATTTAAAGGCACGAGGTAGATAGATTTTAAGGCCTGGATGGTTGATTAATTTGAGGGACTCGTGACGTCGAAAAAGTGGACAAAATACATGAAACTTTTAATACAATACAAAATACAATGAAACCCGAATGAGCACCAATTTATGATGGTGAGCTTATAAGACGTGCAATTGCAAGAGGCAGAGTTATGCGAGTGATGTAGTGCGTATGTTGCACCATTGTGGTACGGCGTTTGTTGTCACGTTGCCAAGAAGAGACTTCGGGCCGTGCCAACTGATGCGATTTGTGAGCGATGTAGTGGTAGCGTGTTGTGTACAGGCTGGAGTAGGACTGTGGGGGTCTGGGTGCACCACCGCGTGTGTGTGTGTGTGTGTATTCACTTCACTTAGTTGTATTTTACGGGGGTTGAGCTTTGCTCTTTCGGCCCGCCTCTCAACTGTCAATCAACTGTTTACTAACTACACTAACTACTTTTTTTTTCTTTTTTTTCCCACACCACACACACCCCAGGAAGCAGCCCCGTGACAGCTGACTAACTCCCAGGGACCTATTACTGCTAGGTAACAGGGGCATTCAGGGTGAAAGAAACTTTTGCCCATTTGTTTCTGCCGGGTGCGGGAATCGAACCCGCGCCACAGAATACGAATCCTGCGTGCAATCCACCAGGCTACCTGGCCCCCTGTGTGTGTGTGTGTGTGTGTGTGTGTGTGTGTGTGTGTTGTGTGTGTGTGTGTGTGTGTGTACACGCGGTAAATGTGCATTGTTGCTGTGTGTGCTGATGCTTTGCCGCTTGTATGGCCTTGCCCTACCCACTACTGACAGTGTCCCCAGCCACCACAAAATACGACGGTCTTCCTGCAGTCTCCCAGCGTAGGAGCAGCGTGTGAAATATATTTTACGCCGTAAAAGGGATATAAAGTATACCATGATAGTGCGAGAGGTTCGCTGCTGCTCAGACTTGAGATAGCTGGCTGTGCCGGGTGCGAGCAGTAATAACCCTCACTGATCAGGCTATCACCAGGAAGCGAGAGTATTAACATTTCACGGAACAGGCAACAGGTGAATCATGTTAAAAGATGCTAGCAAGCAAGCGAGAATACATTCGATATTATGTGTATATAACAAGGCTTCACAAGGAGGTGGTAAGGTAATTATGAGGCCAGCGCTAGGCCAGCATGAATACAACGTCATCTGGGGTGAAGGAACGGTGCTCAACCACTTGGGTCATCCCAAGATGGAACGCCTTGCAAGAAACGAGTTGGTCGCTGTACCGAACAGTCCAAGGAGACTGGGGACGACGAGACTGCAATTAGGGAAGAAATTGAAGAGAAGTTAGGTTGCCTTGTGTGTTGACATGTGCTTGGCACCCTGGCTGTCAAGCATGTTATCTCCGCCCCCGCCACCCTTCTAGATTTGGCAAGGGTCAATGCCGCCAGTTTGCCCTACCTGTGTCGTGGACCAGGCCAGCCCACTTGTGAAGAAAACTAGTCTCTCCAGGTTTAAATTAAAGTAAATGAGTTGCATATTTGGGATGGTGGCGGTATGTGGCTCGTTTTGCTGTTAGGCGTGTGTTGGGGTGCCCTGCCCCCACCCTCATACCCTGTAATGTGGGGCCCTCCCCCCTACCCTGTCATTTGGTGCTCCCCCCTCTACCCTGTCATACCCTCCCCCCTGTCTACAGGCTGTAGCAACTACTCGTTCGAGTACGCGATGCCTCGCCTGCACAAGTTGTGTTTCGAGTGCACATTAAACTGGTGGTGTTGGCCAATAATACATGTCCATGCTGTCTGCCACCTCTCCGCACGCTGTGTAGACAACAGCATTGATGGCGCTAATGTTGTCATTTGGGGGGCGGTGGTGGCAGTACCCACGGGCCCCTCCATAATGACCATGCGGGGGGGGGGGATCTACTGGTCTCCTCCCTAACAACTGGCACTGCGCCCACTGCCACCACCAGTGACCGTGTTGACACGTCACTGACAACACTGCTGATAGGCAGCTGACAGCCAACGCCTCGCTGAGCAACAGTCAGCGCCCCGCCGACCACGTCACTCGTCTCTACGTAAGGTGGTGGTGTGTGGTGAAGTTGTTACCTATAGGCGGGGGACTTAGCAACCCATCCTCCTGTTTAGATAGTAGATTGTATAACTATGGACACCTTAGTGCAAATATTGACGTATTCAACACTTGGATAGTAGGCTTTGTTTGTGTTTACTTTATAGTCCGAAAAAATGAAGCTCAAAAAGAGACTTTAATATTGCTAGTTCTAGTATAGCGCACGCGTGTACTACAGCACGCCCCAAATAGCGTGCATTAGGCCTAGAAAGGTTAGTTTAGTTTAGTTTGCTTCTCCAACATCAGTAAAAAATAGTTTTCCGGGTTGTCCATATTCAATCGTACCGATTTCTACTTTCTAATTGCGTTGTGCGGCGGTATGTGTCCTCTGGTCCTCGCCCTTCCTACAAGTACTACCATAACAGAAGGATGAGCTGGGTTTCGTGGCGAGCCCACTGCGCCAGGTGGGTGTGGCTGGAGGTAAAATTGACCATTACGGCAATTACAACAATAAAGATAACTGCATTAGGCTTGTTTGGTGTTTTAAGACCTATCAATAAATGAGCTATTAAATAACCGCGGGAGGTGTTATTTAAGCCACCTGGTTCGTGCCAGGAATTGGCTATTTATGAGAAGCCGTGCAGTGGGATCGAACCCGCGTCCCTAGACTCGTCGATACATCCCTTTCTTGTGATTTCAATTCCCGTGCGTTGGTTCAACTCGTGGTTGAAACTGCCATGAAAATTGTCTTCTATACAAGTTGTTCCAGGCGCCTCTAAACCTTATTCTTCAGCCATTTTGAATACTCAGGACATTGTTTAAACGGTACTTTCAGAACTTTATTTTCTCTATCGGACCCTTTTGTTCATTCACTTGTGGCCTGTTGCTCCTTATCGACGCTCTTCCGGGGAATATAAAGTTACAGCTTGACTAGCGTGAGGTTTTGGCTGGTGGAGTGAGGGGTTTGGGTTGAATGATAGGGATTGGCGGGAAGAGTGAGGGGGGGAGGGGGTTGTGGTAAGGGGCCGGAAGCGTGGTGGCCGCTGGGGCCCCACCAGATGGTGAGGAACGTGTGAAATCCTCACAGCCCACACCACCTCTACCTTCTGCTGCCATCTTTGCTTGTTGCTCCCTGCAAAGTAACGCCCGTCGCTTGGAAAGTGACGGCTGATATTGAGAACCTTTCAGAGCAAAACTGCTGATACTCATCAGAGCTGTCTACACCGTGCTCGTAAATACATTCGAGGTAGAAAAAGTATTTACCGATTCTCTGCAAGCAGTAAAGTATCAGACCACCACTCTTATAGCTACGTGCGCCCAGGGCGGCTTGGCTGGAGACCGGGCCCCGTGGGGCCGTTGGTCCCAGGAAGCTACTCAAGGTAGCCACTCCAGGAAGTAGGATTCGAGTCTCGTGATCTGCTGTTCGTGTATTTATAGCGTTTTTAGGCCGAGCAACAGTTTTCTTGGCTACGTGGTCCTGTTGGCCTCGAGAACAATAGGTGTTTTATTGTAGACATGAAGGGGGGGGGCGTGCTTGTGGTGACGGTGCTGTAGGTGGTGGTAATGACTTTGGTGTTGTATTTAAGTTTACAGTTCCTTTATACTTTGGTCCTCTCTCTTGTTTCTGCTCCTGCCTTCTTACTCCTCCAAATCCGTAAAAGTCTATATAAACACGATGACAAGCCTGGCACCTTCTGTGGAATACATCTTACCCGTGTCGTTCACGCCAAAAGTTCCAAGTAGCACAGGCTATGGTGAGCCCGTAGTGGACTTGCTGGAACAGGAGCGGTGATGCTGCCGTCACTATATGGTGTGCTCTGGAGTCTTCCCCGTGTAGCCCGGTGTGGTGGTGGCTGAGGGGGTGGAGGCTGGGGTTGAGCGGGGGTAGTATTCCGTGAAGCCTGGAAAGAAGGCAGGTGATAAAGTACATAAAGCTGTGCATATGCATATTTTTTTTAAGGGCTCGCGTGCGTGCTTGTGGAAATTTTAGTCCCGAGTAGCTAAATCTTAAACAACACATCTTTATGCCCCCCCCCCTAGTGAGGTTTTAGGGCCGATTGGAGCTGTTTATAGAGTACATGTTTAATTATATGTATGTGTATATATATATATATATATATATATATATATATATATATATATATATATATATATGCGAACAAGCCTGAATGGTCCCCAGGACTATATGCGAATGAAAACTCACACCCCAGAAGTGACTCGAACCCATACTCCCAGGAGCAACGCAACTGGTATGTACAAGACGCCTTAAACCACTTGACCATCACGACCGGACAAAATGAGGTGATAGCCGAAGCTATTTGAACCACCCCACCGCCGGCACCCGGATGGTTATCTTGGGTATAGCATTTTACCAAATCACCTCATTCTTTGGGGCACACGTGAGGAACACAAATGCGAACAAGCCTGAATGGTCCCCAGGACTATATGCGAGTTGGTCAAGTGGTTTAAGGCGTCTTGTACATACCAGTTGCGTTGCTCCTGGGAGTATGGGTTCGAGTCACTTCTGGGGTGTGAGTTTTCATTCATATATATATATATATATATATATATATATATATATATATATATATATATATATATATATATATATATATATATATATATATATATATATATAGCAATAAATTAAATTGTGAGATTTAGTGAGTAGTGAGGCGAGGGTGTTAAGGGCCAGCGCCGTCACTAGAAGTGCCTCTACCACTTTGCTTCACACTCGGAAGACGAAGTCAAGGACAGTCTGGCCGTCCTCATCGTTCTTCACGCTCTCTTCTTCTCTTCCCCCATCTCCAGTTCCTTGTTTTATCCCTCTGGCTCTTCCTTCGTGTTTGTGTGTGTGCGCGCGCGCGTGTACTGTTTGTGCCTGCAAAAATAGTTATTAGCTCTTGGACCCCTCCTTTCTAACCGATCTATTTGTTCTATTATGTGTACTACATGTCTCTACACGCACGCGCGCAGCCAGGAAGCAGCTATCAAAATTCTGGAACCTATTTACTGCCATGTGAACAGTAAATAAGTTGATCAAGTGAAAGAAACTGCTCATTTGTTTCTGCTTCGGCTGGGAATCGAACCCGGGATTACACCCCCCCGCCCTCCCCAAGCTCTGTCCACTCCGCCGCGAAGCCTTGTGTGTGTGTGTGTGTGTGTGTGTGTGTGTGTGTGTGTGTGTGTGTGTGTGTGTGTGTGTGTGTGTGTGTATTCGTTCACCATCAATATGGCGAATTTGTTTGAAATTCCATCGTTATGCAATTCAGTGAAGGATAAGCATGGACCTTTATTTGTTGAGTGACTATTTATAGTAGGAGGCTCGGTGTTCGCTGTATATTGGAATGTTGTTTAATGAGTTACCTGGTGTTCGACGATGCCTCTCTCCACATGTAAAGGTATTTATTAAAGGGCGGCTGGCGTTTAGTTAGTTTGTGAGTTGGCATGGTTCAGCTGTCCTCCGACCTCGCCGCCCTCTTTTGTCACTCCCCCTTCGACCTCTTTTCTCTTTACATATTTAACCCATCTTCATGGCGCTCTGAAATTACAATATCATGCTCGTTGGCCCAAACAAATTGGTAGTGAATGGTGGGGCCATCGGTAGCGCTCGTCAAGTGTAAGGTAAGGTAGAGGTGTAGGCGGCAGTGAGGCACTTTTTAAAAGTCAAGAGTCAGGGAGAAGCGTCATCTGAAGACCTCACAGGTACTGCTGAGTTTTGGACAGCTTTCATTGTCAAGATTTCGACCCCTAAAATGATAGTACATATAGGAACTATTTGGTCTACAGTACCAATATATAGCGATGAACCAACAAAAGGTTCATTTTTGCAATATTGAACTTTGTTAGATGGGGAACTTTAACCGCAACATGAACATATAAATTAACCTAACCTCTCCTAGCAATCCTAGGCCTAATACACGCTATCTTAGGTCAAATATAGTACAAATAAGTGTAGAAGTGCTATGTCAAATAAGTGCTATACTAGGCCTATAAATATTGGCTTTATTTCTCCTGGACCATAAAACTAAAATTAGAGAAAGGTCCCCCCCCCCCTTAAGATTCTCCCTATAAGACGAGTTACGTGGTATTCCTTGCATAGTAAGGAATACATTTAATACCAAACAGCTCCCTGTCAGTTTGGAGCTGACGACTTTGCCGTAATCCAATCTACGCCTGTGGCGCCCACCAGCACCTGCCCGTCGGCGTCTGTATGCTCCTCCTCCTCCCTCCCCACTTCTTGTGGCCTACCCCTCCATACTGTCTGGTCTTGCCCCTTTAATACTGCGTTCCGGCGTCTAGCTCGCGTCTCGCCAATTCCATACAGGCGGACCCGGCAAAGCGGGAGAAAACGGGCGTTATGGGAGGGGTTAGTGGGTGAGGGATTCGTCCGCCCATCTCTACACTCTTTTCCGACACATGCTTTCTGATAAATCTCTACCGCCTTCTCTGCGTTTCCTTTCCCGTATTTCTCAAGTTTTATCGGGCTGTACGCCAAACAATGCTCTTTCTATTCCTTTGGGGTGTTGTGCACGTTTGAGTAGTGTCGGGGCGCGGGGATCTATGGTACAGTCAAGGGGCGTTGTGGATGCAGGCCTGATTCGGCTGTAATGTTACGCTGGGCGGCTTCTACAGCCCCACAACAGGGAAGGTTTGTGGTAGGTGGTCCCTGCATGGAAAATAGACAAAATTAGACAAGGTGGACAATGACTTTTAAATTAAGAATACAAAAAGATTGGACGTCATATCTGAAACCTGAAATCCCAAATTGTCTAGGTAACATAAATCTAAACATAGAAAATACTTGTACCCTATACGGGTGGTAAACAAGAGTAATGCACTAAAATACATTGTCACGCTTGGAAATGGAAATTATCATGTAGCCTGGTCCAGGCTCTTGTGTTACGTCATAGGTTGAAAATTCGGTTGAGATAATAGGTTGAAGACGAAAATTCGGTATGGGCAAGTCATTTTAAACCTTCGTGAAACTGCGTCAACGTGTGATGAACAGTTTAGTAGATACATTAGCGCAAGGGGTTGTAGCTAGTTAACCTCCCTTATCTGTACCTTAAAACCAGCGCAAGGTTAGATCAAAGGTAAATAAAGTTGAGGAGTGTATTGATCGCCGGGTAAGGGACCCATAGGAGCAGCGGCCTTGACTAGGGGACTGGTGACCTTGGGTTGCTGGGCTGGTGGTAGTCTCAACTGATGTTCACGTGGCAACAAGGGGCCCGAGGTTAGTTTAGTTAATTTATTATGTAACCCATATATATCCCATAATAAATTAACTACTAATTCCCACAGGGCATGCACGAGTTTCCTGAGACTGCATACGCACCCCATACCCATCTTGTGGGCGGTAGTGGAAAGGGTTACAGAGGCACATTAGCTTCCGTTATTAGCCTAAATAATTATTAGTGTGATACCAATCACATGTAAGTGAAAGTAGGATATCTGTTGTAATAATTGAAAGACTTAGGTGTTGGGGAAGGGAATAATTTGGAGGGGTTGCGAGCTCCACGCAGTCACTGTCGAACCCTGTTAAGAATTTCGCGGAGGTGACACATATTGCTATACCTGGAGTAAGTTCTTGAAGTTCTACTCGCCATGCTTGGCCTGAAGCCAAGTTGAACTATAACTACTAGTTCTTCCAGGCCTTCAGACTAACCCAACCAGGTTAGCAACCTTCCGGTTGCTAACCTGGTTGGGTTAATGTGCCTGTTGGTTTAATAACTAAATATGTATTGCTCCTGTTCTCTACATATAAGTGGAAACTATATTTTTACCAATAATTCGAAAAGATTGTTTCAAATGTACTAAAAATACATTTTCTTTTTCACCAGAAGACGAGATAGATGTGGTCAGTGTCGGAAGCCCAGACAGTGCCTACTCTAGTAGTTCGAGCAGAAGCACAAGTAAACGGCATGGAACCACCACCTTCATCACCACCACTACCGGCGGCGGCAGTGACTTGAAGAGGATCGTCAAGGTGCGGACTGGTACTCTTCCTGTCAAACCATCAAAGCGTACTAGGAAGCAACTTCAACAGGTCGTAGCAGCTGGAGTGAAAAGACGCCCTAATGGTGCCCTTAACGAAGTTGTGCTACTCCGGAAGGCTAGCGTTTCTTCGTCGTCTCAGAAGAGTCCAAAACGACTTCAAAGAAATCATGATAACACGAAGCGAAAGTCGCATAAGTCAGACAATGATGCCCCAGAGAAACGACAAATGCACAATTCCTTGGAACGCATGAGGAGAGTGGATCTCCGCAATGCCTTTGAAGACCTACGGTTACTTGTCCCAGACTTGCATGATCGTGACAAATCCCCCAAGGTGGAGATCCTTAAGAAGGCGTCTCACTACTGTCACGCTATGACGACAAAAGAGCGAGCTTTAGCGCAGGAAAAGGACAAGCAGAAGCGGTACCAAAGCGAACTACGTAAACGGTTACTAATTTTAGAGAGAGAGAGACAACAACGCAAATAATTAGTACTCGTGTTAGGTATAGGTGGGGTAGCTATACCCCAGACCACAGTGGTGCCTGCAGGAGGTCTTCGGCGTGTTGATGGACCCCTGTGACTCATAGAATGATCATTGTATACTCGGGGCGACTTAGTGCTTCTGGAGTGTTAATGTCACAGTTGATATATATTTTTGGAGTTAAGAGGGAGCATCAGCACGCCGCAGGCATCTAGCTTAATTTTTAGAGTGGGTTAAGTTTTCGAAGTATATAGTTAACCTCGGTAAAGCTCGTGTCCAAGAACTAAAGTGTAAATAATATTAGTAGCAGGACAGCCCAGTGTAGCTAAACCTGATGTTTCACAGAGAACTAAGAATCCTAAGGGTTTTAAGCCCGCATTGTGCATCATCAGTTTGTTTAAGACACAACAGAACTGCAGTGTGTTTGAGGTTAATTAAAATCCTAGTGTTGTATGTGTAAATCAAATGTGTGTTTTGCAAGTTGAATATTAATAATTTTATTTAGTGTTTGGTCACGAATGTACCTTTCGTCGGCAACCTGAATATACAGGGAGCTTGTACATGTGTAGATTAGTTAGAATACGGATTAATTTGTGATATATATTACGTATATCTAGTGGCAAGGCATAACCTGGCGGAGAATGAACGTACCTTCAGGTGAGCAAGTGTGGATACTTCTGGATCCATACGAACTATGTCAGGCTTGAAAAATACAACTGTCAAATTTGATAAACAACCTTATTCCTATGTTACTGTAGCTCACTGGAGAGTGCTTGCTGGTGCAAACTTGCTTCTGACACCTTTTATGGTAGTTTCCTATTGTCTTGAGAAGCTAAGTTGACGGGCATTGTGAGGATGAATGATATATCATTTCGGACTGCAGAAATTGTCACAAGCTAAGTTCCTTAAAACTTGAAGTGTCATGTGGGAATTAGTTCTAGAATGATAATATGGCGTGTATCATATTTCACTTTAAATTTACAGCATATATAGATTAGAGAAGGTTCATTGAAAACTGTGTGTGTAAATCACGAAAATTAACACGTGATGAAAAATGTGACAGTGTCAGACCACGGAGGAAGAATTGAAACAGGAATTGCCTTAAGTACTTTCGTATTTAATAGTACATCTTCAGTCCCTTCTGAAGATGTATTATTAAATACGAAAGTACTTAAGGAAATTCCTGTTTTAATTCTTCCTCCGTGGTCTGACACTCATATATATATATACATACACACACATATATATATATATATATATATATATATATATATATATATATATATATATATATATATATATATATATACTGTATATCTTTTTAATAATACAGATTGTGGTTAACTTTGCCATGTTTTATTGCTATTGGTTTGAGTTATTGGCATAATTATGTTTAAGAACTATTATGTTAGATTGTACATTTTGTGCATTTATTAGAATTTCTGCATTTCTTTATAATGTCCCTGGATCATGATGAAATTTTCATAGCACGTTATTGGACAAGGGAAATTTAATTTGATTTTTTGGGGAATAATTTCCAGTCTAGATGCTATTTTATTGTTTTTATACAAAGAGTCCATTATTTTGTATGGGCATAAATGTTGCCATTTGATGTAGGTGGGTTGCATCGCCGCGTTGGCTACACCTACTATCGCTCTGCCCACCCCCCACACCCCTCCAAGGTTGCCATGACTAGGATTAAAAGAAGTAAAATTGCACCACATTCTACCTTTCCAGATGTTTCTCATCAGACAATTTCCTCCGGCCTCTCGTTTCTTTCAGCTATTAACTCTTCCGTTGATATTGCCATTATTTAAAACTTATCTATATATCATAGCATTTTTCTTTACATAATTCATTTTGGCTTTTCATCACGTCTCGTCGTTGGGACCTGCCATGTCCCGCTTCATATTCATTTTTATATATAGACATTTTCATTCATTGATGCACACACATCCAGCCCATTTCACCTCATTACTGTATAACTAGTGTTAAATTACTCCTCCACCCACTGGAAACCTCCCTCCCATTTTACTGAAAACAGACGTGTGAAACGTAGTTGAAACATTTACTAAACACCACCATTCCTCGCATTAACAATGAAATTAACACGCAACCCATGTCTTTCACTGTTAACTGAGAACCAGTAGTTTGAACAATTTGCAACACTTAAGGATAGGATCCCCCCCCCCATACCCCTTAGGAAAATAGTGTTTAAATTGGGGCAAGAGTGATTATGCTGCATGGTGGTAGGCATTCTTTTTTTTTTTTTTTGTAACCTAAACTGAAATATCAGTTTGGTTTTCCAGGAACATGTTCAGGTTTTTATATATTTTTTTCAAAAGTCGACCACATTTGTTTTTAAAACTATTTGCTATCAAATTGTAAATTATGAATAATTACCAAATTCATGATTGTACCAATTGTATACGGATATTTTTTAACCACACGGTTGGCTGGTGCAAAGCCTGTATGTACGAAGATGTGGAGCCAGGCGCCTACCAGTTAGCCATGTTTATTTTATTTTTACTTTTTTTAGCTGCTGCTACTGGCATGAGCTCCACAAGAATTATTTTAAGTTGAATACGTCGTACACTTTGTGACTTTGCATAGGCTTTCCAATTATGAGTGCAAGATTGGAAAACAATCTAATGGCCAAAACAAGTGTTAAAAAGACCAGACAGAGCATTGGAAAAATATTTACACTTGAGTGTGCAATGTGTTTAGTAGTCGAAGACTCAGATGGAGCCAGTTTTGTGTGGCCTCTTTCCTCCCCTTCCATCCCCCCTTCCCCCCCCCCCTTTTCCCATCCCTCATTCATTTGGCCCAAAGTCTAAATATATATTTATAGAGATGCATCTCCCCAGTTTCCTGGCGGAGAGAAAACTCATGTTTACATGTTAGCTACCACCTTAGGTCTTAAGGAAAGGTTAATAATTACTGCTCAATTTTTTCTCAATTATTTTTGTATGAAAACCTCAAAAATACCCAAAAATATTTATACGGCATAACTAGAAAATGTGCCTACCCACCCAAAAACAGTATATTGTTACGTCCTATCAAGTTATAGTTCTGCTTTGCTGAACTTGACAAAATTTTATTTTTATTGTTTTAAAAGATGTGCCACTCAAACAGTACACGAGGTCCCAGAGAGTTTTGCTTTGTTTAATACAGGATTTTTTCTACAGTCAATGTTTTAGTTCAGTTCAAAAGTAATAGAGTAAAATGTGAACTTTGTGTTACTTTTGCAATGTATTTAACTAGAAAACTTTATTTAGTTTTAACATATGGGACGATATCTACGAGCTCAGGTTTGTATTGTAATCATCAACCGAGTTCTTTAATAAAGATTTATTATTATTATTTTGTTTTAAATATCCTTGTGTGCAATACAACCAAATCAACCGAGTAGAAAACTGCTTACGATTGAAGTAAATATGTACATGATTGTGCACTGTAATCCGTTTGAAAAGTATTGTTAATCAATCAATTTACTAAACAGCACAATCTTGCGAATTTTTTTAAATCGATCATCAACCTATCAAGAAAGAAAAAAATGTGACATGAACGAGTTTGCCTTTAATATAGTAAAGTAACATGTGTTATGTACACTAAACCTTTTTTCTACAGTTAAATATTTTATTTAAGTATTTTAATAACTAGAAGCTATTTGTAAAGTTATCTAAAGGCACCACCAAGTTGGGAAACCTATTTAGCACTGAAATCTGAACATTCCGGTGGAGGAGATCCGCTAGTGAAAAAAAAATACAATGACTAGTCCAGACCCATTATTCTTTCAGCATCAAGATGATCACAGCTCTGGTGACATTACCAAAACCATACAACATAACGATAAAGATACAAACGAAGTACAACAGTGTGCAGTCAAGCTTGTTTGAACCTTCAGAGATTCAGTTAAGTCTATTCGGACGAGAGATGAATTACTATGATAAAGCATTTTAAAGATATGCTGTGCCTAACAAATAAAAGTAAGCTGCATTGTCATTTGTTCCACCAATTTATAATTTTCTTGCTAAACACTTGAACCTTTACTCGACCCCGTGAACTACCCATGATGAAAGTTGTCCCGTGATTATTGGTATACCGGTTAATGCAGTGTCATAAAACTTCATGAAAATGACTAATGCAAAAAAAAAAATGTTCACCGTAAATACTATAAAAGTTTAAAAGGGATTAAACAAATATACCAGGTTTACACTATCATAACTCAAAACCTTTTAACTTAATCTCTATAGTTTAACTTTTTCGGAGAATGGGCCTGTAATGCTATGGGAAAGTAAGTCAAAAATTGAGAGATTGCTCTTAAAATTCTATGAAGCCTATTTACCGGCTAGACAAACAGCAAAGTATAGAGGTCGGCCAGGAACTAGACACTGCTGTAGGGTGAAGAGACGGACTGGTAATATGCTAACAATAGTAATGGGAGCCTTGAGCACATCCCATGCTGATTATTACATAAGAAATGTACAAAACCAACTTGCTCAAGCAATAATGAGGATAATGTTTTGAAACATACTGGACCTCAGAGTGTGAGCCTTACTGGTTGATACCTGGTTGATGGGGTTCTGGGAGTTTACTCCCCAGAACCCCATCAACTTTTGAGAGTTTGGCCCATTAGGCTGTTGCTTGGAGCGGCCCGCAGGCCCACATACCCACCATAGCCCGGTTGGTCCGGCACTCCTTGGATGAATAAATCTAGTTTCCTCTTCCTCCTTGACACTAGGAGGAAGATAACAAGCATATTTCACAATGAGTACATTTATTTGCTACGGGCAGAGGCACCATGGTGATTTCGGCGATGCGAAAAAGACGAGTTCTTTTGAGCAAGGGTCAAGCTAACACAGGAGCAGTTTTTTTTTAGAACCAGAGGTGATATATTGAACTTTAATATTATGTAGTGCCAGCGTATGGAGTAGAGAGATATTAGTCTACGGACGGAACGGGTGAAGATATCGATATTCTTAAAACGTTCTAAATAATCTGAAAATGCTAGCGATAACATACTGGTAATAATTAGAGCGATAATTAAATTTCAACTGTTTAATGCAGAAATCGTTTAAGCCATCAAATCTCAATTTAACATAATGTAAAGTGGAATAATAACTGAATCTGGGACGGATGGATCTTGCTCTGTAGACGTAATTAGGTAGCTCCCCCCCCCCCCCAAGAAACATGAGAGCAACACGGTGTGTGTGTTTGAAGCAAAATTGAGGATAAATGCAAACACCAACAAGACTACATGACCTTACCTTAAGAGTTACTTTAAGATGATTTCGGGGCTTAGCATTCCGCGGCCCGGTCCTTCACCAGGCCGACCTTAACGACACCTGGTAGAATAGTCAAAGATCACTTACTAAAAACTATGCTGGACCTGGGAAACAGGATGCCAGATTTATATAACTGCTAGGAAAACCCCTCTAAGTCTGATAAAAACCGCGACATTCATAATATGGAATACAGTAAAACTGTTACATCCTGGATATAACCGAGGAAAAGCAACGGAAGAAGCCTATGCATTTTCTGCCCGATTTCACCAACTTGGATAAAAACTAACTCATAATGAGCAGAGTTTAAACCAGAAGTTTCACGTGCCAGCAGGAAACCGTACTGATAATTCTGCCAACACGTCCTGCAAAAGTACATAATCTTTGCCGTGTGAATTATCAACAGGGAGGTTATCATGCACAAGGTATCTTGGTCATTATTTCACGAAAAGTGAGAATCACGTGGGCTCTAGCATTACGTAAGCGATGAAGAACTATGATATATTTACTCACTAATGTTGGTGTTGAATGTTGAACATGAAAGTAAAATATTTTTTTACTCTGAAATGAAATTTTATAACGAAATTGGGTCCATCTAGGCTTGGTCGAGGACCGGGCCGCGGGGACGCTGGGCCCCGAAATCATCTCAAGGTAATCATCTAATTCCCCAAAGCCACAACATTGTCGCTTGGATCGTCGACTTCGTCGGGCGTCACCGGCCACTTTGTTTCGTCAAATTTCGTTATAAAATGATATTATTTCAGAGTAAAATATGTTTTTGCTTGTTCACATTCAGCTCCACATTATAGTGAGTAAATATATCCCAGTTCTTCATTATTTACGTAATGCTAAAGAGCTTTGGGTAGTTAGACGGACTTAATTATTTAGGCCCGTCTTATAGGTCCCTAAGCTGAAGTTATTCTGGCTTGACTACCTACCTACCTACTGCGACTATCGGTGTTTGTTC
>WNGS01167840.1:16833391-16851207 GCA_020271785.1 Procambarus virginalis | reverse complement strand
TGCCTGTACGCTGGCCGTGTAAAGCGCAACGCCAGCACTCTCATATTGTGTATTCACCTAGTTGTGTTTGCGGGGTTGAGCTTTGTTCTTTCGGCCCGCCTCTCAACTGTCAATCACAATGTTTACTAACTACTTTTTTTCCACCACACACCCCACTGCCAGGAAGCAGCCCGTGACAGCTGACTATCTCCAAGGTACCTATTTACTGCTAGGTAACAGGGCATTCAGGGTGAAAGAAACTTTGCCTATTTGTTTCTGCGTGGTGCGGGAATCGAACCCGCGCCACAGAATTACGAGTCCTGCGCGCTATCCACCAGGCTTCCAGTCCCCCACCCCTGTGTCAACCGATCCGTCTGTGAAGATGTGAGTGGCTCCTGCTACTGCAATGCAGGAGCCAAGCACCAATTCTAAGGTGCTTTTCAATGATGCACCTTAGAATTGTTGGATCATAGGCAGCCTTTTCATCATCGGAAGACTTCTATACTATTTTGAAGGTAGGGGAACACGTTGGGAAACAAGTGTAGTTTGGGTGTGGATGGCCGCACCCAATCCTCTATCAAGAATCACTATTTTTAACTGTAGTCTGTTAGACTTCTCCCGCTCTGGCAGCCCAAGCGTTTCCATGTTTTAGCAAAGTTCAACCTCCAAGGTCTTATCTGACTGGGACTGGATCAGGGTAAACAATTATCTTACTAAACTTACTTACTATCTTACTGATAATCGTAGCTGTTATTTTGAAATATTCTCTCTTGAAGAGAGGGCAAACTAGTTTCTAGTCTTAGAGTTTTAAGTCTTGTCCAGGGGCTCCCAGGCAGCTCACATAGCATTGCTTTGTGCTGCTTGAAGCTTTTTCCACTGTTGTTATATGATTGTGAGTGCAGGTGTGGCATAGTCGATCACTGATATGATCACAGCCCGTACATATGTGCAAAGGACTTACAGATTGGCTCCTCCAGAGGAGGAGGTTAGTGTCTTGAGGATTGCTCTCCGGGCTACAGCTCTCACTCTCTCTCTCTCAAGTAAGCGATTTTAGCATTAAAATGTATGTATGTCCAGGATTATTCCTAGATACTGATAAATGTCCACCCATTCAATTGTTTGACCCTGTATGCAGGCGATGAGTCACAATAACGTGGCTAAAGTCATTCTCAATCGACTTGAGAATGGTCCAGGACGGACCGAAACGTCGTCGTCCCTTCACCTTCTAGTGTGTGGTCTCGTCAACAATTGACCCTGTACTTTGAGTTGTTTGTTGGGCTTCACAATTTTTTGGGCATGGCTTTTGTCTTGGTGGGGTTGAGTTTGATCGCAATCTGCTTTGCCTCTTCACTGATGCAGTCTTTGTAGCATTAGAATATAAGGATCCAATTATGCGTTCACATTATTCATTTCTTTCCACCTTTTGAAGTGAGAGGATTAATTCATTAGCTTCCTCGCCTCTCATTAATGTAATCACCGAAGCTTCATTTATCTCTGAAATTTTATCCCCAATACTCTGTAAAGACAATCATATTCATCATTATCTAAGTATTACTATTTCTTGGGTCATGAGAATAATCTTGGTATTATTCCCATGGCTTCATGTTGTGCCTTCTCCAACTAGTTTAGGCTGCCTTTACCAAAACAAGACATGACAGGGGCAGCATAATCAATAAGAGATAAGAACATAAAAACAAAGGCAACTGCAGAAGGCCTATTGGCCCATACGAGGCAGCTCCTATTTGTTACCTAGATCTTACAGTATGCCGTGTGATTACCATTGGAATGTGAAATATAAAATAATAATAATAATTGTGTACTGTGAGACATTATATAGACGAGGGTAGAAATAGCCTAAGCTACTCTAGCCTTTTGAGATGTACTTCCTTTTCTCAATAAACTTACTTGAGTGAATTAATGGAAGGGTATAACAGAGATCTTAAGGAGTTGAATATATCCGCACGAAATAGATTTTGAAATAATGGATGTAAATTGGGTAAGTTTAGATTCGGGAAAGACCTGTGCAAATACTGCTTTGGAAACGGGATTTCATTTCAGGAACAAACTTCCGGGTAACATAATGAACGTGGGATCTCTTGATTGTTTTAAGCGCACGTTAGACACACATGAATGGATTTGAGTGGATATAAAATATCAGTTGCCTCGTATGGGCCAGTAGGCCTCCTGTAGTTTCCCTAATCTTATGTTCTTAAGCATTGGCAGACGTTTGGAGTGGGAATAACTGAAACTTCGAAGTCTGACTGAACTTAAATCAAGTATTGGGGGATGAAGCAGAATGTGTTGCTCATCCCAAAGGGGATACCTAATCAACTAGGCTGTGAATCGTGCATGAGACTGCGAGCAGCTGCGTCTAACAGCCCGGTTTGTCAGACTACCAACCATGAGGCCTGATCAGAAACCGGGCCACGGGAATATTGATCCCCGGAACAACCAACAATTAAACACACTGTAATACTCGAGTAATGATGTGATTGAGGTGACGCGGAAGGAATTGAACTTAGTGCCGGGGATAGTGTGCGCGAGAAAAATATAGCTTCCGCGATTTTAGATTAATGAGAGGTGGGGAGCTAATGTATTAATCCACTCTGTGACGTGGGAATAAATTATTAACGTATTTTAATATGCAACAGGAGAAGATACGCGAGAAACTTAATATATAAAATGTCTTATTATCTGTTGCAAGATATAATTACACAAGTTATCACGATAAGAGTGCAACGCAGAGGTGGAGATTCTCCTGCAAAAGAAACAGTATGTACGATGCAGGACTGTTGAAGGCACCATAGCAGGTTCAAGATATCAATATAGGGTGTTGCCTGGTGTAACAGTATAGGGTGTTGCCTGGTGTAACAGTATAGTGTGTTGCCTGGTGTAACAGTATAGTGTGTTGCCTGGTGTAACAGTATAGTGTGTTGCCTGGTGTAACAGTATAGTGTGTTGCCTGGTGTAACAGTATAGTGTGTTGCCTGGTGTAACAGTATAGTGTGTTGCCTGGTGTAACAGTATTGTGTGTTGCCTGGTGTAACAGTATAGTGTGTTGCCTGGTGTAACAGTATAGTGTGTTGCCTGGTGTAACAGTATAGTGTGTTGCCTGGTGTAACAGTATAGTGTGTTGCCTGGTGTAACAGTATAGTGTGTTGCCTGGTGTAACAGTATAGTGTGTTGCCTGGTGTAACAGTATAGTGTGTTGCCTGGTGTAACAGTATAGGGTGTTGCCTGGTGTAACAGTATTGTGTGTTGCCTGGTGTAACAGTATTGTGTGTTGCCTGGTGTAACAGTATTGTGTGTTGCCTGGTGTAACAGTATAATGTGTAGCCTGGTGTAACAGTATAGTGTGTTGCCTGGTGTAACAGTATAGTGTGTTGCCTGGTGTAACAGTATAGTGTGTTGCCTGGTGTAACAGTATAGTGTGTTGCCTGGTGTAACAGTATAGGGTGTTGCCTGGTGTAACAGTATTGTGTGTTGCCTGGTGTAACAGTATTGTGTGTTGCCTGGTGTAACAGTATAGTGTGTTGCCTGGTGTAACAGTATTGTGTGTTGCCTGGTGTAACAGTATAGTGTGTTGCCTGGTGTAACAGTATAGTGTGTTGCCTGGTGTAACAGTATTGTGTGTTGCCTGGTGTAACAGTATAGTGTGTTGCCTGGTGTAACAGTATAGGGTGTTGCCTGGTGTAACAGTATAGTGTGTTGCCTGGTGTAACAGTATAGTGTGTAGCCTGGTGTAACAGTATAGGGTGTTGCCTGGTGTAACAGTATAGTGTGTTGCCTGGTGTAACAGTATAGTGTGTTGCCTGGTGTAACAGTATAGTGTGTTGCCTGGTGTAAAAGTATAGTGTGTTGCCTGGTGTAACAGTATAGGGTGTTGCCTGGTGTAACAGTATAGGGTGTTGCCTGGAGAATAAAAGCGTGTAGCCTGGTGTAACTAAATCAGCATAATAAAAAAAATATTGTTTATAAAGTTGCAGCTAATGAATCACCCGAAGGCCACACGGTCAGCATACCCTCAAGGTCATCGTTTAGGACATAATTATCACATTCAAAATTAACCTCGACAGTCTAAAGTGCCAAGAAACTTCAAAGTCTCCACGTGGAGAAGCGGTAAAGCAATATCTGTAAAAAAAAAAAAATTGCAGCCTCAACTTGACAACTGAACAATATAACTGTCCACAAGTATAACTGTACTAGTTACATTTTGTATAGCGGCTATAGCTATAACCAATGAGCAGCCATGACACTTTGCTAGCAGATGATAGCCCCCAATTTTATGGTATGATATAGCAGTACTTTGTACCATGTTTTTTGTTCTTATGTTACTCCAGTGTACATGCGTCCGGGGCTAAAATAGCCCGGACATGCATTCCTGGGGGCTAAAAATAGCGTTGCAGTTTTGCGTAGCAGTAGTGAACGGTGGTTGAGCTGTTAGCGTCTTGTTTTGTTTGTATACTCTAATTCATTGTTAAATTGGCGGTTATGCTAGGTGTATGGTCGACTGCTGACTTTACACTTGCCATTGGTGTAGATAGGTATGCTACACGTCTGTCGTTATTTTGCATTATAACAATCTTTAGCTTAAATATTTACTGATATTATCTCCAAATTTTTTCTGCGGGGTTCATACTTCCCTTCAAGTGATCCCAAATCTCATACATTTGCTCAGTTCTCCTGTGATTAAAAATAAAGTGAAGAACGGATTTAATAAATCCAATATATCTATGAGTAAAACTATATGTTAATGATATCGCAATCTAATCTGGCTGCAGGTTTAAGGATAAACTGAAGCAATATTAGGTTAGTGCGCGACCACCAGTAAGGTCGCTGGCCAGAGGTACACACCCCACGCGCGCTTTTTCTCCCTGACATTCAATATCCGTTGAGTACATTAGACGTATCTTAATTGTCTACACTGATATCTAACTAATGCGGTATTATCAGAGCTATATATATATATATATATATATGTCATTCGCCTTTAGAAATATACAAAACAATGTCTGTCTTTAAAGAAACACTTGTACGGCGTTTTTGCTACGGATATTTGANTTGGTTGTTTACGTTAAAATGCGACGTATTAGGGGAAGAGGACGAGTTGACCCCGGGGTGATTGTGGGGGGGGGGGGAGGGGGGTTTATTGGGTGTCCAAGTGGGTTTTGGGTTGTCACGGGTCAGGTAGTTGAACCCTCTCCCTCCCTCCCTCCCTCCCTTCCTCTTGCCCTGTTTGGGGGAAATAAAGCGGGTATTACTGCTGTCTTGGTGGAGTAATTGAACTGCCTGGGTCCATGACTTTCGTTTGTTGGGAACTTTGTACGCCCCCCAGCTGCTCCCCTCCTTCCCCCAGCCCCTACTTCCACCCCCTCCCCCTCACCCCTATCCCAATCTTCCTGCATCTTCTTCCCCTCCTCATTCTAACTTTATCCTCCTCCCCCTCCCCCCCCCATTTTTCCATTCCCGCTCATTGTTCCTCTCCCCTTTTTCTACCATTCTATATTATTATTCCACCCTGCTACTCCTTGATTGATTCGCCTTCATTCCCCATTCTCCCCCCCCCCTCTCGTCCCCATTCCCAGCATTTTTTCATCCCCTCTCCCCATTTCTACCATTACTTGTACCTCTTCTCGCTCTTCCCCTCCGCCCTTTCTCCTTTGAGCAGAAATAGTACCCTATTTCCTCCTTGTTTTCCCAAGCGCATATGGGGGTGTTATTTTTGCTTAAGATGGTGAGGGGTGGCGATAGTAGGCTGGGGAAAGTCGGTTGGTGGGTGAGATGGGTAGGTCTGTTGTCTTCGTCTGCTGGCTGTGTTACAGTGGTGGGTGTGTGTGGTGTCTTGGTCTGCTGGCTGTGTTACAGTGGTGGGTGGGTGTGGTGTCTTGGTCTGCTGGCTGTGTTACAGTGGTGGTTGGGTGTTGTCTTGGTCTGCTGGCTGTGTTACAGTGGTGGTTGGGTGTTGTCTTGGTCTGCTGGCTGTGTTACAGTGGTGGTTGGGTGTTGTCTTGGTCTGCTGGCTGTGTTACAGTGGTGGTTGGGTGTTGTCTTGGTCTGCTGGCTGTGTTACAGTGGTGGTTGGGTGTTGTCTTGGTCTGCTGGCTGTGCTACAGTGGTGGTTGGGTGTTGTCTTGGTCTGCTGGCTGTGCTACAGTGGTGGTTGGGTGTTGTCTTGGTCTGCTGGCTGTGCTACAGTGGTGGTTGGGTGTTGTCTTGGTCTGCTGGCTGTGCTACAGTGGTGGTTGGGTGTTGTCTTGGTCTGCTGGCTGTGCTACAGTGGTGGTTGGGTGTTGTCTTGGTCTGCTGGCTGTGTTACAGTGGTGGTTGGGTGTTGTCTTGGTCTGCTGGCTGTGTTAGTGGTGTTTGCATGCATATTTAAGCCTGACAAGATTACGGCAAGACATTCCATACTACAAGTGTGGCCTAACAAGTTTTCCATTCACTTCCCCGGCGACTTAATGACTCGAAAATAATTAGCATATACACTAAGAGTACAGTTTGGTATGCTGGCTTGTTGATGAGTCAGCTTTAATAACTCTCTTAGGGTTACCAAGCCTTAAACCCAACCCCACTAAACGTATTGGCGAGTCACTGGGTGTTTATTCAACCCGTCCTCTTAAAAATAACGCCACTTTTTGGCTCGTATGCTCACTATGGCCGAATTTGGACGTAATTTGAAATGAAATCGACTCAAAAGTGACGTACTGTCCCGTTTTCTGTTTGAGTCGTCCGGCCTACTCGGTAAGGTTAGAAGAGGAAGCTTTCAATTAACGTTTTTCATAACGTTTTGAAACTTTATGAGAATTTCCTGCCCACCTAACCTATCCCTTAACTTACTGTTGTTGAAAAAAAAAATTCTGTGAAAACGGTCAAAAGCGATGCTATTTTGAAGAGGACAGGTTGTTTATTTGTTGCCCGTTTTGGAGAACAACAGATACGTTATTATTAATACGGTCAGGTTATTATCGGTAGAAAGCGCTAAGCCAGTCAGGCCATTTAGCACTTGGAAGGGACATGAAGACGGTGTCGAGGGAAGCAGCTGTATCCAACGACTTGGATCATCAGGGGCTCGAACGCCGACCTATCAAGATCACACAGGTCGTCCCTGTACCGTCTGGTCCAAGTTTCACACGGCCTTTGAGTGTCACAATTGTCTCGTGGGAAAATATCAGAAGGCACTTGGAAGCGGTGGTGAAGCTGTCCGCTGAAAACAATTAGTCATGTCAGATCTCATGTCAGATCTCATATCAAACATGTTCTCCGATGACGCCCCATCCCTCATAACCTGTTGGTGACACGGTAAATACACCACATACAACTATACACAACTCCTTACGTGGAATACATGCTACACAAAGTTCACAGTTTCAAAGCATATTGGAAAAACAGTCGATCAGAATTGCTAGCTAAACAACTGCTACTTATGAAGGGGGCAGTTGCTTTTGCGACATCACGTGGAAGGTTGAGTACAGCATATAAAGGTAGTCGGTGTTGCGACATCATGTGGGAAGTTTGGGTATAGGACATGACGGGCAGGTTGTGTTGCCACAGTGTGGAAGGCTTGGTACACAGCATATAAGGGACGGGGGTGGGGGGAGGGGGTGTTGCGACAGCACGAGGAAGGTTTGGGTACAACGTATCAGGGGAAGTTCCATGTGGCGGCATGCACACTTGACTCCAAAATAGAGGCCGAGGCAAAGTACACCCAGGCAAAGTATGAGGTCAAAGTACGGTACTCCAAAAGAGAGCGAGAGGCGACGAGTGTGTGTGTGTGTGTATTCACCTAGTTGTATTCACCTAGTTGTATTTGCGGGGGTTGAGCTTTGCTCTTTCGGCCCGCCTCTCAACTGTCAATCAACTGTTTACTAACTACTATTTTTTTTTCTCTCCACACCACACACACCCCCCAGGAAGCAGCCCGTGACAGCTGACTAACTCCCAGGTACCTATTTACTGCTAGGTAACAGGGGCATTCAGGGTGAAAGAAACTTTGCCCATTTATTTCTGCCTCGTGCGGGAATCGAACCCGCGCCACAGAATTACGAGTGCTGCGCGCTATCCACCAGGCTACGAGGCCCCCCTGTAGTGTGTGTGTGCGCGCGTTACAAGGCCAGAGGAGCGGTTGGGCTAGCGGGATAGGGCTGAGATAGAAAGAGGATTAGATGCCGTGGCACGCGTGGCGCTCTTGGAGAGACAGGGTAGCAACCTTTTTTCTTCTTTTTTTATATTTTCTATACATCAAAAGTGAGGCCCCGCCGAGGTGTTGTGGCGGCGGCGGCGGGGATCCTTGGCGATCATAAGAGCGAGGTGGTGGTGGTGTCGTCGGCTGACCACTGACGATATAGGGTATACGAGCCTTTGTTGCTGTCGTACCATTCCGTTGGATGGAACTCAGTCCTATTAGATGGGTATTAGTCTTTTCTCTTTGGCATAAAATCATGATTATTTTTGTTTTTAGATCCTAGTTGCGTTTGACTCGCAAGGGTATAATATTAATATGGTTGTTCTCTCCAGCCACAACTGAAATTAGTCTTATAAATCTCTGGTAAATATTGTTTCAAAATCTAGATTATTCAGTGGAGATATATAAATACATATTAAAGTGCAGTTGTAACTTATTCTTATGTAAGTAATGTACTGTAATTTTGTGTAAACTAAATTTACCTTCTACCTATATTTATAAAAATGTTTGATATTGGAGGCCGCACTCGGAGCTAGCTAGCCAAAACTTTTAACAGTAATTCCCGTTAGGCACGTGCCCATCATGGACGGGTTAGTTTTGATATAAATGAAACGAGTGCCACGTAACATGGTTTTTATTAACTGGGTTGAATAATGGATAAAAGTCCAGTTGTACCCAATACTCTTTTGTTTTTTCAGTCTGTTAGATATTAGTTGATTGATTCATAAAGATTAAGGCACCCAAAAGGTGGCACGGGCATGAATAGCTAGTAAGTGGTACCATTTTTTGTTCAGTAATTCTTTTTAGTATTCTGAGGTCGCATTTAATCGTCAGGCTGTTATCGCGGGGGAGGATACTGCTTGACAGTCTTTATGAGGGTGTCCAGCTGCTGGACACCTTTGTTGACCAGGAGAGTGGCTCTGTTGATGGCTTCAGGGTGGCCACTACAAGATTCAGGAACTCTTAAAGCTCTTCTAAGGTAGTTGGTTGCTTCACATTCCAGAAGATAGTGAAGTAATGGCTTTTCTGTGACAGTTTGGCAGAATATGCACTTTCTCTGTCGGGGTTCACCAATCTCCCAGTTGCATCTGTAACCTAGTCGTAGTCTAAATAAACTAACTGCTATTTCCCTGTGGATTAGATATTAGTACAAATTAAAGCTCCTAAATATTGAAGTGTTCTTTGCATTGGCCTCATTGGTTAGGTGGGTTGCTCAGGTTGGTGCGTTTCTGGTTAGACTAAACCTTTGTATTTTTTATGGAGTGGCAATCCGAGAGAACGGTCTGGGTAAGAGGCTAATTATGTGCACCGAGTTGGGAGGAATTTGATAAGATATATAAGAACATAAGAATTAAGGAAACCACGGAAGGCTGATTGGTCCATACGAGGCACCTATTTACATCCGCCCAAACTGGTTGCCACTCTCGGTACTCTTTACCTATTTTATTCAATTAGGAGGGGAAGATTAGGTCACTACTCTGACTACTAGATGTGAAAAGTGTTTATATATGAACGAGTTTGGTTGGATTTAAATAGGCCTTGTATGGGAATCAATATGCCTTCTGCGCTTTCCTTTATTCTTAGCTTACGCAATGGTAAACATTCATTCCATGTTAAATGTATATGGGTGGCAGTATGACTTTTCTTTCATAGATATGACAGTTTAGGAAACGAGCCTCACGGATGCTCATGGCAGGGGTTGACTGTGTCCGTGGCCCACACCAGGGGGCCTCAGGGTGGAGGGGGGGGGGGAACTGGTGGCTTAGGGGGCTTGTGGCTGAGTAGACAGCGCTCTATATTCTTGGACCTAGGACTGGGGTTCGATCCCCGCAACCAGCGGAAACAGATATGCAAAGTTTCCTTCACTCTGATGCCCCTGTTATCTAGCAGTAAAGAGGTACCTGGGAGTTAGACAGCTGCTACGGGCTGCTTCCTGGGTGAGTGCGAGGGAGGGGGGGGAGGAGGAAAAATTAGCTAGTAGTTAGTAAGAGTTGATTGACAGTTGAGAGGCGGGTCGAAAGAGAAGAGCTCAACCCCCGCAAGCACAACTAGGTGAGTACACCTGACAATGGGGGCTGTGGGTCTATAATACTTGTCTACG
The DNA here is from genome assembly GCA_020271785.1 of Procambarus virginalis. Classification (NCBI taxonomy): domain Eukaryota; kingdom Metazoa; phylum Arthropoda; class Malacostraca; order Decapoda; family Cambaridae; genus Procambarus; species Procambarus virginalis. Next base: position 16,840,945 of record WNGS01167840.1, on the reverse strand, counting down.
GCACCCATTGTTACCAAAATATCATGTAGTACATTTAGTTTGTAGCGGCATGAGTGCTTGCTTGAGTGTGTGTACTTACCTAAGTGTAGTTACAGGATGAGAGCTACGCTCGTGGTGTCCCGTCTTCCCAGCACTCTTGTCATATAACGCTTTGAAACTAGGAAACTTCTCTGTGTACTGGACTAGCTGTGCTTGTGGCCGCGCTCACACTTCTGTATACAATATAATTTTATTAGAATAATATACTATTCCTGAGGATCGAAATTCTGAAAAGTATTCCTTCATAGGATAAGAAAGCTCATTTCTTAGAAACGGCAGAATGTTGCAAACCATTTGTATTTGGTACACATTTATGAACAAACGTTCATGCAGCTAAAGAAATGTCAGACTTGCACTATAATTACACACAAGAGATCCCACTAACGTGATGCATCAAATGAACAAATCCACAAGTTATTTGTGCTCAGTCGATTAAGGCAGTGTCTGGGATGCTCCTGGACGCAGGTTCGAATCCTCGTCACGGCCCTTGTGGATTTGCACCATAATGAGAGAAGTCTGCAAACGTAAATGACTCCCGGGTATGTGAACATAGACATCATGGGGATCATCTGTGTATTCATCGAGAAAACAACTCAAAGAGTAATTGTCAACAAAGGCAGATGTGAACCATGGAAAAACGATCTGAACTCCGTGGAAAAAAACTTTTCAGGTAATTTTTCTCATTCTCATATGTGATGTAGATGACACAAACAATAGTATTGTATCATGCTTTGTAGATGACGCTAGGACTTTGTTTGTGTGTATATTTACAGTTTGTGCTGCAGGATAGAGTTGTTAGCTCTTGGGCCCCGCCTTTGTAACCAATCTACTTTACCTCTTATTATATTTACTAAATATATTTCTCTCTAACACGCACGCGCGCACACCCCTGGAAAGCAGCCCGTAGCAGCTGTCTTAACTCCCAGGTACCTATTTGCTGTTAGGTGAACAGAGGCATCAGGGTGACAGAAACTGCTTAGTTGTTTCTGCCGCGGGCGGGAATCGAACCCGAATTACAGACACACCCTGTGTGTGTGTGTGTGTGTGTGTGTGTGTGTGTGTGTGTGTGTGTGTGTGTGTGTGTGTGTGTGTGTGTGTGTGTGTGTGTGTGTGTAATTCTTGAAAATACGCACTCCTGCTGAGGATTCCTTAACAATATAAGCCGCAGGCACTTACGAAACATATGCATCTTAACCTTAGTTATGACGGTTGTTTCATTTATTAAATATGTTATCAGCTCCGAAGTACTACGATGTTGTTTATACCAATAACCTTGGGTCGTGAAGCTCGCAAAGTGTTTAATATATGTACATCAAGCCGCCGTGACTAAAGAATGATGTACAGGTTTCGGAAGTGGTTGCCTAAATGCTTGGTGAGTCCCGGCCCCTAGTCGCTTACCCTAAAGTCATTTTTATGCAGAGTCTAATCAACGATACATGTTGTTTAGGACTAACCATTGATGATCGCAATAGTTTAGTCAAAATATTTTCTGAATGTGTGATTTATTGGTCATACAATATGGCTTTGTGTTGCATGTTTTACGTGTCTGTATTGTTCCCTGTGTGTAGGGCAGTGCTTAGTTACAGCTTGAACAATAGCGTCAGCTTTTGTCATTATATTTAGAACAAATTATTTTTGTGCTCTTATTGCAAAACAAAATGTTGCAAGCACTTAAGATTTCATTCAGAAATTACATCTAGCGCATTGGATATTTCTACTTAAGACTTGGTTAAAAAAAAATACAACATGGTTTAAATGTGATGTATGTACCTGTAACGGCCGGTTACAGTTTTTCCTCTGAATGTGTGTGTGTGTGTGTGTGTGTGTGTGTGTGTGTGTGTGTGTGTGTGTGTGTGTGTGGTGTGTGTGTGTGTATATATATATAAATGTATTTCCACATTTCATACAACTTTTCGGGATTTTGTGGCCCACATTGTGAATGGGTTGTTTAAACTTTTGGTATTTTTAGGGGGTATTTGCATATTTTAATTATTCATAGGAACATTTTTACCGTGGAGGAAGTGTCCCCCTTTGTGCGAGTGTCCACGCCGGCTTCACCACTCTGCATTACCTTTATGCTATGTAAATGAATTGAGTTTTGTGACTTTAGGGGAGAGAGGGGATTTAAGCGCTGACTTTATATTTGCTGGCTGCAACCCGTCCACTGGCCTAAAGCGTCGTGTTTCTTACGGAATCGACGGACGCGCTGAAAATTGTGATGCATTCGCAAAAAAATGAAAGTATTGTAATATTGCATTTTTTTTGATGGGTTGGCGTCGATAGGTTAGATGGGAGGCTTGGTTAGGCTCGTACGGTGCTGGTTAGGTCAAAATGTTGGGTTTTATACGGATTGGGGAATCGAGAGGATTGGCTGCGTTTCTGTCTACTGCCGGTAAATTGTGTACCTCTCACTCTGGGGTACTGTGCCTCTCGCTCTGGGGTACTGTGCCTCTCGCTCTGGGGTACTGTGCCTCTCACTCTGGGGTACTGTGCCTCTCACTCTGGGGTACTGTGCCTCTCACTCTGGGGTACTGTGCCTCTCACTCTGGGGTACTGTGCCTCTCACTCTGGGGTACTGTACCTCTCACTCTGGGGTATTGTGCCTCTCACTCTGGGTACTGTGCCTCTCACTCTGGGTACTGTACCTCTCACTCTGGGTACTGTGTCTCACTCTGGGGTATTGTGCCTCTCACTCTGGGTACTGTGCCTCTCTCTGGATACTGTACCTCTCACTCTGGGGTACTGTGCCTCTCACTCTGTGGTACTGTGCGTCTCACTCTGGGGTACTGTACCTCTCACTCTGGGGTACTGTATCTCTCACTCTGGGGTACTGTATCTCTCTCTCTGGGGTACTGTATCTCTCTCTCTGGGTACTACACGCCTCACCCTGTGTACTACACAGGATGAGACGTAGAAACAAGAGGCCAGACATAGGATACAGAATGGGAGATGAAGTACTTAATGAAACGGACAGAGAGAAAGATCTGGGAGTTGATATCACACCAAACCTGTCTCCTGAAACCCACATCAAGAGAATAACATTAGAACTACCTTCAGGAACCTGTGTAAGGAATCATTTAAAACCTTGTGTACTACATATGTAAGACCAATCCTGGAGTATGCGGCCCCAGCATGGAGCCCGTACCTTGTCAAGCACAAAGCTTGAAAAATTTCACAGGTATGCCACTAGACTAGTCCCAGAATTAAGAGGCATGAGTTACGAGGACAGGCTACGTGAAATGCACCTCACGACACTGGAAGACAGAAGAGTAAGGGGAGACATGATTACTACCAACAAAATTCTCAGAGGAATTGACAGGGTAGAACTCTTTAACACGTTCGGGTGGTACGCGAATAAGGGGACACAGGTGGAAACTGAGTACCCACATGAGCCACAGGGACATTAGAAAAAACTTTCTCAGTGTCAGAGTAGTTAACAGATGGAATGCATTAGGCAGTGATGTGGTGGAGGCTGACTCCATACACAGTTTCAAATGTAGATATGATAGAGCCCAGTAGGCTCAGGAACCTGTACACCAGTTGATTGACAGTTGAGAGGCGGGACCAAAGAGCCAGAGCTGAACCCCCCCCCCCGCAAGCACAACTAGGCGAGTAGAACTAGGTGAGTACAGGGTGTGCATAGTCTCGTGGTGGGGTTAACAGTCCTGGGAGGCTCGGCAATAACCTCTTTGCGTAGGACTAATCTTTCATGTCGTACAGTCATTTAAAGGTGTAGTGAAGGGTACCTCGTAGTAGTTCCGAGGATCAATGTCTCCGGGGCCCGGTCTCTTAACATACACTGTGGGTGGTGGCCTAGGCAGCAGTTGCTTGCGGTGGTCAACCATTCGCCTGCATAATACCAATTAAATTGTCTTCAGTTTAAACCACTGGTGGTTTATATTTCCTCGTGTCAAAAGTTAATTGCAAACTTAATCCTTTTCAGTTGCTTGTGAATTCCAGTGACAGAAACCTCGCACTTTGCACTCTGTATCCTTTAAGCATTTGTGTTGGTAAATTGATTAATAAATGTAAATGAAGTCGCCATTATTAGACAGAGATTTACCGAGTTGCTAAGTACGTCCATAAGTGCTCGGTGAATCCTGGACCTGCGCAGCTAGTCACATTGGAGTTCGAATCTATAAAAAAGGGAACATCACGTCATTAGCATAACAAGTTCCAGTTTTTGTGTAGGCCTGTTGTTGAGTGTTTGTCAGTCACCACCACGGGCTGGGTCCACCGTGCAACGGGTCTCTGGGGCTGTTAGGTACTCACCTAGTTGTGTTTGCGCGGGTTGAGCTCTGGCTCTTTGATCCCGCCTCTCAACTGTCAATCAACTGGTGTACAGGTTCCTGAGCCTACTGGGCTCTATCATATCTACACTTGAAACTGTGTATGGAGTCAGCCTCCACAACACCACTGCCTAATGCATTCCATCTGTTAACTACTCTGACAACCGTCACAACCCAGGTGGGTGGGGGGGGCTGCTGGTGGTGGGTTGTGGCTGTTTAGTGTTACAACACTCCTGGGGGGGAGTGGGTTGTGACGGTCCTTGGGAGGTTGTGACGGTTATGGGAGGGTTGTGACGGTCCTGGTAGGGTTGTGACGGTTATGGGAGGGTTGTGACGGTCCTTGGAGGATTGTGACGGTCCTGGGAGGTTGTGACGGTCCTTGGGAGGTTGTGACGGTCCTGGGAGGGTTGTGACGGTTCTGGGAGGGTTGTGACTGTCCTTGGAGGATTGTGACGGTCCTGGGAGGGTTGTGACGGTCCTTGGGAGGTTGTGACGGCCCTGGGAGGGTTGTGACGGTCCTTGGGAGGGTTGTGACGGTCCTTAGGAGGTTGTGACGGTCCTGGGAGGGTTGTGACGGTCCTTGGGAGGTTGTGACGGCCCTGGGAGGGTTGTGACGGTCCTTGGGAGGTTGTGACGGTTCTGGGAGGGTTGTGACGGTCCTGGAGGTTGTTACGGTCCTGGGAGGGTTGTGACGGTCCGGGGAGGGTTGTGACGGTTCTGGGAGGGTTGTGACGGTCCTGGGAGGGTTGTGACGATCCTGGGAGGGTTGTGACGGTCCTGGGAGGGTTGTGACGGTCCTGGGAGGGTTTGTGACGGTCCTGGGAGGGTTGTGACGGTCCTGGGAGGGTTGTGACGATCCTGGGAGGGTTGTGACGGTCCTGGGAGGGTTGTGACGGTCCTGGGAGGGTTGTGACGGTCCTGGGAGGGTTTGTGACGGTCCTGGGAGGGTTGTGACGGTCCTGGGAGGTTGTGACGGTCCTGGGAGGGTTGTGACGGTCCTGGGAGGGTTGTGACGGTCCTGGGAGGGTTGTGACGGTCCTTGGGAGGTTGTGACGGTCCTGGGAGGGTTGTGACGGTCCTGGGAGGGTTGTGACGGTCCTGGGAGGTTGTGACGGCCCTCGTGGCGGTGTGACACTCCTTCATGGGTATGAGGATAGTTGACCAGACCACACATTAGAAGGTGAATGGACGACGACGTTTCGGTCCGTCCTGGACCATTCTCAAGTCGATTCAATCATTCTCCATCGTCCTGGACCATTCTCAATCGACTTGAGAATGGTCCAGGACGGACCGAAACGTCGTCGTCCCTTCACCTTCTAGTGTGTGGTCTGGTCAACTTACTTTAGCCACGTTATTGTGACTCATCGCCTGCATGGGGATAGTTTGTGGACTGGGCTGCTACCGGCAGGATAGGTAACGAGGGGGGTGGGGGGTTGGGAAGGGTGTTGTAACGCTTCATATACTTGTTTGCTTATATTTTATTTCTACAACACTGCTTATGTAAGCCAAGGCATATATAATAACTTTAGTTACTACTTACCCTCTGCTGTGACGACTTCACCTCTTGGTGTTTGATCCCCGTCCGGAGGTCCAAGATGTTCAGTGATTTAAGCTCCATCCTCCTATTCCAGCTCCAATCCAATTCATGGAAAAGACTCTTCCGTGCGTTGTATACTCATACTATCTTAGCGCTTTCTCATAGTTAGTTTACCTCTGTAAGGCATTGCAGGAGGCCTGTTGGTGCATGAGGCGGGTCCCTTTAATTTCCTCTTGACAGTTGCTGTGAGAAGTATTGCAGGAACAAACGTGGAGGCGATCAAGAAACAGTCTAGGCCTTCCATTCATCGTAAGCAAGTTGCCGCAGGAAGTGCCGGACCAGGCGGGTATGGTGATGAATATTGCCGGAACAACCGTGGACATCTTCAAGAGGAAACTAGATTTATTCCTCCAAGGAGTTCCGGACCAGCCGGGCTGGGTGGGTATGTGGGCCTGCGGGCCGCTCCAAGCAACAGCCTAGTGGACCAAACTCTCACAAGTCAAGCCTGGCCTCGGGCCGGGCTTGGGGAGTAGAAGAACTCCCAGAACCCCATCAACCAGGTATCAACCAGGTATGGGTATGTGGGCCTGCGGCCGCTCCGAGCGGGGTATGTGGGCCTGCGGGCCGCTCCGAGCGGGGTATGTGGGCCTGCGGGCCGCTCCAAGCGCGTATGTGGGCCTGCGGCCTGCTCCAAGCCTGTATGTGGGCCTGCGGCCTGCTCCAAGCCCGTATGTGGCCTGCGGGCCGCTCCAAGCCCGTATGTGGGCCTGAGGCCTGCTCCAAGCCCGTAGTGGGCCTGCGGCCTGCTCCAAGCCCGTATGTGGGCCTGCGGGCCGCTCCAAGCCCGTATGTGAGCCTGCGGCCGCTCCAAGCAACAAGAGTTCTTCACGGCTTGCGTCACATCCATGCCTCTGGTGTCGGCGTCAGAAAACCTTCTTGGCTTCATCTTTAGCCTGTGCAGGTTTTATGGTCTCTTCGTGTTTTAAGGCTTCGCCATTGACGCATCAAGGTCAGTTTGTTTTAAGATCAATTTGTGGGTTTTAAGTTCTATCTGTTTTTAAGGTCCTAAGGCTTGTTCATTTATGTTTTTAAGGTATTGTCGCGTGTTTAGGTCCCATTTTTTAAGGTTTATTCATCCGTGTTTAGAAGTTCTTCAGTCCCCCCCAATCCGCAGAGTATATTGCATGGAGAGAGTGCGCTGGTTGGTTTGTATGGCGCGTGTGGGATGGTTGTGTTCAGCTGGGCGCTCCCTACGTGTACCGAATATTTAGCTCGTCACATCCCGCCTGTTACGTATGCACGCCCCTCTTGCTACGGAGGCTGTGTGTTAGCGCAGTGTGCTACGTCAGCTCTCTGTACTACACTTGTGCAGTGTGTATTCGCCAGCAGCTCTACCTAGCATACCCTCAGCTCTGTCTAGCAACCCATTAGCCTGCCCATCTTCCTATATATCGCTCCTTCGTTAAATGTAACTCAACCTTCCCCCTCTCCTCAGTGAGGCCTCTGAAGCACTTCCACTGCCGATGATACGCGTAATGATTTATTTGCATACTGTGCTCGACCTTCGCCCTGGTAAACCTCTCCGTACCTTGTGTACAGCTGGGCATTACAACAGTGCTGTCTATTTCTGAGCGCCAGATAATGCCCGGAGAAGGGGCGCAGATCACGCGCTCCAGGTGCTCCAGAAGT
>WNGS01167840.1:16795413-16813660 GCA_020271785.1 Procambarus virginalis | reverse complement strand
TGTCCATGGAGGACAGAAGAAAATGTATATATGCTAGTTAGCATTGTAAATGTGTGGCCACGTCTGTGGTAGAAAATAATAATAAAAAAAGACCCCGGATGAATTTTGAGGATATCGTCAACACAAGAGTGAATAAGATAGCAGTGGTATTAAAAGTCCCCATCTCGCAGGATGGTTAGTCATACAGGGCTATATGTTCAGTAGCCTGCACTGGCAAATTTTGGGTGCAATATGAGGATTTAAGTTTACAGGGATTTGTACAGAAATTACAGGGTTTTGTTAGGTTTTGGGATTAAAACCTATCAACTTCGGGAGCGTTATTAAGGCTATCACAATAGCTTAACGATCAACCCAGCAAGTATACTTTAGTCATGAACGTAGTCCAGGACTAATTTAGTAAACTCTGAAGTGTCTATACACCGAGAAATAAGACACCTCTCGGTGTGAATACAGGGTGAAGCACCCGACCGACATTTATTATGGGTCGAAATATTACTGTTTCCACATTTGACCAACACATCGCCCTTCTACCAGATTGATATATATATTCCGTAATAACTGCGACGCAGGTCGAGTTGATAAGCGTACCCTATGCCACACCTACACTGTAAAGGTGGTTATATAAAAATAAATCACGTTGTCAATGGCCGCTCACATAATACATCAACTTTTTTACGGAATATATATTCCGTAAATATATATTAAATATATATATATTAAATCACCGTAATATTCACGTTTCCTATGCATCGGCCTTGATAGGTTAGGGGGTTTGACTGTGTTAGTACGATCTGGGCAAATGTGTTGAAACAAGGGATGTAATTCATAAACAAAAGCCTAGGCCTATCACTCTGGACGCCGAGAGGAATGACATGATAACTATTTAGTTATGTCTTTTTCCTCATATTTATCATCATCTTCACTTATGACAAGTGTTATGAAAAATATTAACCTATCACAAAACTATAGAACTAATAGTTATTACCAAAGCACCAAATATGGACTATTACACACAAATAAATCGAATATATTTAGAATAAATGTTTGATTAAACATTCTTTAATTTTTTTTAACAAAATATCTTTATAAATTAGGCCCGTCTTATACGCCGACAAATACTGTAGCTCCTGCTCACGGGTTAATTATGGGAGGGGGCGGGGGTAATAAGAGACTAGAGTCAACTTCTGTTTACAACGCCATCTTCACCTTTATTCACAAATAAATAATAAATTCAAAAGTAATAGGCTTTCTTCTAGGTCTTGTCCAATTAATTAATGCAGGGAGTAGGGTTATATCTTGAGATTATCTCTGAGATGATTTCGGGGCTTTAGTGTCCCCGCGGCCCGGTCCTTGACCAGGCCTCCACCCCCAGGAAGCAGCCCGTGACAGCTGACTAACACCCAGGTACCTATTTTACTGCTAGGTAACAGGGGCATAGGGTGAAAGAAACTTTGCCCATTATTTCTCGGCGGCGCCCTGGATCGAACCCAGAATCACAAGTCCAGCGTGCTGTCCGCTAGGCCGACCGGCTCCAGGGTAAATACTGCATAGGGGTAAATTGTTAACGCTCAGACGAATGCCTAAAATGAACATTTACAACACACGAGGTATTCTTCTATTCCACTCCAGGTGGAATGATAACATCCAAAATATACATCTAAGACTTAAGTATGGATAACACATGCGCAGCAAAACCTTTATCACTAAAAGTCAAGGACGAGCCTAGTTCCTTTGATTCTTGTTGGGTTGCTTGCTTCTTACATTTTCCTCCTTCTCTTCTTCTTTCTCTTCTTTATTCTCTCCACCACTCACATTCATTCTTTTTATGGGTTATATTACACCATTAGCGAACAAAGATTAGGGAAAGGATAGGTCCATTAAAAACTGAGACAGGTCAGGTAACTGATAATGACGGAGAGATGAGTCGTATTTTAAATAAATATTTTATCTCTGTATTTACTAAAGAGGAACTTTGACATTATGCCTTCAGCCGAACAAGTCAATGTTGGTGGAGAAGAGGACAGGTTGACTAGTTTAGCAGGGAGGATGTTATTAAACAAATACTGAAACTTCAACCAAACAAATCCCCAGGGCCGGACGAAGTATTTGGCAGGGTGCTTAAAACATGCAAAGAGGAGCTAAACGAGCCGTTGTCTATCATATTTAATAAAACATTATTCAGGTAGTGGCCAAAATCGTGGAAGGTTGCTAACATTGTACCAATTTTCAAGAAAGGAGATAGATCACTTGCATTAAACTATCGGCCAATTGGCTTAATGTCTATTGATAGAATCGATAATTGCTTGAATCAATTATTGCAAATACCATTCGCCTTCATCATGAAAAACAAAGTTTAATAAATGATTCACAACATGAATTTACCAATGATCGTTCATGTTTAACAATTTTGTTATCATTTTATTCCAGCATTGTTGAGGCAGTTGATAAGGTACTACAAGGCATATTGCATAAAGGTAATACAACAAGATTTGTGATGTGTACCTTGACTTTAGAAAAGCTTTTGATACAGTGCCACAAGAAAGATCGATTAAAAAGAGGCTCGCGGTATTGGGGGTGCTATATCAAGTTGGATTAGGGCATGGCTATACCAAAGGAAACAAAGTTAGTATAAATGGGGTTAAGTCAGAGTGGAAAATGTTGTAAGTGGAGTGTCTCAAGGCTCTATCCTTGGACCTCTGTTATTGCAGACGAGGAGTCACAATAACTTGGCTGAAGTATGTTGACCAGACCACACACTAGAAGGTGAAGGGACGACGACGTTTCAGTGCATAATGGACCATTCTCAAGTCGATGTGTGATCGATTTGAGAATGGTCCAGGACGGACCGAAACGACGTCGTCCCTTCACCTTCTAGTGTGTGGTCTGGTCAACACCTCTGTTATTCATCGTGTATAAATATATATATATATATATATATAATATATATATATATATATATATATATATATATATATATATGTATATGTATATAAATATGTCGTACCTAGTAGCCAGAACGCACTTCTCAGCCTACTATGCAAGGCCCGATTTGCCTAATAAGGCAAGTTTTCATGAATTAATTGTTTTTCGACTACCTAACCTACCTAACTTTTTTACTACCTAACCTAACCTAACCATTAAAGATAGGTTAGGTTAGGTAGGGTTGGTTAGGTTCGGTCATATATCTACGTTAATTTTAACTCCAATAAAAAAAATTGACCTCATACATAATGAAATGGGTAGGTTTATCATTTCATAAGAAAAAAATTAGAGAAAATATATTAATTCAGGAAAACTTGGCTTATTAGGCAAATCGGGGCTTGCATAGTAGGCTGAGAAGTGCGTTCTGGCTACTAGGTACGACATTATATATATATATATATATATATAATATATATATATATTATATATATAATATATATATATATATATATATATATATATATATATATATATATATATATATATATATATATATATATATATATAAATATATATATATATATATATATATATATATATATATATATATATATATATATATATATATATATATATATAATATTATATGCAGCATTATTTGCAAACTTGTTGATGATACGAAAATCGGGAGGGAAATAAATACGGAAAATAAAAGTCGGATTGCGAAATGGATCCGGGTTATGTTTAGTAAGAATTTAAAAACAGTTTTGGTCGCCATACTATAGAATGGATATAAATTCAACAGAACGCGTCCGGCGTAAGATGACGAAGTTATTCCAGCAAATTAGAAACCTGTTATATGAAAAAAGATTTACAACGTTTAAATCACATTCTGTAGAAAGGCGAAGAATTAAGGGTGACATGTAGAGGTGTATAAGTGGATGAATGGACATAACCAAGGGGATATTAATAGGGTATTAAAAGTATGAACACAAGACAGAACACGAAACAATGAGAATAAATTGGATAAGTTTAGATAGAAGTAGGATCCCTTGATTGTTTTAAGCGTAGGTTAGACATGTATATATATGAATGAGATTGGGTGGATATAAAAAGGAGCTGCCTCGAATGTGTCAATAGGCTATCTGCAGTTACCTTCATTCTTATGTTCTTATGATATATTTAGACGGATGGGAAAGGGAGGCCAAGGTTGTGAATGTTGCATTAATCAGGTCTCCAATCCTGACCTGCACTTGAAGAAATTCTGTAATTTTCTTACCGTGCATTTCACGGCATAAGGTCCAGTCCAGTGCAAAATAAATACTAGCATTCTGGGAATGTTTACATGTGACACTGAATAGAGTGAGAGGCCAGCTCAACTGCCAGGCTCAAATATATTTTCTGGTCAGGGCGATGGGCAGGACTTATCCTTTTCAGATATGAGTGTTGACCTTAAAGACTAGAATTGCTCACATTGTGTAACCCGATTTCTTTAGTCACCTGCTAGAGCCAGCACGAGAACAGACTACTTGACTTGGTGCCGTCTAGGGTCCACATAAATTTTCCCTTCCTTGTAAAAGAGGAGTAATGTAGAGGTAAAAAGAGGAGTTTCGAGGTAGTTAAGGACAATTTCACGAGGCTATAATCTACATTAAATATTATACATAGTTTAACATACGAATTTGTAAATGCAACTTCCTACTGTTTACTGCCACACAAGACAGATGGTTTTAGTTTAGTTCATTTATTATGCACCCCATACCCATCTTGTGGGCGGTAGTGGAAAGGGTTACAGAGGCACATAATGGGCTCAGGGACTGAACCCCACAATTCATTTAGCTAAGCAAGGTAACCAAATTGTACATTACTCAGCGTGACTTCTTTCCTGCGCGGGCCCTTAATCTCTGGCTGACACGCTGTATTCACCAATTTGCGCTTGCGGGGGTTGAGGTCTGCTCTTTGGGCCCGCCTCACAACTGTCAATCAATTACTAACTCTTACTAACTTCCCCCTCCCCCACACAAGAGGCAGCCCGTAACAGCTGTCTAACTCCCAGGTATCTATTTACTGCTAGGTAACAGGTGCATCAGGATGAATAAAACGTTGCCCATCTGTTTCCACCGGCGCCGGAAATAGATCCCCGGACCACAGGATTACGTATCCAGCGTGCTGTCCACTCAGCCACCAGCGCCCTCCAGTAAGCCACAAGCTGGGTGTTAACTCTGGAGGTGGATGAGTATTTATGACGCTTATTTGGCTTCAGTTAAGTTTTGTCTGTTTAACAATTTCTTGCGTGTTGTTAAATTTCAAGTTGGTAATCTTACTGGGTTTGTGATTCTGAACGTCTCGTAGTTACCCATATAGACGAAACAGTTAAATATTATTCAGAAACACAGTATATTGCCTCACACTGCTTCACTACACGAAATATTGCTGATTTTACTTAATTTCCTTCAAGAGTTTCAAAATCGTTTGGGGCCTTAAGCATTCAACAGCCAAAAGGCACACAAACAAAGCATCTTTGTAGAAGATAAAATTTTTAATATTTGTATAAAAGGACAAAAGACACAGACAGAACCTATTCAAGCACTGTACTAAGCTGCTTTCATCTTCTACTGTCTCTTTTATGTTCAAAGAGTTCGGAGAAAGGCAGTGCTAAACCCCATCTTGTATTCCCTTTTCGTTTCCAGTTCTAAAAACGTGAGCAATAAGAAATTTTTATATATTCTATGCCATTGTGGTGCCTGCACTCGTCTGGCCGGGATTTGCAAAGATTGAGCTCCAGCTCTTGGGACCCAACTCGAAAACCTTTTAAGTGACTGGTTGATAAACACGCCCACAATTCATGAAGTATTTACGTATCCACTTACGAAACCTTTGCGCCTTTTAGCAACCATGGAGGCTTTGTTTCACTTATAGAACAGTTTATGAGCTCTAGTGGCACTACAAGGTTTATAACGATATCGGAAATAATAACCTTGGATTGTGAAGTGCTTAATAATAAATGTAAAAACGCCATGATTTTGCTAGATGTACAGGTTTCGTGTCTGCATAATTGGTTGACGCGTCCTGGGTCAGGTCATCAACTGGTTGGACTGCCACGCCTACAACTGAATCCCTTCGCCGCCTCATTTGTTTTTACCTGTAGAGGATTTCGATAACTCACCTAGTGTGCTCAAACCTGTCCCCGTAACCGTTACATTCCCTTTTTTCAAACTCGAACAATAAAAAATACGACTTTAGTAAATATTTATATACCAAAATTTACCTAATAGACACTTTCTCTAGTGGCCTCGGCGAGGACAGGAAGCCGGCGGCTTGTCGAACGCTCCTCCCCCACCCCTATTTGTCCTGATGGTTTTGCAGTTGGGTTTTGAAATTCAGCAGTGTTTTGGCATTTATAGCTTCGGCGAGTAGGCGGTTCCATGGGTTTATAACTATACTTGTGAAAAAGCAGTAGTGTTTCCCTGTTTTCCATCTTGCTGTGTGGCTTGCTGAGCTTGAACCGTTGCTCCCTGTTTGTGTACATGTTTATGGCGAGGTAAATTCACAAGAGATGTAGAAAATTTTGACCTTGTGTGTACAAGCACTGTGGCTTGCTCAGTTATGAGTATTGACCTTAAGGACTAGAATTAAGGGACATCTGACCTTTTCAAGAAGTTGTCTGGATCAACATCCTCCAAATTGTTCTGTATTGTAAAAATTTCGATGAGATCAGCCCTGTCATGTCTTGCTTTGTAGACATTACACAGCACTGTGACTCCCTCAAGCGTTCCTGGCAAGACAGTCGACTTAGTCCAGGGATGATGGTTGTGTCCGGCGCTGGACACATTAAAGCATCATCATCATATCAAAACATCAAAGCTTTTTGATACTTAGGTTTTCTATGCCTTGCTCTCGATACGCTGCTAGAGGCCCTAGTGCATTTCTGGCTAGGCAAAACAGTCGCATATTTGACGGAGTGGTAAATAAAGAGAACAGACTGTGGCCAGAACCAACCTCCTCTAAGCGTTTCCGACTCTCCACTCCTCTCCCTAAACGCCTAAACCCCCCCCCCCCAGGGTACACCCCTATCCATAGTCCATTACTACTCCTCGGCAGCAGCCATGCCAAATAGTTAACTACAGCCAGAGCAGTTAGGCTAGTCATAGTCCCCCAAACAATAATTACTCAACTGGCGTCTGGTCTCATTTGAAGGCCTTGGCTAACTGCTCATTAGCTTATGTCTTAGTAATTCCCACCAATTACAACTTCTCGAAAGGGCTCTTGAAATGGCTGTAACAATTTAAACTTTATACCCTAAGGACACGAGAAGAAAAAGAGAGTGAGGAGGAGGAAAGGGAAGGTGGGGGGGGGGGGGGGCGGAGGACGGCAAAGAGGGAGAGGGCGTGGGGGAGAAGGGAGGGAACGGAGAAAAAGAAAGGGAAACGAGGAAGGAGAAGAAAAGGAGGGAGGACAGAAGGAACAAATAAATAATTATGAAACTAAAAATGCCGCTGCACTTATAAAAATGAAGTACGCTATAAAAAAGGAAAGATGGGGCTGTAGGAAAAAGAAAGGGAGGAGCATAAAAGATAGGAATTACGAAAAAGTGGATGGAAAGAGTAAGAAGAGACGAAGGGGGGGGGAGACGGAGAGAATATATGAGAATGAATGAGAGAGAGAGAGAGAGAGGAGAGGAGAGGAAAGAGAGAGAGCGAGAGCAAGAGAGAGCGAGAGAGAGAGAGCAACGTAACTTAAGAGTGACAAGGAGAAACAATCCATACCTACCCGTAAACTAAGCTACACTACACGCCAAAACAACAACTACAACTCTTCCATTAACAACACCCATGTTCACTCATCATAAAAGCTCCCCCCCACCCCCCCATAGCAGGAGAAAACAATAAATGCCAAACATCAACATTAACTCCCCCCCAAAAAAGAGCCACTTTTTTGTGCCAAAACCATTACAAATAAATTACCCCGCCATAAACATGTACCCCAGACGGCACAGACCTACTGAACACCGTCCTCTGTAGCCACGTTACGGCCGCCACGGCGTACTAACTCCCAAGACAAAGAAAATAGAAAAAAAATCCCTTGCAACGGGACACCAGACGGTCAAAATTTTTCTTAAAACAAAACAAAAACAAAATTTAGGCAAGTCGGAAATAGTAGGTATCCCTTCTTCCCTCCTCCCCCCCCCTACACACTTACCTGCCACATGCAAATCTGGAAAATTTATGAGAGATCTGGAATACTGGTGAAGGGTGGGGGGGGTGGGAGGAACAAGGGGGATGAGGGGGGGAGGAGGAGGAAGCAGGAGAGAGAGGTAAAGAGCAGAAGTGAGAGAGGGGAAAAGAGGAGGGGAGAGACAGAGGGAGGATGGGAGGGGAGAGTGGGAAGGAGGAAGGGAATAGTGGGGTGGGGAGTGAGGGGGATAGCGGGGAGGGGAGGAAGGGATAAGGGAGAGTAAAGATAAAAATAATGGGGGGATCTAACCTGAAAGAAACAAAGAGACGGGGAAGGCAAAATATATGACAGGTAAGGGAACAGGGGGATAGAGAGGGAGAATTATGTGGGCTAGTAAAGGAGAGATATGGATGAGGGAATCAGGAAACAAGAAATAGGCCAAAGATAGGAAAACAAGAGGAATGACGAGACAGGGAACACAAGTGAAGAGGTAGAGAGGTCAAGGTATTCATGATACACTGTTACTAAGGATAGGCACTGTTGGGGCTGATCAGCACCGGGCACCAGGTGACCCACACCACCACGCCCTTTGGGCTATGGAACCTCGCTAAGCCTAACAGGCTATCTGCAACCTACATAGCAATTGCGTAATGGTAGCACACTCGCCCCCGCGAGATACTTCATCTGGTTCGAGCCCTGCCCAGGAAGCACTGACTAGGCACCATTCCTAAACTATTCGGGCTTGTTCCCCCACCCTACAGACCAGGTTGTAAACAGATTGGCGAGTCGTGTTCCAGGGAAAACTTCTAATTCTGCTAAGAAAAGTTAGCAATGTACTACTGTACTACAAAATATCCCCATCTTTTAAAAAAAGAGGGGGGAAAATCCGACATGGAGACGGGGGGGGGGGGGACCTTATTTTTAACAGGAGCAGAGGAGCGAGGCGGGTATTTCCTAACTGTCTAGCTCAAAGCACAAACGTCATGCAGGCGAAGGGACAGGGAGAAACAGGAATAATTTGACCGGACGTGCTTCAGACATAGGTCTACATCGAATAGGCAAAACGGGAGGGAGAAGAAATGGAGAGCGCCAAGGTCCCGTTACCCATTTTCCGTGCCCTCGTCTCTCTGGCCGAGAGCAACGATTATGTAATAAACCCGAGAAGGGTTCCGAGGTCTCGGCCGGGCGAGTGAGACGAGTGGCCAGTGGCCAATCTTGGTGGCGGACGGCAGAAAGGCAGACCCAGAAACATACCAGCAGAGTTCATTTATTATGCATCCCATACCCATCCTGTGAGTGGCAGTGGGGAAAGGTTACAGAAACAGAACACAAGTACAAAAAAAAACAAAATGCAAATACTATGGACGACCAATGGCCAAAATATACATTATTACACATGACTTATGTTACTAACTAAAGTTAAGGAAAAACACAAAATGCATCCCACTTTAAGAACCCAATGTTATATTAAAATAAACGTGTGAAAATCAAACGATGCAATACAGTACTTTTGAAGCAGCCTACAGGAAAACGGAATCTTTAAAGCAGCCTACAGGAAAACGGAATCTTTGAAACAGCCTACAGGAAAACGGAATCTTTGAAGCAGCCTACAGGAAAACGGAATCTTTAAAGCAGCCTATAGGAAAACGGAATCTTTAAAGCAGCCTACAGGAAAACGGAATCTTTGAAGCAGCCTACAGGAAAACGGAATCTTTAAAGCAGCCTACAGGAAAACGGAATCTTTAAAGCAGCCTACAGGAAAACGGAATCTTTGAAACAGCCTACAGGAAAACGGAATCTTTAAAGCAGCCTACAGGAAAACGGAATCTTTAAAGCAGCCTATAGGAAAACGGAATCTTTAAAGCAGCCTACAGGAAAACGGAATCTTTGAAGCAGCCTACTCGAAAAAGGATCTCAACGTAGTTCATCGCTAAGTTACTTAGCTTATGAGACTGAACTTGTTTTCGTTCTCGAAACAATTGATGATATAATATACATTGAATTGTGTAACTAGCTTATCTAGACTGTAACTTGCTTAGCTAAATTAATTTTGTGGTATAGCTCTCTCGAGTCCATTATATATATATATATATATATATATATATATATATATATATATATATATATATATATATACACACACACACAGTATATATGTTGTACCTAGTAGCCAGAACGCAGTACTTGGCTTAATATGCAGAACCTAATTTGCCTAATAAGCCAAGTTTTCCAGTATATATTCAATTTTTTTTTATGAAATGATAAAGCTATCCATTTCATTATGTATGACTTCATTTTTTTAATTTGTGTTAAAACTAACATAAATATATGACCGAACCTAACCTATCTTAACCTAACCTAAACTAACATAACTAAGTCAATAAATTATGGTCTTAATATAATGTAACAATAAAAATTCAAATCGATAGCCTAGAGTAAGCGAGTGATCATGAAACAACAGATCCTCCAGGGAGTCACTACCATTTCACACAATCACAAAAGCGTAATGCATCAAATGAACAAATCCAGAAGGGCCGTGACGAGGATTCGAACCTACGACCGAGAGCATCCCAGACGCTGCCTTAATCGACTGAGCTACGACATGGTCAAAAAAGAGTTGAAACCAGAAGTTCAATTGAACTTACTTGGATCCTGCAGCCTCTCCGAGACACAAACCAGGATTTTACTTCAAGTAAGGGCGAAAAGGTAGAACGGCCTATTCACATAGCTCGAGTGCATGGGGGAGTTGTGTAAAACCCTGGTTTGTTTCTCGGAGAGGCTGCAGGATCCAAATAAGTTCAGTAGAACTCCTGGTTTCAACTCTCTTGATCATGTCGTAGCTCAGTCGATTAAGGTAGCGTCTGGGATGCTCTCGGTCGTAAGTTCGAATCCTCGTCACGGCCCTTCTGGATTTGTTCAATACATTTACTTACTAGGTGGGGTGGCCGGCGATGTCCGGGTCTACCCGGTCCCCCAAGTTGACCTGGCATCAATCCAAAACAAATCCAAGAAAATTATGAGAAATAACGAAAATGAATAGGAACATACATCACAAGGAACGTCAACCATTCATTGTCTGTCGGCTGTCGTCCGTCCTTCTCCTTACGTAGTTGTATTTATGGGAGAATGAGCCATGGTTCATGGGTCCCCGCCTCTCTACTCTTAATCGACTGGTGTATAGGTTCCAGGCTTATTTTTTTTTTAGACAAATATTTTACTGAAAACAATAGGACTACATTGTAGCATTACAAAAACAGCGAATGAATTGAAGGAGGAAAAGGGTCAATAAAGACTAATTGTTAATGTAATAATCTAAGATGAGGTCTGATAAAGACCTTTTGTGCCCTCTGTAATGCTTTTGCGCTACCGCTCACAGGATGAGTATGGGGTGCACAAAAACTAGCCGCCTTCGGCGGCAACAATCAAACACTGGGTGTAGGAGGAAAGCAGGACAGATGAAAGTGGTAGACAGAAGAAAAAAAGAATATGCTAGTGAAAACCCCAGAAGTAAACCAGTGCGCTAAAACAGAAGCGAAAAAGAAACGGGGAAAAAGGATGAAAACCCCACCTCCATTTAAAACTTTGACCCAAATATCACAGTAAGAAGGTTATCGAGAGTAACCGAACTCAATTACGGACTCACTATAGCCCGTGCTACATGGACATTTCGTTCCGAGTAGCTAAATCTAGAAAAGCAACAACCACCACCACCCAGAAGTAGATGGATGACTGGAGGAGATGAAAGGAGCTGGCTGTCAAATGCATTTTGAGCAATCAAGGTAATGTTAATACAGTACTGCGAAGAAAAAACTAAATGGAACAGTTATGGTGGTAATAATAGGTATATGTGTGATGGGCCAGCCCATCAACTAACAAGTAACTTTTAAGATACCTACTATGAACCACGCTTTTATGGAAACTAGCTGTCACAATGACCCCCCAAATAATTACATCCATAATTCAAATCAATAACCTTTAAACCTCACTTGCGGATAATGTAAATTAGGCTAATTAATAATTAATAATACAATGTAATTTAGCTATAACCAGACTAATGTTATAACAAGCACAAACGCATACTAACAACAACTTTGGATTACTAACGAACGACAGAGGCAATACAAAATATCGAAAATCAACAAAACCAGACAATGTGGTGAGGCAAGAATTGAATGCACTGAGGCACCCATCCAGCGTTGAGCGAAGAGTCAGTCGCACAAAGAGGACGCAGTCCCCAGAAACACCGACACACGAGGCTGTCAAGAGCAGGCAGCGCACACGAGGAAGCCGCTCAAACAGTCGTACTACTGAAGGACCCGCCTCCACCCAAGTCCTGGTGATCGTCTAGACAGGCAAGTGGTATGCTTTTGTAGTGCCTGGTATGTTAACTGGTAAGCCGCGACCTGCATACGGGTGGGGAAGGTTGGCGTGCCGAGGCGTGGTATTGATAGCAAACAGGGCAATTGGATAGCGGGGGGTAGAGAAAGACTGACATGATAGAGGAGAGGGAAAACAAATTGGGAAATCATAGATATCAAACTCATTGAGGTTCGTCACAATGAGCATAACCTACAAGAAGTAAATATGCATAGTATTACGGAAAAATAGGCATGTATTGTGGGCATGGCATTATGAGAGAACAAGAATACGAGAAAATAAGTATTTTTTTACTTTAGCAAAGCTTTTGATACAGTGCCACATGAAAGACTGATTAAAATTAAGAGGCTCATGGTATTGAGGGTGCTATATTAAGCTGGATTAGGGCATAGCTATACCAAAGGAAAGAGAGCTAGTATAAATGGGGTTAAGTCAGAGTGGGAAAATGTTGTAAGTGGAGTGCCTCAAGGCTCTGTCCTGGGACCTCTGTTTATAATATATATAAATGATTTAGATTCAGGTTTGAGTAGCAACATTTGCAAATTTGCCGATGATACAAAAATCGGTAGGGAAATTAACACGGAAGACGACTCGCTATCACTTCAAGTCTATCACATCTTTTTTTTCTCTTCACGTCAACATTATAATACTGAACCTAAGCTTGGAGTGTAGGTTAAGTAAAGTTTTGTACTTTATAAAGTGTCTATGACAATAGTAGTAGTAATAGTAGTACTATTGTCATAGTTAACTTCATCTCAATGTAACTTGTGATGTCAAAGATAGACACTTCTGTCAACAAACCAATGTAATTTCACTAACAACGAAAAAATGAACATTTATGGAATGTAGACTCGTTTAGTATCTAACGGATTCGACTAAGGAACGTATGTGCGTGCGCCAGTCTAATTTCAGTCACCAACATTAGCCATAAAGAAACACCTAAATGATATTCAGGAATAAACCTTAATGTCCTCAAGACTACCGATATAACGAGATAAGAATTTCCAAGATAATATCAGTCAATTTAGAAAAATATATATAAAACAGCCCCCATCTTCAAAAATTCTGCAGCAAACCAGTTTCCAAAATGGCAAGCAGAGGGTAAATTAAAATAGCATGTAGAAATATAGGCCACAATCTGTGGCAATATACCGCCTTCCATTCACCCATACGAGGCAGCTCCTATTTATAGTCACGCAAACTTATTCATATAAATGTCTAATATACGCTTGAAACAATTCGGCGATCCCTCCTCTATATATTTCCTGGTAATTGGTTCCAAAAATCATTAAATATTACACATTCATAACATTTCCAACATTTCACGAACCCCCAATATAATTATAATTGTACGTGTAGTCAATGAAAGCACTTTGTTTATGAATGGATTCTCGTGTCTTGCAAACCACACGCACGATCATGGCCGAGAGTTCATTCATTGGCTTAACCTCTGTGCAGGGCTGTGTTTAATTCTGAACCCAACCCGGTCAAGTGATTCAATCTATCTACCAGTCCCATGCCTGTGAAGGAGAAGCCCCCGTCGCCACCTTACAACACGAGTTAACATAGGTCTACACAGCATTAAGGCGGAAAAAAGGCAATTACAATTTTAATTTAAACTTTTTTAATCCAAGGAAAACGACTTGGTATCCCTCACCTTATACATAGTTTTCAAGGAGAGTCTAAAGGTTTGGTACGTCATACGAGCGGCGTATGCAAGGCCTTAATAATGGATAAGAACTGCCTTCAGATTCTTGTGTAAGGAATCATTCAGAACCTTGTATATCTCATATGTCAGACCAATACTGGATTATGCAGCTCCAGCCTGGAGTCAACGTCTAGTCAAACATAAAACAAAGTTAGAAAAGGTTTAGAGGTATGCCTGGGCGATAACCGGGCCGCGGGGACGCTAAGTCCCGAAACCAACACAAGGTAACACAAGCTAAGGTATGCCACCAGGCTAGTCCCCGAGCTGAGAGGAATGAGCAATGAGGAAAGATTACTGGAACAGAACCTCACGACACTGGAAGACAGAAGAGTTAGGGAAGACATGATCACTACCTACAAAATTCTTAGAGGAATCGACAGATTAGATAAATTGTTTAACACGCGTGGTACGCGAACAACGTGACTCGGGTGGAAACTGGGTACCCAAATGAGCCAAAGGCACGTTAGAAAGAACTTTTTCAGTGTCAGAGTAGTTAATAAATGGAATGCATTAGGCAGTGATGTGGTGGAGACAGACTCCATACTCAGTGTACAGGAATCTGTACATCACTTGATTCACAGTTGAGAGGCGGGGCCAAAGAGCCAGGTTATCTTGAGATGATTTCGGGGCTTTTTTTAGTGTCCCCGCGGCCCGGTCCTCGACCAGGCCTCCACCCCCCAGGAAGCAGCCCGTGACAGCTGACTAACACCCAGGTACCTATTTTACTGCTAGGTAACAGGGGCATAGGGTGAAAGAAACTGCCCATTGTTTTTCGCCGGCGCCTGGGATCGAACCCAGGACCACAGGATCACAAGTCCAGCGTGCTATCTGCTCGGCCGACCGGCTCCCCATAAAACAAAGCCAGAGCTCAATCCCTGCAAGCACAACTAGGTGAGTACTCAATAAGAGTAAAGGCTGACACTGATAAATACAAGAACGTATGCACACATTCATGGACACACGCCGAATGACGGCAGGAACTGAGGAACGTGAATCAGAGTTAAATCAGCAGCTTAAGCCAGGATTACTTAAGTGAGTCTTGGTCACCACTGAACACTTGGTATCCGGCCCTCACCCTTCTTCCTATTGTGTGCGGTGTCCCCAGGCTGGGCCAGCAAGACCCTCCATCCCATCAAAACACCATTAACATCAACCAAGGTTTGCTACCACCATTAGGGCTAAAATTTCTTAATCTTCACGTTCATTTTACAGTATGACCAGTTAATTCGAGTTGCTATACCGTAAATTAAAGACCAATTATTTAGCGTTTATGTAAACTACTGTATGTAATTTAATCTCAAAATTATATTTTATATATATATATATATATATATATATATATATATATATATATATATATATATATATATATATATATATAATATTCTCTGAACGCTCTTTATTTCATTCTACCAGACTATGGGTCCCCACAGTTGGACCAGAGGTGGTACCCCTTTACATACAGTACACAAACTAGGCGAGTACATACATATTAGAAAAAACTTTTTATTCTAAGATTAGGTCTATTTATAAACGAATCATGTTCTAAACTTATAACCCGTAAGGAATTTAATGTTATATTGTTAATCAATCACTAGTCTATTATTTATATTACTATGGAACATGCAGTATAAATGACTTCTATTTATTTAATAGCACGCTTCATCAAATCCCAGTCGAAAGTTAAATATTATACATATACATATATATGTAATACATGATATGTAATCAAATGTTTTTCATAAGTTTTTCTAATCCTATTAGTTCAACTATCAAACATTTGGTGGTGGCAACAGCGCTAGTCAGGGGTGGGAGATGGCGGGGAAGTTAACATTGGGGGGGTAGGGGATGGCGGGGAAGTTAACATTGGGGGGTAGGGGATGGCGGGGAAGTTAACATTGGGGGGTAGGGGATGGCGGGGAAGTTAACATTGGGGGGTAGGGGATGGCGGGGAAGTTAACATTGGGGGGTGGCCGCAGCAGTCAACACTGGGTGATGGTTGTGGCACAAGTCTGCATGGGAGGGGGGGGGGGAATGAGGGTTAATTCCAAGTGAAGATGGGGGTGGTGGCAGCGGCGGCAGCAATCAACTAACTGTATGACAGTCGGCATTGGGTGGTAGTAGTAGTTAATTCTTGCACAGGTCACTAACTAGCCTAGCCTTAATCAAATCCCCACCCCCTCCCCTACCCACAGGTCACACTAGCCTAGCCTTGATCAAATCCCCACCCCCTCCCCTACCCACAGGTCACACTAGCCTAGCCTTGATCAAATCCCCACCCCCTCCCCTACCCACAGGTCACACTAGCCTAGCCTTGATCAAATCCCCACCCCCCCTCCCCTACCCACAGGTCACACTAGCCTAGCCTTGATCAAATCCCCACCCCCCCTCCCCTACCCACAGGTCACACTAGCCTAGCCTTGATCAAATCCCCACCCCCCCTCCCCTACCCACAGGTCACACTAGCCTAGCCTTGATCAAATCCCCACCCCCCCCCTCCCTACCCACAGGTCACACTAGCCTAGCCTTGATCAAATCCCCACCCTCCCCTACCCACAGGTCACACTAGCCTAGCCTTGATCAAATCCCCACCCCCTCCCCTACCCACAGGTCACACTAGCCTAGCCTTGATCAAATCCCCACCCCCCCCCCCTCCCTCTCCCACGGTATTTTACGTTAAATGCTATTTCATTTACTGTACTTTTTAGACCTACTTTAATAGCTTTGATTTTTATTTAAATGTCAATGCAAAGAAAGACAAATTGCCCACCGAAAAATACAGGCCAAAATTTTGGGAAAATTAAAATAAATCTAGGAAAAAAGTTGCCAAACAGTCGTCGAAAATATAAATAGCAAAACCGTTCCTACAACAATTATGAATTATGTTAAAAGTTCTCGACCTATTATATTAATAAACTCTATACAAATTCAGAGCATTTACACGCCATTCTTTTATTGTCTTTCTAAAATAAGTGAAAAATACCATTACTACCTTCAAGGTTATCTTGAGATGATTTCGGGGCTTAGTGTCTCCCGAGGCCCGGTCCTCGACCAGGCCTCCACCCCCAAGAAGCAGCCGTGACAGCTGACTAACTCCCAGGTACCTATTTACTGCTAGTAAGAGGGGCATCAGGGTGAAAGAAACTGCCAATTGTTTCTCGCCTGCGCCCGGATCGAACCCGGACCAAAGGATCACGCGTCCAGTGTTCTGTCTGCTCAGCCATCGGCTCCCTTTAAAAACCTTTCAAAACTAAAAAATCTAAAATCAGGACATGTTTACCCCAATCTTTACATTGTATATAAAATACACATTTCCAATTTAGGAAAAATTGCGCATACAGTATTGCGTTGAAATCCTGTCAAAATGTCACATTAACCCACTATAGGACTATGTAACCCTGAAACGACCACGTTCGCATTAACTATATATATGGCTGTAACAAGGCGCAGACCAATACTTAGGCGGCTTCAATACCAATGTCGTGAATAATGCCTTAACACAGGTTTTTCAGTATTAAATAATATACAATATAAGGATCATATTTACATCAATTTATAAGGGAAAACACTAGTTATATATAGTTTATATAATTCCTCAGTAAACCAATTTTTCCATGTCACCGAGCACGAGTCGTAAACCCCAAATGTTATACTCGATCCTGCCTCGCAAGGACTTCAATATTTTGCCTATTGAGTAACCTTCCGCCTGCCTATCAACACACAAAAAATGTAACCAGAAAGTAGCATAATTACTGTATTCTTATTTTTCTTGCATTTTATGTCAATATGAAACATTAAAACCTTCATTAAATCCACTCTAATGCTTGGGGTTCACAAAGTTTAAAAGTGTCTGTAATCCAGTTTACAAGAACAACTTTCTGCTTATAGTAATAAAATATATGCATATTATTCTCAATTTCAGTACATTGGTCACACCTATTGTTGTCCTTAATGCCCAACATCAACAACCTATTGTTGTAGGGAGGGTCTCATGAATATAGCGATACAATAGCTCATGTTGTTTAGGGACAATAAATTTAACATGAAGGTCTGCCAATATTACTC
>WNGS01167840.1:16775070-16785672 GCA_020271785.1 Procambarus virginalis | reverse complement strand
GAACTCCGCTGAATTAACTGTGTTGGTGAAGTAACGTTTGTCTGTCTTTACAAGCACCTGATGGTAGCACCAGACGACCACCCTCATACACCGTTACCACACTCCATCACTTCTCAACTAATTTGATCAACTGGATATTATAAACGACCAGACGAAATACAGGGCTAGAATTACGACACGGATGTCATTTATTTTTTAAAACTAACAGTGAAATGGTATTAGAACATAATTAAAATATATTTTTCAATATACCGCAAATAATATTGATAAGTAAATGTGTTTTAAATCCATAGAAAATAAAAAAGGATACTTTTAAAAGATAAAAAGAAATATGTCGCCATTCAAGAAATATTCAGTCAATAATTCATGTAATATTTCCAAACAGTCGATTTATAACACACACACAAGCATGCTGCAGAGTTATCCGAGAAATGGCTACTAGAGTTCAACACCAGCAAGTGTAAGATGAGGCAATAGGAACAGGAGGCAGGGGACCAAAAACACAGTACAGGATGAAAATAAACTACCTCCCTATAACGACTAGAGAAAAAGACCTGGGAGCGGACATTAACAACAAACCTAACTCCGGAGCCTTATGTAAATAGAATAACATCAGCAGCATATTTTACGCTAGCGAAAGTCAGAACAGTCATTCAGTAATCTAAATAAGGAGGCTGTACACCGCCTCCGTGAGACCAGTTTTAGAATATGCCGCCCTATCATAGAGCCTCCCATATAAAAATAAACGTATTAGGAAACTTGAAAAGATTCACAAGTTTGCAACGAGGCTCGTCTCAGTATTGCAAGGAATGGGGAATGAAGTGAGACGGAAGGAACTAAGTAAAAAAAAGAGGGAAGACATATAGAGAGGAATAAAAAGGGGGATCGAGAAAATGGGAAAAAGAGGAAATGTTCACACTGAATTCCAATAAAACAAGAGGGTATGAATAGAGATTTGAGACTCATATGAGCCACAAAGATGTTAGGAAGTTTTCTTTAGCGTAACAGTGCCCGCCTGAATGCCGGCTTCACTTCATCACGCGATCTTCAATCCCCTGCCCACTTTCACATGTGATATATTTATAAAACCTTATGATACACTTAGGTACACGGATATCTATGCGGCACCCTGAACTGTGTAAAGAGTTGCATAGTTTGTGTCTAGCTGTGAGGTTCAAATCCGCATCTGACCGTATGGTTAATTATGCAGGGCCGTGTGTCGGTAGCCTACACAAGCAAACCATGGATTTCTAGCATATTCATGGATTACAACTAGCATATTCATGGATAACATTAACACTATGAGGATATTTTCGAGAACTCCTAGTGGATAAATGTAATTTGAAACACCGAGATACTCATATCGGCAGATCAGAAGAGTCCTAATGACTGAACAATTAATAGAGTGTGTGAAAATATGTGATTACTCTTGTCTCAATGTCACACGCTAATCTACACAGGACATATATTAGAAATCAATCACTAGGTTTGGATATTTTTTGAAGCCTAAACTGTTCAAAATGCTATATCAAAAATATGTCTAAGGAATTTCGCTAATTCAATGAGATATAAAATCGACCATAAAAATATATTATCGCTATTTCCAAAGCCAGAAGATATTATTTATAATATTACACCACATCCAGTAATTTATAGTTCAACATATATGTATTATGGAGAATATATTTCGCAAAGTTTAAATTCTATGTTGAGGCTTTTTATGCATATGGTGTGTTCTTACCTAATAACTTCCAGAACCGAGCCTTAGCTGCTGGACCTTGTCTTTCCAACTGACAACGATCATAAATATGTCTTCCTGGAGAGAAGACATATTTGTGATCTTATATATAGAAGACTCTTAAATTTGTCTTATATATATATAGAAGAAAGGTATAGTTCGCAATGCCATGTACTGATTTTGATTTTCCTCATCCACTTTAAATCATCTAAAATTACAGACACAAAGAACTTATTACTTCTGCTGTATCATTTATCGACGCTAAAAATAGGACTGGATGTAGTACGGACCTACGGGACTCCACTTGTGGTAGTCCACATACAGATTGCTCTCATTGTTAGACTCTTAGTCTCCTATTGATTAGGTGGCCACCTAATTTATTATTCTGTCAGACACTACTGCTGTGAGTTTATATTTTTACAGAAGCTTATAATCTAACAATATCAAGTACCTTCTGGCAGGCATCTGCGTTATCCCCAATCTTTCTTTTTTTATATCTGGTATTCTATCATAAAATTCCAATAGGTTCGGCAGACAGAACTCCCTTCTTTGTACCCCGTGTTGACTTTTCATTGTGCAATTTATCCTCCTGAGGTTCTCCATTATTCTCTCCAGCACTTTGTAAGGCAGTAGTCGAGTTGTTTATGTCTCTCTGTATATTGATCTGACTTTCTTCTGCTGGCTCCACCCTCCTGCCTCCAGTTATCATTGTGAGCTGTTTACTGAAATTCTTATTGGTCTCGTTTTTTAATCCCAGAGAAGGAGCCATTCTGTTCACACGGCCTTGTTCACTAGGCCATGAACAAGACCGTGGCTCAAGAATCTGTACACCAGTTGATTGACAGTTGAGAGGCGGGACCAAAGAGCCAAAGCTCAACCTCCTGCAAGCACAACTAGGTGAGTACAATTAGGTGAGTACTAGTTCCCTGTATCTAGTCCCTTATCTCCTCTTCTGTAACTTGTGTTCCGTGTCTTGTGAAGGGGTGTGTCTTCCTTCTTATTTTTCAATTAAAGAACTTTTTACGGAGTAATAATTTAACACTTGGGGACCAACCTGTCCTCTTAAAAATAACGTCGCTTTTGGCCGTTTGCCCGTATGGCCGAAAGTTTACGTAATTTGAAAATGAAAAAAATGAAAATTGGGATTTTTTTTCAACAACAGTAAGTTAAGGGTCCTCTGGTAAGTTCCTGCCTAACCTACCTCGGGTAGGTTAGGCAGGACATTCTCATAAAGTTTCAAATTTTTATGAAAAATTTTAATTGAAAGTTTCCTCTCCTTACCTTTCCGAGTAAGCCGGACGACTCAAACAGAAAACGAGACAGTACGTCACTTTTGTGAGTCGATTTCATTTCAAATTACGTCCAAATTTGGCCATAGCGCGCAAGTGATTTGGCCAAGGGCCTCTTTTAGGAGGCCCTTGGTTCGAGCTCTCATTGGTTCGTAGACGTTTTATACTTATTTCCCAGCAATTATTGTTTCAATCTATGTCGAAGAGGCAGAAGGGAAGGGAATTATCGGGAGAAAGCGCAGATTGATTGATGATTGATGAAGATTAAGCCACCCAAAAGGTGGCACGGGCATGAATAGCCCGTAAGTGGTGGCCCTCTGGAGCCATTACCAGTATCAAGAGCTGATACTGGAGATCTGTGGAGGTGCAACTGCACCCTGCGTGACGGGAGATGTCTCCCGTCGAGAAAGCGCACCATTCCATTACGGCTATATAGCACTTGGAAGGGATCAGGATAAGGATTTGAGATGAGACAGGGGGAAGGAATGGTGC
The DNA here is from genome assembly GCA_020271785.1 of Procambarus virginalis. Lineage (NCBI taxonomy): Eukaryota > Metazoa > Arthropoda > Malacostraca > Decapoda > Cambaridae > Procambarus > Procambarus virginalis. The sequence goes on along the minus strand of WNGS01167840.1, from coordinate 16,782,153 downwards.
CCAACCCCTTGGACGGTCCGAGATTGAACGCCGACCTGCATGAAGCGAGACCGTCGCTGTACCGTCCAGCCCAAGTGGTTGGGCAAAGCAGGCTTTCTTGCTTGTTTAATTAGAATGAACTGTTGTAATAAGACTCCTCTCCTGTGCCAGGTAAGTTCACTACGGGCTCACCATAGCCCGTGCTACTTGCCCCGCTCCTGTGCCAGGTAAGTTAAGGGCTCACCATAGCCCGTGCTACTTGCCCCGCTCCTGTGCCAGGTAAGTTAAGGGCTCACCATAGCCCGTGCTACTTGGAACTTGTTCCGAGTAGCCGAATCTATAACAACAAATAAAAGCAGTTAACCCGGGAACTTTGACCTGCCCATTAATCTAAGACGCTCTGATTACTCTGGTCAGTCTTGAGGCAGGAAAGACATTATCGAATCCTTGTTATAAATCAAGGATTCGATAATAAAGAACAAGTGAAATGCACTGAAAGAAAAAGTTGTGAAGCCACCTCTATCCACAACTTTAAGATCAGATTCGTCAAAGAATTCAAACATCAGGATAGTCAAATTATTTCGCAATAGGTACACCAAGGCTTGGAGGCGGAGCATGAAGGCTCACTAGATAATCGTCTTCACCGGTAGTTCATACTAATATTATTAAAGTTAAAGTAAGTTTACTGAGATAAGACACATTTAAGTTCAAGTAAGTTAATTGAAGTATTGAAATACATCTCAAAAGGATAGAGTAGCTTAGGCTATTTGTACCCTCGTCTATTTAAGACCCACTCAAGGGGCTCACAATCCCATACAGTACACAAATATTAATCATATTAATAATGAGGGAAGGAATTCAACTTACAGAGTATTGAGGTATACAAGTTCAAGTACCTTTATTGAGACAATAAAATACATCTCAAAGAGATAGAGTAGCTTAGGCTATTTCTAACCCCCCCCCCCCCCATGGGGAATACATCCCAGAAGGATAGAGTGAGTTACTTTAGACACTTTCTACCCGCCATTAACACGTCCCTCAAGGGGCTCACAAGTCTATACATACACAAATTATAATAATATTTATATTACAATTACCTTTACATTAATTCATTATTACATAGTAGATATTACAAAATGAAGTAAAAGAATTTTAGTATTACATTCCCGGTGCAAAGTGTTGGAGTCTCCTAAAACCGCTTATTCCATTATCAAACATCGATATATACTCGGTATCATTCGGTTAAACTTGAAACCTGGATGTGAAAATAACGCCACAGGGAGACTGACATAAATTGGGTTTAACAAAGAGCTCATGTAAATAGTGTTTGATAATGGGCTGATATAAAAATAAAGTTCTATATCACAACCAAGTTAAAACACGAAGCAACTAATAGAATAAGTTTCCATTTAACCAAAATCAATAAGTATGCAAACACTGATTCGTAAATGAAGGTAGCCAATGTGTGAAAATGATTACAAATCAACATCAAAGGACCAAAGTTACTGAAAAGTTTGAATCCTCGGTTGGAAATGTATACTTGAGTGGAAGCAGTTGGGTATTATACTAGAGACCTCATGTGAACAGGACTGCCCGGCATGGGATAATAGGCGTTCTGCGGTATGTTCATTATGGTGATATTTAAGGTTGCAGCAGGTGGTTAGAGGGAAGGTGTTGAGGGTGACATCAGGGAGGGTGTGACCTCAGAGAGGCTATGACCTCACCGAAGGTGTGACCTCACGGAGGGTGCGACCTACTGGGACAGGTTATGTCAGGTCATAACCCCGACCCAATGCTGGTTATATTGGGTTCAAGTTTAAGTACGTTTATAGACAATAAAATACATCTCAAAGAGATAGAGTAGCTTAGGGTATTTCTACCCTCCTCTACTTCAAGTCCTCAAGGGACGCACAAATCCTGTTTGCTGGAGCATGTACTATACAACAGTTATTGAATTAATGTATATATATTTGTAATATAAAATATATTTCGTGTATTGTATGACTTGTAGGCCCTTGAGTGTCCTGAAATACAGGAGAGTATAAATAGCCTAAGATACTCTATCCCTTTTTAGGGCTGTAAGCTAAATGATTAATTGTATGTTTGATTTACACAGCTGTTCATCTCTTTAATCTAGCCATAATTGTAACGATTTCTTTAAGTTGTTATGATTGAAGCTTTGGATTGGAAATTCTTACTATAATTATATTATCTCAATAAACTTACTTGAACTTGTGGCAATGAGAATAATTTGCGAATTGCTGGAGAAACTAAATTAAGGGGGGGGGATTAAACCATTTTAATATATTAGAAATGTTTAAAAATATAACAACAATGGCAGATCCTCCTAACAGATTTGTTTATGTGCTTTATGAGGTGTGGTCCCTTCACAGCTGTTGCTTATTCTAGTTCAGAGCTTACAAGTGTTGTCAATAGTGTATTGACCTGGAATTGTGAGGCTTTGTTGGCCCAGAAGTCTGAGGATTTGTCAGCCAAGAGTTGCGAGGATGTCAGCCTGGAATTGTGAGGAAAATTGGCCTGAAATTGTGATTAATGTCGGTATGAAGCTGTGAGGAATATCGACTTAGCGTTGCAAAGAATGTCGGTCTGAAATTCTGAGGATATTGATCTGGAATAGAGAGAAATGTCAACCAAGAACGGTGAGAAATGTCGACCTGGAATGGTGAGGAATATCGACCTGGAATGGTGAGGAATGTCGACCTGGAATGGTGAGGAATGTCGACCTGGAATGGTGAGGAATGTCGACCTGGAATGGTGAGGAATGTTGACCTGGAATGGTGAGGAATGTCGACCTGGAATGGTGAGGAATGTCGACCTGGAATGGTGAGGAATGTCGACCTGGAATGGTGAGGAATGTCGACCTGGAATGGTGAGAAATGTCGACCTGGAATGGTGAGGAATATCGGCTTGGAATTGTAAAGGGTGTCAGCCTGGAACTGTAAGTGGTGTCGGCTTGAATGTAAGATGTGTCGGCTTGGATTTGTGAGGATGTCGACCTGGATATAAGGATTGGTCTCCTTGAAAAGCCCCGCCGCTGCTATCCGGATGCTTGGTGAAAAATAATACATTGTCTCATTGTTTATTGATGTCTTAGTTTATTTCACAAGCAATAGTAATTCAAATATTCTATAAACAGTATTAACCAAATATAATCTATAATACAATTTATGAATTATAATAAGAATATTTTATGTTATTATTACACCAAAATTAATTAACAATACATGATATCGTGTATATATAAATATTAAAAACTCGTTATTTAAACAATTGTCACAATTCAATATTAACAATTTAGCCTTAGGTATTGATTTTGTTTTACTATATCCAAGACTGTATAGGAAGTTTCCACTCTTAGTAGGGCGTCTATCCGGGGGTCTTCAAATACCGTATAGAAAAAGTTATGTTTACCTGGGTCATAACTCCTATTTTTCGGTATAAATATTTACGTTCGACGCCCAGTCAACCCCTTTTGGTTTCCGCCTCCACGACTCACCCAATATATATTAAATTTTCCTTGTATGAATCATGATCTATCCTGCGCGCTAGTTTTCTCTCTCCTCTCTCTCTCTCTCTCTCTCTCTCTCCTCTCTCTCTCTCTCTCTCTCTCTCTCTCTCTCTCTCTCTCTCTCTCTCTAAGAGAAACGGAAAATAACATTTTCCATTTTTGTTATTAATGACTGATAGTGATTGTACAGTATTCTGCATATTCTTCAGAACCCATCACCACCGTACTAACATTTAGACATTTGACATTTAATGAGTATTTGGCTCTAGTTCCCTCCATAATACTGTGGTGTTCCCGTAATTTTTGTTTTTGTTTTCCCGTAATTGAAAACATGCTGTGTTTAGTTTCATATAAGGAAAGATGCGTGGAGGGAAGGAGGGAAGAGGCGTGTCTGTACCTGGAGGTGACCAAGCTAACACCGGCCTGTAGTTGTTGTTTTTGTTTTAGATTCAGCTACTGGGCACAAAAGTAGTAAGTTGCACGGGCTATGGTGAGCCCGTAGTGGACTTACCTGACACAGGAGCGGGGCAAGTAGCATGGGCTATGGTGAGCCCGTAGTGGACTTACCTGGCACAGGAGCGGGGCAAGTAGCATGGGCTATGGTGAGCCCGTAGTGGACTTACCTGGCACAGGAGCGGGGCAAGTAGCATGGGCTATGGTGAGCCCGTAGTGGACTTACCTGGCACAGGAGCGGGGCAAGTAGCATGGGCTATGGTGAGCCCGTAGTGGACTTACCTGGCACAGGTGCGGGGCTGAAACTCTGGTCTGTAGTCCATCCTCTATCAATTTACTAGTATATTCCTCCATTCTTTACTCCAGTCCATCATTGCAAACATCTACCCCCCCCCCTCCCCTCTAACCGCCATTTAGTTAAACACAGACCTGGCCTTGACATTCCCTTGTGTTTGTCTTCAGGATTCCAAGATGTCATTTTCATACATATTTTCATTTCTTATATTGCAGGAGACCGTTATCAGAGAATTCAGTATTATCTTGTCACTCCTTTATGTAAATTATTTTATTTTAGTTCAGAAATATGAATGTGGAAATATTATATATGTTCCTTGCAAATTAAATTTAAAAAAAAATCAAATAATGTGAGTCCAAACTATATTTGTCAAAAGTCATATCCCTTAAAACTTTAATGATCCAATATATAAGAAACTAGTATGGTGTAACTGGAGTATACTAGTTTCTCATATATAGTTATTTGGAGAACCTTTAACAGGTCAACACATTTGTGCAGCAACATACATATATATCAATGCGCCTTCAAAATCGTGAATTATCACGATATTATTATTCGGTAATTGATAAAGTACATTATACGCAAAACAATAGCCCCAAAGAAACCTCAAGAACATCTTTCACGAGATAATACCTTCCACTATCTTTACGAGCAATAAAAACAGTAGCTTAGTGTTTTTGTTTTTTTTTGCGAGTTGCCTTCCCCATATCCCGACAAATAGCGTTCAAGGAAAGATGTAAACAGGACTCGTGGACGGCGAGTTGAACCAGGCTACCGTGGGAACAGTTAACCTTGCTCCCTCTCACATGACCTACAGCCTGTGAATGGCATCATTTACGCTAATGTTTGCGTGCCAAGCTATTGGGCGTTTACTAGCAAGTAAAGCATTGTTTGTAAATGACTCTGACGAGATTTTTTTGTCATATATTATTCAATTAATATCAAACGTTTTATTCATCAATGGTCAAAGAGAAAGTTGCATTTTTTTTTTAGTTCATTTATTATGCACCACAGTCCCATCCCAAGGGAGGCAGTGGTTTGAAAATAATGAGCTCAGGGACTGAGCCTCAAAATTCATTTTAGCTAAGTAAGTGCAATCTTATAAAGCTTTTTTTTTTTTATCTTTATTTAAGAAATACAAGTATAAATTAAATTATATAAAAGGTTTACAAGACAATTATACATTGCAATTCGTAGTGAACAAGTTTTCCAATAGTACAGAATATGATCTTTAAAAACCCCTGAATGTTATACTTATTTTCCGTTAAACGATTTACAAAATTTGGAGAATAAATTTACATTAAAATACAGGGGAGATTATTACATTTACATATATTTATATAATTCTCAGTAAACAAATTTTCCATATCATCACCGAGCATGAGCCTTAAACCCCAAATGTTATACTTGATCCTGCCTCGCAAGAACTTCAATATTTTGTCTACTGAGTAACCTTCCTGCCTTCCTATCCAAACACAAAAAATGTAATCAGAAAGTAACATAATTATTGTATTCTTAATTTTCTTGCATTTTATGTCAATATGAAACATTAAAAACCTCATTAACTCCACTCTAATACTTGGTCCACATAAAACTTTAAGAGTGTCGGGAGTCTCGTCGTGGACGTGGTGGTGAGCAGACGTGTTTTGGTTCGCTCTGCTACTAGCGTCTGGTGTGGTGGACGTGTTTGTCGTCGCCGGGAGCCGGCGTGTTAACGGATGGCTGGATAACGTCGCGCTGGGGGTGGTATAAGTGCTATCATGGGCTCCTACACACCTCCACTCAAGCGGAAGGAGTCCATAGGGCTCAAGTTTAGTTGTCATGTTGATCCCGACCTTGTATCCACGACGATCTTCGATGTGTTACAGATCAAGACGGAAGAAATATTTGGTTACCAAACACTGCCAGGGAACAGAGTGGTGTTGAAATTTGAAAACAATGTAGCGTTTTCAGAGTTTCTCAGGAAGTATGATGATGAAATTATAAGTTTACCTAATGGGAAAGGATCAGTAGAAGTGATTAATTTGAGCAAAACGTTTACATACGTTTCTGTGAGGGATGCGCCATTTGAAATGTTGAATGGAACTATTATACGCATACTGCAACAATATGGGAAAGTGGACAATGTTCGCTTCAATAAGTATACTTATGGACCAGGGAAAGGGCGTTTTAATGGAACAAGAACAGTAAAGATGGAACTTCATCGCAATATTCCTTCATCAATGTCAGTAGAAGGTCATTATATTAAATTTATATACAATGGCCAACTGCAAACTTGTTTTAAGTGTGGGCGTACTGGTCACATGGCTGCTGCCTGCCAGGTGGAGGCATCAGAACGGATCAACATTTTTCGTGAACATGACTTTCCGCCATTAATAGAGGACAGTGTCTCAGGAAATGAACCCACTGTTGTACATACTGCAGTGCCAGGTGAGGTAGATGAAGTAACCCACAACTCTGTAAGTGAAACGTCTGTGGGAGTGAATCCCAGTGCGAATGAGGCCGGTGAAGGTAACTTAGATCAGGATGATAAAGGTAATGCAGAAAAGGAATGTGCAGACGACACTGCTCAGGATGATTTATCTGCTATCGTTCAACCTGGTGAGGGTGAGGTAAGTCTGGACAATATACATGTGGACGCCCATGACATTGGCGCTGACGCTGCGCTGAGCTGCGATGACGACGGCGGCGCTGACCTTGGTGAGGTGACGATGGAGAAAGTAACTGGTTGTCAACTGGATGTGGAGGATGACTCCATGGAGGATAGTGATGTAGAAATGCCTGTGAAGAGGGCAACTCCACCCTCTTCAGTATGGTCTGATAGAAA
>WNGS01167840.1:16716122-16731251 GCA_020271785.1 Procambarus virginalis | reverse complement strand
GACAATCCAGGAGCTCCATGAACTCCTGAACATACACCCACTAACATCAGACTGCAGCACCAAGCCATCAGTGTGGAACACCATCGAAATGATAGAGGATCCATGTTAGAAAGATTACTCCAAGATGAGACGCCCCGCTCCCACAGCTGGTGGCCCAAGATGAGACGCCCCGCTCCCCCAGCTGGTGGCCCAAGATGAGAACACCCCGCCCCACAGCTGGTGGCCCAAGATGAGACGCCCCGCTCCCACACCTGGTGGCCCAAGATGAACGCCCCCCGCTCCCACACCTGGTGCCCAAGATGAGACGCCCCGCTCCCACAGCTGGTGGCCCAAGATGAGACGCCCCGCTCCCACACCTGGTGGCCCAAGATGAGACGCCCCGCTCCCACACCTGGTGGCTCAAGCTGAGACGCCCCGCTCCACACCTGGTGGCCCAAGATGAAACGCCCCGCTCCCACACCTGGTGGCCCAAGATGAGACGCCCCCTCCCACAGTTGGGGCCCAAGATGAGACGCCCTGCTCCCACAGCTGTGGCCCAGATGAGACCCCCGCTCCCACAGCTGTGGCCCAAGATGAGACGCCCCTCTCCCACAGCTGGTGGCCCGATGAGACGCCCCGCTCCCACAGCTGGTGGCCCCAGCTGCTGGATACATAATAATCTACATGTGGAAGATAGTAGAGGGGCTGGTCCCAAACCTGCACACAGAAATAACATCACATGAGACCAGAAGACATGGCAGGATGTGCAGAATACCCCCGTTGAAGATCAGAGGTGCAACAGGTACTCTGAGAGAGAACTATCAACATCAGAGGCCCGAGACAGTTCAACACGCTTCCACTACACATAAGGGACATAACTGGCAGACCCCTCACGGTGTTCAAGAGAGAACTGGATAAGCACCTCCAAAGGATACCTGATCAACCAGGCTGTGACTCATACGTCAGGCTGCGAGCAGCCGCGTCCAACAGCCTGGTTGACCAGTCCCGCAACCAGGAGGCCTGGTTGGAGACTAGGCCGCGGGGCCGTTGATCCCCGGAAGGTATACAAGGTAGCCAGGTAGGTAAGGTAACCACAAGGTAGGTAAGGTAGCCACAAGGTAGCCAAGTAGGTAAGGTAGCCATAAGGTAGGTGTAAAACATCTATTCCAAACCTATGTGTATATATGTATGTAATGTATGGAACCTCTGACTTGGTATCAGCTGCAGGCTTCAGGACTCCCAGAGGATTCAGATGACTCCCAGGTGACATTAGCTGTGTAGCACATCCTGGTGCAGTGGTTTAAGGCGTGTGCCTGGCAATACCCAGGGTGCAGGTTCGGATCCCTCTTCGTGGCTCCTATTTTCCTCAATAGTAGTAATATTAGCAGAAGTATTACTAGAAATATTGGTGGCAGTAGTAGTTAAAATATTAATGATACAGAGAAACAGTTGTAGTTAATCCCATGGCAAAACAGCTTTTCTGGCCAAAGGACAAGAAATAGTGTTGTTCCATCCGGAAGTGATATACTCTGTGGTAATGTTGGGCCACAGAGACCTATCCTCTCCGGTTTGACTCTTCCTGTGGGCAAGTTGAAAGAAGTCGCCAACCTTATTGAATGTTGCTGGGGAGGAGGATTGCCTTCCACCACTAGGCATCAGCGTGTGAAACTTGGTCGTTGTGTGTTGATCAATGCTCCCCTTCCAACCACTTGGGGCTGGGCGGCAGAGCGACGGTCTCGCTTCATGCAGGTCGGCGTTCAATCCCCAACCGTCCACAAGTGGTTGGGCACCATTCCTTCCTCTCCCGTCCCATCCCAAATCCTTATCCTGACCCCTTCCAAGTGGTATACTTGATGCATTCTCCTGCTAGTTCCCTTCCCTTCCTCTTCCTCCTCTTGATCCTTATCCTCCTCTTGATCCTTATCCTCCTCTTTCTCTCCTTACTCCTCCTCTTCCACCTGCTCCGCACCTTATCTAGACGTATACAAAGACTCAGGAACATAAATAGTTTAGGCCTACTACTTCCACTACCAGCCATTGAGCCAAAGCGTTCCCACGGTTCATTCAGCGCCTTTAATTGAATTGGATTTGTTTAGACCTTAGGAGAGGGTGAGTGTGTACTCACCTACATGTGCTCACCTAGATGTGCACCTGCCTAACAGTGAGTATGGAGAAAGTGAGGTTCAGCTCTTTTATTCCCAGCCTACTACCTCGGTTGTACATCTTACATTACAGTAAGTGTGTTTGTGTGTATATATATACCTAGTTGTGCCTGCAGAATCCAGCAATTAGTTCTTGCTAATGTGCATTCTAACCTTCGATTGTCTAATGTAATTTTCCTGACCTATTTTTTTTTCTATGAAATTTATTATGTATAACGCACGTACGCACGCACACACACACACACACACACACACACACACACACACACACACACACACACACACACACACACACACACACACACAGAGGGGCCTCGTAGCCTGGTGGATAGCGCGCAGGACTGGTAATTCTGTGGCGCGGGTTCGATTCCCGCACGAGGCAGAAACAAATGGGCAAAGTTTCTTTCACCCTGTATGCCCCTGTTACCTAGCAGTAAATAGGTACCTGGGAGTTAGTCAGCTGTCACGGGCTGCTTCCTGGTGTGTGTGTGTGTGTGTGTGTGGTGTGTGTGTGGTGTGGAAAAAAAAAGTAGTTAGTAAACAGTTGATTGACAGTTGAGAGGCGGGCCGAAAGACCAAAGCTCAACCCCCGCAAACACAACTAGGTGAATACACACACACACACACACACACACACATACACACACGCGCACGCACGCACACACACACACACACATACACACACGCGCACGCACACACACAAGGGCGCCTGGTGGCTGAGTGGACAACATGCTGGAAAGCGGTGAATACATCCTTTGATAGACCTGTTACTGAGCATGCTGCCCCGGCGTGGAACCTCTACCTAATGAAACACAAAACAAAACTAGAAAATGTCAAAAACAATGTGCTTCATGACTCGTTCCTGAGCTAAGGGGACTGAGCTATGAAGACAGACTGACGTAAATCTGGACCTCACTACGCTGGAGGAAATAAGGAATAGATCAGACATGATAACGACATACAAAATACCTAGGGGGGGATTGACAAAGTAGACGTAGAAGCAATGTTCAAATTAAGGAACAGGTGAACAAGAGGCCATAATTCGAAACTGGAAACAGAGATGAGTCACAGAGACGTTAAAAAAAGATCTTTTTTCAGTCTCAAAGTCTCATACCTCTCAGCTCTGGGACCTGCCAGGGAGTACACCCCTCTCTCTCCTCTGGGAGGATACAACCATGCAAAACTATGTAATACAGATGAATAAAAAAAAATTATATTTAACTCTTATGTATAATATATGTAGTATGTGTGTGTGTGTGTGTGTGTGTGTGTGGGGTCGAGAAGCCGACCCCTCTGTTTGACGGCTTGAATTCGTGTTGACAAATGATGGGCGATTACTGTGGTGTTTGCGTCTACCTGTTGTGTGTGGGGTAGTCTGGGGCCCAACAGGTGAGTATGCGGACAAGGAGCTGGGATATGGGAACAAGGAGCTGGGATATGGGAGACAAGAAGCTGGGATATTGGGACAAGGAGCTGGGATATGAGGACAGGGACTTTGAACTTTCAGGAGTCAATCGCCGATCTGCAAGAAGCGAGGCTTCAAGTACAACCAAATGGGCTTCCGTAAGTATCTCCCTACAATTCCTACCTCATTATAATACATGAAGCGCGTGGATGAATCTCCCTAGATGCATGTGTAGCTGCTGTAGCCCAGACTCAGGCAGCGTTATCCGGGGCAAGGAGCTCCTTGTCATACTGAAAATGTTCACTGGATAATTGAAGCAGCTGTTTATCGAAGCGGCATACACATAGCTATGTATGAAAGTATACATATACTCTGGACTACGGAACTCTCACATTATTCACAGTCTCTCAAGGGTGACGTCCAACAAGATTATTCATTTACACAACATTTCTTAGCGTTTCTATAAATAGAATTTCTAGCTGGCCTAAACAATTTTTTTTGTAATTAAATTGGAAGATTGGTCCCGGTTAAACTGTTACGTAGACACTACCATGTATCAGGGGGTGATCGCTGAGAAATAGGGACTAAAATTCCAACGATAAACAACCAATTTACCGTCAGTATTGGCCCCATGCACCCCCTCCCCCTCCTCCTCCTCCTCCTCCTTTCTTCCAGGTAACTAACCAATTATGTCTCCTTGTTTTGTTGACCCCAGACGTCGTGGGTAATACTGACCCCATGACCCCCCTCTGCGACTGGGGTCATGACCCCAGTCGCCGCGGCTGGTCTGTTCACACACACTAACCGAATCCTCTCCATTACCGAACACATTTGTGCTTGATCAGAATCTAAAGAGAACTGGTACCTTCAAATTCTATATTGTCCGGACCGTAAAAGAAATTGGAACCCATTTATTATTTTTGGAGTTTTACGCCGAATTGGAACTCCCCCCCCCCCCTCCCCCATTTTTGTTCAATTACAAAAATGAATCTGAACGTATTCTGTATTTTCCTTTCTCTATACGTTTATAAATTATATTCCTGTGGCGTTATTGTATTACAAGAATACAATTTAGTTAATCTGTACTGTGCTCACAGAGTACTAATGTACATTGCCCTTCGATGTTGTAGGCGCTAATGGCTCTACGATGCTGTAGGCACTAATGGTCCTACGATGTCGTAGACGCTAATTGCCCTACGATGTCGTAAACAACCAGTTCAGTATATTCCTGTCACACAGTTTCCTAAAGGTATTTTGAGACTGGAGAGTTTATAAATTTGTTCATGTGGGTCAAGGACTCCAGCAGTATGAGAAGTAGCAATAGGAATAAGATTATTTTAACTATTCCTCCTCTGGGAGCCGGTCGGCCGAGCGGACAGCACGCGGGACTTGTGATCCTGTGGTCCTGGGTTCGATCCCAGGCGCCGGCGAGAAACAATGGGCAGAGTTTCTTTCACCCTATGCCCCTGTTACCTAGCAGTAAAATAGGTACCTGGGTGTTAGTCAGCTGTCACGGGCTGCTTCCTGGGGGATGGAGGCCTGGTCGAGGACCGGGCCGCGGGGATACTAAAAAGCCTGAAATCATCTCAAGATAACCTCAAGATAGCCTCTGTTTAAATTTTATTTTTGTCTGTTTACAGTGAACTATTACTTCCTAAACTGTGTTTCTCTGCTCATCAGTATAGGCTGGAGGGAGTTGGGAGAGAGCCTTCAGTATTACTATTCTCATTTCCTCTACTCAGACTCTGCAGGTGAAAAGTATAGTTCCTCCCCTCCCTTCCCCTTCCTTGTAAATGAGGGTATCATGGAGCCAGTCCTCTATTGGTTGTTATCCTATGTCCTCCATTGGTACTTCCATGTACTCAAGTGTACTTGTATAAGTACATGTACTGAAAGGCTGTGTGCTCCAGTGATCAGCTGTCAATGGCTTCCCCTGCGCTCACTTCCACTACCACTCATCCCGTCCCGTCTCAAAGTTACGCTTGAGCGTCTACTCTTGAGAGGACGGGACAGGGGGAGGTAGTAGTACTCTTGAGTACCCATCCCGTTCCTCATCCCTTCACCTCATAGTCCTAGCCAAGCCCGTCCTAGCCAATACTAGTCCAAGAACACCCTTAGGAAGCAACGGTTAGACGAGCTCTGGCCTAAGAAAGCAAGTTCCCAGCAAGCCCCTAGCTGCCTAGCGACCACCAGCCTAGCTAGCCCCTACATCCTAGCTAGCCCCTACATCTTAGCTAGCCCTCATCCTAGCCAGTGCGTAGACCTTGGCACAGCAGCGCCTAAGGTGCTCATCCCTCCCCCCATCGCCACAAATGCCGTCCCAGCACAGTGCTCAGCCGCTAATCCCAGCAGTGTCCCAGCAGTGTCCCAGCAGTGTCCCAGCATCCAGGGGTCGCCTGGAGACACAATGGACAACTCTCTGCCGAAATCTGTGTATAGAGGCCGCCCAGCGGGAGGCTGGAAAACACCCTGGAGATGAGAGCAGTTGATGCTATCCGGGCTACCTGGGACTATCCGGGCTACCTGGGGACTATCCGGGCTATCTGGGACTATCCGGGCTACCTGGGACTATCCGGGCTACTTGGGACTATCCGGGCTACCTGGGGACTATCCGGGCTACCTGGGGACTATCCGGGCTACCTGGGACTATCCGGGCTACCTGGGGACTATCCGGGCTACCTGGGGACTATCCGGGCTACCTGGGGACTATCCGGGCTACCTGGGGACTATCCGGGCTACCTGGGACTATCCGGGCTACCTGGGGACTATCCGGGCTACCTGGGGACTATCCGGGCTACCTGGGACTATCCGAGCTACCTGGGGACTATCCGGGCTACCTGAGGACTATCCGGGCTACCTGGGGACTATCCGGGCTACCTGGGGACTATCCGGGCTACCTGGGACTATCCGGGCTACTTGGGACTATCCGGGCTACCTGGGGACTATCCGGGCTACCTGGGGACTATCCGGGCTACCTGGGGACTATCCAGGCTACCTGGGGACTATCCAGGCTACCTGGGAGATGCATCTTGCCGTCTCGGATGTGGTTAATATTACTTATCCGTATATCCGGTTAAATGGGGCTAGGTCTTGAATTCTGGCCGGATAAGAAAAGCTGTATATAAAAGCTGAGCGGAAATTTGGAAGTTTGGGACTCGAGAGGAAATAGTCTTCTGTAGACTAGTGCTCTTTTGGGCCACTGTTGTGTAGACTAGGGCTCTTTTGGACCACCGTTGTGTAGACTAGGGCTCTTTTGGGCCACTGTTATGTAGACTAGGGCTCTTTTGGACCACTGTTGTGTAGATTAGGGCTCTTTTGGACCACTGTTGTGTAGACTAGGGCTCTTTTGGACCACTGTTGTGTAGACTAGGGCTCTTTTGGACCACTGTTGTGTAGACTAGGGCTCTTTTGGGCCACTGTTGTGTAGACTAGGGCTCTTTTGGACCACTGTTGTGTAGACTAGGGCTCTTTTGGACCACTGTTGTGTAGACTAGGGCTCTTTTGGACCACTGTTGTGTAGACTAGTGCTGAGGTGTTAATGTTGGAAAACTACACTGTAACACAACACTGAAACACACCTATGAAGAAGAATTATGAGGAGAAAGCGCTAAGTCAGTATGAGCATACAGCACATGGAATGGATACGAGGACTTGGACCATCGGGGATCGAACGCCGACCATGCATGAAGCGAGGTAGTCATTTGTTTCTTCTTACAGAGTAAATCACAAAATCACTCCATGGAAACAAGGAGTTAGAAATGCGCCGTTTTGAGGACGCAATGGCTTTCTGGACGTGTACTCACCTAGTTGTGCTTGCGGGGGTTGAGCTTTGGCTCTTTGGTCCCGCCTCTCAACTGTCAATCAACTGGTGTACAGATTCCTGAGCCTACTGGGCTCTATCATATCTACATTTGAAACTGTGTATGGAGTCAGCCTCCACCACATCACTGGCTAATGCATTCCATCCGTTAACTACTCTGACACTGAAAAAGTTCCTTCTAACGTCTTTGTGGCTCATGTGGGTACTCAGTTTCCACCTGTGTCCCCTTGTTCGCGTCCCACCAGTGTTGAATAGTTTATCCTTGTTTACCCGGTCGATTCCTCTGAGGATTTTGTAGGTTGTGATCATGTCTCCCCCTTACTCCCCGTCTCCCCGTGTGTGTGTGTGTGTGTGTGTGTGTGTGTGTGTGTGTGTGTGGTGTGTGTGTGTGTGTGTGTGTGTGTGTGTGTGTGTATTTCCATACACACACACACACAACATCATTGCGTTTGTATGTATATTGAGCGTTCTCCCTTGAGCTTTCCTCTTGAGCGTTCTTTTTGAGCGTTCTATCAAGGGAAAGGGAAGGGGGAACTATGAGGGGAAAGCGCCCCAAGCCATTACGACTATGAAGCAATGGGAAGCGATCAGGATAAGGATTTGGGATGGGACGGGGGAAGAGAGGAATGGTGCTCAACCACTTGTGGACGGTCGGGGGATTGAACGCCGACCTGCGTGAAGCGAGACCGTCGCTCTACCGTCCAGCCCAAGTGGTTGGGTGCGTTCACATCTTGCTAATGACGGGTTCATCCATCTTATCGCGTGTTGATTGACGGTCTCTAATCACGTGACCTTGGGAATGGTGTGACAAGGGAGGCCTTTTTCCGGGACCCCGGTTCGAGCACCACCAGAACACTCTGAAGTCTACAGCAAAAACTTATTGGTTTGTGAGCGACGCTAACTCCAACACCTGTTGGTACTTGCAGGATTGATCTTTGGCTCCTGGACTCTTGCTTCTCCTGTTGATCTGCAATTTAACTGCACTGAAAACCAGTAGACTTTTGTCCAAGTGTTCCAGAAACTCGTAATTCATCTTCGATTCCTTGTTCTTGTTCCCCACGTGTTCTTGTTCATCCCTTGTTCTTGTTCGTTCCTTGTTCTTGTTCCTCCTTGTTCTTGTTCCTCCCGATTTTGCCTCATTATCTTTGCGTCACCATCAAACAGTCACACAGGTGAGAGCAGTTCATCACTTACCTCACATATGCACACTAGAAACATTACGGTCATTTGTCCAACACTAATCATTTGTCAACGATTGATGGTGATGGAACTGGTCACATATATGGGTATAACACTATCAGTGATGGTGACAACCTCTCCGATCATATTCCTATCACAGTCACCTTCAATACACTTCACCACTCGCATGTTGCTGCTGCAAGTGGTGACAGCATACTCCCTGCAACCTCTCAACGGGGAGAAGGTATATTTTTTAATATATTCTTAGCCGTGAATTTAATATGTCAACTCCCCCTTCCCATCCTCAAAAAAGCAATTGCTCACACGAATCTCCAGCATTATAGGTACCATAGACTCTATAGCTAGTGACTAGGTACACTAGAACTGTCTCCATGACCTTTAAACATGTCATGTTAGCTAACTAGCACTAATATATCATGTTAGTGGTAGTTAGGGTGGGGGGGGGAGATAGTGTTTATCTTGAAGCAAGTAGACTAAGAAGTCCGAGGTTGGAATGATCACATTAGGAAATGCCAAACTTAATGTGTCTATTGGCATATAGTATGGTTGGGTACCCCACGATACCCTAGGGTACCCCAAGATACCCCACGATACCCCACGATATCCCATATCAGAGATCTAGAAAATGAAACGTAATCTGTTGAGATCTGAAGTTACTAACACATTTAACAATGTATACTCGTGTACCAGTTTGTGAAAACCTGCGTAAACCCGAGCATGAAATTGAGGAGAGGGAGTGAAGGAGAGAGAAAGAGGGAGGGATGGGGAGAGGGAAGGAAGAAGAGGAAAAGGAGGTAAGGGGGGGGGGAGGGGGAAGAGAATCATATAGGTGTCAACAGGTGAACAGAGAGATGATATACGGCTCTAGCCTGTGGTCTGTCCCTCTCATCCTGGGGGCGGGTCTCTGCTGTGTTGTGTCGCATTGTTTTGTGGTCTTGTTGGCACAGACCCGCCGGCATTCCTCCTCCTCCCCGCACAAACAGATACATGTTGTAAACCTTTTTAGCTTTGGTTCTATACAAGCGATGGATTAGTGTTGGGTGGAGGTAGGGGGGGGGGATGTATACGAAAGGAGGATATGCGACATACAGCAGCCAGTGTATGTGACATACAGTGGCCAGGGTATGCGACATACAGTGACCAGTGTATGCGACATACAGTGGCCAGTGTATGCGACATACACTGGCCAGTGTATGCGACATACACTGGCCAGTGTATGCGACATACACAGGTGTATGAAGGTACTGACAACGTGGCGTGATCCGTCTTAAGTTCACACGGAAACATACACTTTNCACATGTGAAGAGAACTTGACGACGTCTCGGTTCATCCTGGACCCTTGTTAAAGTCTTGACTTGATAAAGGTCCAGATGGGTCGAAACGTCGCCCCTCCCACCTTTCCTCCCCCCTTCACCCACAACCCGTCACCCCACAACCCCCTCACCCCAGATCCCTTCACCCCACAACCCTTCACCCCACAACCCTTCACCCCACAACCCCTCACCCCACAACCCTTCACCCCACAACCCCTCACCCCAGATCTCTTCATCCACAACCCTTTGTGTGTGTGTGTGTGTGTGTGTGTGTGTGTGTGTGTGTGTGTGTGTGTGGTGTGGGGAAAAAAATAGTAGTAACAGTTGATTGACAGTTGAGAGGCGGGCCGAAAGAGCAGAGCTCAACCCCCGCAAGCACAACTAGGTGAATACAACTAGCTGAATACAACCCTTCACCCACAACTAATATCCCGTCTATCCCCTCCCCTCACCCCCACCCCACCCCACCATAACCCCCCCCCCTCCCATTATCCAAGTATCACACACAGTCTTTCCAAGATTTTACCAAGGTGGTGGTTTGGCACCACCTTGGTGGTTTCACCACCAAGGTGGTGAAACACATGTGAAGAACCTCTCACACACTCACAGCTCCCTGACAAGAGGGAGCCAGCTTAGCTTAGCTGCCAACACCCACACATCGTGTCAGCAAGGCGGACAGCCCGCCTGCTTTCATACCTCTCACTGTATTTCCCACTTCTATACTTCCCTTCACCTATGCCTCTCCTTCCTCTTTACTCCCCCCCCCCCCCAAAAAAAAAAGATTTTACAACACGTCCCCCCCCCCACCACCACTACCCTCTCCCCCCCTCAATATAACCCTCTAGGAAGGGGAAGTCTGGTAGAGGGACGGAGGGGGGGGTGGAAGAGAGGTGTTAAGGGGGGGGGTACAAGGGTACACGGTGTACCCATTATAGTGTAGCCAGTTTACTGTGTCTCCGGGTGTCGCCCCAACACCATGGATAAACTTTTATGTGTTTCCAAAATTTCCCGTGACCATTTTTTTATTAGTTGTGGCCGCCTGGCGCAGCGGGGAGTGATATATATACGATATACTCCAAGTACTTGTTTGCTACAGCTAACAAAAAAAAAATACTAAAATAAATATGGACACCAGCCAAAAGTAAAAAAAAAAAAATACACAAATGTACTTTTTTCTAATACAAATTATTCATCTTCTTAGTTTCTTTTGGATACAATGTCAACATTCGCGACAAACCCACAAGGGCCGTGACGGGGATTCGAACCTACGTCCGAGAGCATCCCCAGACGCTGCCTTATGCTCTAGACGATGCTCTCGGACGCAGGTTCGAACCCGCGTCACGGCCCCTGTGGATTTGTTCATTTGATGCATCACGCTAGTGTGATTTCTGTGTGTAAATTACACGCGACCTTTCTTACCGTGGTCATCCTGGGATAAGGAGGCTGGTCAGACCTCCCGGCGGAGAGCATCCTGGGATAAGGAGGCTGGTCAGACCTCCCGGCGGAGAGCATCCTGGGATAAGGAGGCTGGTCAGACCTCCCGGCGGAGAGCATCCTGGGATAAGGAGGCTGGTCAGACCTCCCGGCGGAGAGCATCCTGGGATAAGGAGGCTGGTCAGACCTCCCGACGGAGAGCATCCTGGGTTAAGGAGGCTGGTCAGACCTCCCGACGGAGAGCATCCTGGGATAAGGAGGCTGGTCAGACCTCCCGGCGGAGAGCATCCTGGGATAAGGAGGCTGGTCAGACCTCCCGGCGGAGAGCATCCTGGGACAAGGAGGCTAATCAGACCTCCCGGCGGAGAGCATCCTGGGATAAGGAGGCTAATCAGACCTCCCGGCGGAGAGCATCCTGGGATAAGGAGGCTAATCAGACCTCCCGGCGGAGAGCATCCTGGGATAAGGAGGCTAATCAGACCTCCCGGCGGAGAGCATCCTGGGATAAGGAGGCTAATCAGACCTCCCGGCGGAGAGCATCCTGGGATAAGGAGGCTAATCAGACCTCCCGACGGAGAGCATCCTGGGACAAGGAGGCTAATCAGACCTCCCGGCGGAGAGCATCCTGGGATAAGGAGGCTGGTCAGACCTCCCGGCGGAGAGCATCCTGGGATAAGGAGGCTAATCAGACCTCCCGGCGGAGAGCATCCTGGGATAAGGAGGCTGGTCAGACCTCCCGGCGGAGAGCATCCTGGGATAAGGAGGCTAATCAGACCTCCCGGCGGAGAGCATCCTGGGATAAGGAGGCTGGTCAGACCTCCCGGCGGAGAGCATCCTGGGATAAGGAGGCTAATCAGACCTCCCGGCGGAGAGCATCCTGGGATAAGGAGGCTGGTCAGACCTCCCGGCGGAGAGCATCCTGGGATAAGGAGGCTAATCAGACCTCCCGGCGGAGAGCATCCTGGGATAAGGAGGCTAATCAGACCTCCCGGCGGAGAGCATCCTGGGATAAGGAGGCTGGTCAGACCTCCCGGCGGAGAGCATCCTGGGATAAGAATGACCAGTCATAACATTGATGAGAGAGACTACACACAACATAAGTCATCAATCTGACACTGGACTGTAGTTGTGTGGAAAATGGAGGCGTAGTTGCTATGTGTTGCACTATATGGTGTATTGCAAAAAAAAAATCAAGCCTGTGATTTTTGCAATCTGTTGCAACATTCGGGATTAAGATGTACTTCGACTGCAAGTGAGAACTGGGTAAAAGTCACTCAACACGCGTCTTGGCATTCTTGCTGCCAATCAACACCATGAAGAGAAGAGGATAGTCAAGACGAATGATTAACTCCTGAGATGCTCAACCTCTGTCATTATACATACCTTCTCTGTCATTATACGTACCTTCTCTGTCATTATACATACCTTCTCTGTCATTATACATACCTTCTCTGTCATTATACATACCTTCTCTGTCATTATACATACCTTCTCTGTCATTATCAAACCTTTTCTGTCATTATACATACCTTCTCTGTCATTATCAAACCTTCTCTGTCATTATACATACCTTCTCTGTCATTATGCATACCTTCTCTGTCATTATTCATACCTTCTCTGTCATTATACATACCTTCTCTGTCATTATACATACCTTCTCTGTCATTATACATACCTTCTCTGTCATTATACATACCTTCTCTGTCATTATTCATACCTTCTCTGTCATTATACATACTGTCTCCGTCATTATACATACCTTCTCTGTCATTATACATACCTTCTCTGTCATTATACATACCTTCTGTTACTATACATTATTATTCAATATTCGTTGCCATATTTCATAAATGATCCGCGAAGACTTTATATAAGTGGATTGCGAGATAGCAATCTGAGATGGGGGGGGGGGAACGGGGCGGGGGCTGTGATTGCGTATAAGTGTGTGCTAACAGGTGTTGGCGGGTGTTGACAGGTGTTGACGGGTGTTGGCGGGTGTTGACGTTGAATGAATACGCTGCGGTGATTGGTGGATGATATGACAATGCACATGAATTTCTGAGGGTGATAAGTTCTAGAGAAAGGGTAGAGTAAATTGTTTTGTTAAGAAGTAGACATTTGCACCTAGTGTCTATTTTGTTTCTGTCTGTCTCTCTATAACATATGTTACAGCAGACATTACAGCGTTACAAAGAAGGCAGGAACAGTGCTGCACAGGGTGTGACCTGTCAGCTAGCGAGCTGACGCATTTGCGTGTAGATGATCTACGCCCAGACTTGCCAACAGCGGGAGATACCTCGGCGTATCCCACTATGCCAACGGCCAGATGAGTGGGGAGCGAGGGAGAGTGTGTAAAGGCCTGGGGGAGAGAGAGAGCCATTATGGAGGCACAGAGCTGAGGGCAAGAGAGTGTAAGTGCTACCTCAGAAGGAAGGGCATCGGTGAATGACTTCCACGGATCTTAGCGCTCAGAAACAGCTTGAGGAGCACGTTGTGTGTTTGCTGGGTTGTGTCCAGGCAAAGCAAAGGAGGTGGAGGACATGCAGAAACTGACGAGGAAGTGTGTGATAAACACAACGCAAGATTTCAGAAAGTTGTCATAACTGACCCGGACCTGGCGCAGAGTGTCAGGCAAAAGGTGCAAATGCGCCAACAAGATTAGAAACATAGATGTACGCACCTAGTTGTGCTTGCGGCGGATTGAGCTTCGGCTCTTTGGTCCCTGCCTCTCAACTGTCAATCAACAAAGATGTCAAGTTTGGGAGGGGGGGGGTGTTCCAGCACACCACCGGGCCCCGTTATCTATGAAACTGCGCCGCAGAACACCAGTAAATGATTAGTGAAATCCAAAAATTGTGGTATATTGTATATTTTATCTGCCTGCCTGACTTTGCATAATAATTTAGATACAATTGATTGATGAAGATTAAGTCACCCAAGAGGTGGCACGGGTGTGGCCCGTAAGTGGTAGATTTCATTTTGGAGTGAATATATACTGTGTGCTGAGGTCTCATTTAAATCGTCAAGCTGCTATCGTGGGGGAGGATACTGCTTGACAGTCTTTATGAGGGTCTCCAGCTGCTGGACACCTTTGTTGACCAGGAGAGTGGCTGTGTTGATGGCTTCAGGGTGGTTACTGCAAGATTCAGGGACTCTTAAAGCTCTTCTAAGTCGTTGGTTGCTTCACATTCCAGGAGATAGTGAAGTAGTGGCTTTTATGTGATTGGCAGAAGATGCGTTCTCACTCTCTGGGTTCACTAATTTCCCAGTTGCATCTGTAACCTAGACGTAGTCTATATAACCAAACTGCTATTTCCCTGTGGATTCATTTTGGGATATTTAACCTGTCCAACTTGGTGGCCTGAAGATACCATATTGCAAAGGGCGAACCTTCTGCTACTCTCCGTTGTAGATGGACTTTGTTGAGGTGTGAGAGTTTTTGGTGTTGGTGTTTTTATGTGCTCAAGGCTGGGTTGGATTTAGATATGTTTTTGAGGTCGATATTAGTCACTCTCCTCCCCACCTCATCCCCACCCCCGCCCTCCCTCCTGCTCCACCCCCGTACCCCTTCCCCCCCCCCCGCACCCCTTCCCCCCCCCCCGCACCCCTTTCTCCAGAGAGCAAAGGTTCACACTCAGCCACATGAACTGCAAACATTTTCTCTTGGTGAGTTTTATATCAAATTCTGAACCAGTGCCCTTGATGTGGTGGGGTTAGGGTCTGGTGGGGTAGTAGGGGTCGTGGTGGGGGATAGTAGGGTAATAGTTGAAGGGAGGGAAGTGGTCTGAAGAAATCGGTTGGGGGGGGGTGATGGT
>WNGS01167840.1:16639247-16656430 GCA_020271785.1 Procambarus virginalis | reverse complement strand
ACCTAGATGTTCTGTTGTTCTGCTGTCCTTCTGTTCTCTAGGCATAACATTTATGCTAGATGTTATGTTCTGTTTCTGCTGTTGATAGGTTTTATTGGCATTTAAGTGTATTTTCTAGTCATACAAGATGGCTATCTAATACAATTACCATTGTCCCCTCTTGCCTATGTTATGTCACCTATTGTAGCTAATGAGGGGATGTCCCACGTCGGGATCACCAAGCCTGATTGGGCAGAGAACTGGTGGCACTCAGTGTCATAACTGCCATTCTACGATAACACTGTGCCTAGGCCTGAAGGTGCTCGGTCCCCAGGTTCTGTGATCATCGTGACCAGAGTCATCGCCCTCTAGAACCCTGCATGCATGGTCTAATCCACTACGGGCTCACCATAGCCCGTGCTACTTGGGACTTTCTGTTCCAAGTAGCGAATCTTAACACAACAACACATGGTCTAATCTCCACTCCACTACTGCGCACTAGTGGTCGCTGGAGGCACTAGTAAGCCTGGAGAGTGCTCGCCCTGAAACAGTAATTGTCAGTGGCAAGATAGATTTTGGAAACCGGTTGAATTATACAGTCCAAAGTGTGTTTTGCCCGGTGACAAGAGTTGCTTGCTTAGTAGTTAATTATTTAAACTCTTGTCAGCGAGCGGTCTGGTGATCTTGAGTTCATCAGCCTGTCGTTGCTGGCGTCTGGTGAGGCCTCTGGCAATACTGCACATCACGTGAGTAACTATTCATGCCCAGATACCCAGTCCATGGGAGTATATTAACCAGTGATCACAGTAACCTCAGTGAGCCGGAGCCAATATCCCGTAGTGAAGACGCAACGCAATGACACTGTTTGTGACAAGCGATATATACACTTAGTGCAATTGGATCCCCGCTATTTACAGAGAACGAGAATCATCCCACCGACGTAATTGATTTACAGCCCTTAGGAGCTGCAGTACAACACTACAGATACATTTATATCGGAACGCTCTTGCTGTGGGAGTGTGTTTCAGGGCTTCAGGGCTTCAAGGCTTCAGGGCTTCAGGGTTCAGTGTACCGCGCCTCTCTCACCAAAGTCGGTCACCTAAACAGAAGAGAACTCTAACAGGACTGGAATAGTGAACACGCAAGTGATCTACCAAAGTGGTCTTGTGTGGCCTATATTAATCTACCTTAGCCAGTTGTGAAATAATTATTGTGTAATATTTACAAAGGTGAAAAGCGTTTTGTTTTTTCATCAATGACTCTTGAGGCGAGGTTAGGCTTCCTATGCTTGAGCGGCTACTGTACATTCTCTCGTCCCGCCCTAGGAACAGTGCCTTTAGACCATTCCTGCTAACTGTGATTTGGTGAATGGTAATGCAGGCGATGAGTCACAATAACATGGCTAAATTATGTTGACCAGACCACACACTAGAAGGTGAAGGGACGACGACGTTTCGGTCCGTCCTGGACCATTCTCAAGTCGATTGTGAAACGAAACGTCGTCGTCCCTTCACCTTCTAGTGAATGGTAATGTTTATGATCAAACTGCAGAAGAAAACAAACATTGTTTGATTATACCCGTGTGAAGCATTGATGCTTTCACATATATACATGTCTGAGTGTCTATTAATTATTATTATTATCTCATTTAATTTTATATCCATTTGAGTGACCTTTTTTTTTTTAAATGCTGTCATGCTATGTGGTTCAAACGCCAAGGTGAAACTTGAATCTGAGATCAAGAGAGATGAAGCAAAGTGTAAATGTTGCCCGTTTTATCTTGCTATGTGTATTATTAAACATTATAATAGTCTTGTGGGTTGTGTTATTGACATGGGGGAGCTGATACATTCTTCTATGATCGTGGTGTTATCATTAAGCAAAAGGTGGTTATCACGTATAATTTTTAGCTTTACTCTTTCCTAATCGGGTATTACTAATCAGTATACAGTATAATTAGCTTGTTCGACGTGTATGGTCAGCTTGTTCCCTCGTGAAGGGTGGAGGGGTATTGGGTTTGAGGGGGGGGGGGTGAAAAGGGGGGGCCCGTAGACTAAAAGCTGGAGACCCAACCTGTTCTTCTGAACATTTATAACGACAACATTTCCCTAAGTCCACAATCTGATGAACTAAAGATGGCAGCGGCTCGCGAAATTGGTGTGATGGACCGGTCTTGAGTTGGCGGGAGACCCCAACACAAGACCTTCAGCAACACGCGGCCATCAACACAGGATCTGTCAATCAGTTGCTTGATAGACAGTTGAGAGGCGGGACCAAAGAGCCAAAGCTCAATCCCGGCAAGCACAACTAGGCGAGTACAGGCTTGCTGCGGTAGGCAACAGACACAAGTCAAGCAGAAGCAAAACTGAGACGAATTAAAACGAGAAAAGATTATCACTAAGACAAGCGTTAATAAACGAAGCTTTAACGAGAAAGGAAGCTTGAAGTTGTGCCTTAAGATACACAATTAGTGCCTAATATTGCCGTTGATAAGGATCGACGAAACAAAATCAAAATCGAGCAACAACAACAAGACTACGACACTTAAAAATGTCACGACTTTTCGTGGAAAATCAGCTACATAAATCCCTATCCCAAGCCGAGAAGGATCATTAACCACCCTAATCCCCCCCACCACCCCTTGTAAATCCGACCTCCCACCTCTTATAATCCCCCACCCCCTCACACCCCCATCAGCCACCACAATAATCCCCAGAATACTAGCAAAGTAATCCCCCCCCCCAGAACCAGGCGAACCCGAAGAAGATTCAAAACAGAGAGATTCAAACTCGACAAAGCCTCAGTGACAAATTTAACTACCCGTCTCCGTGACCTGGCCTTGTTACCCTCTATCTGTTTGGGTGACCTCGGCCGCTACGCCTCGCATGATGACCTGTAATGACCCCTAGGGAGACGAGGCCACCAGTTTAACACCTCTCAGGGGAGGCCGAGTGACTACGACATGGGCGTGTCTGGACGGTGTTTGGCGTTGTCCATCTTGATGGTGTTGTTTTGTGGAGGGGGAGTGAGGGGAGGCAGACGGGGAGAGGAATGGGGAGAGAGGGGGAATGGGGAGGGTGGAAAAGGAAGGGGGGAGCATAGAGGAAATATAGATTGTAGACCACCAATTGGTCCGAGACGGAATTAACATCTATAAAGGAGATACAAGTGTCTAATCTTCGCTGAAACCGAGTTTGATCAGGTTAGAGGAGAGAATAGCACAGCTGAAGGCTCTCTCCCCCTCTTCAGCTCGTGCAACCGACTAGAGTAAACGGCTGAGAGTTGCACCATCCATTGCAATTTGACAGGAAGGAGGAACACTGCTCCTACTTTACTATTATTACTACTACTGCTGATACTACTATTTCTACTACCAAAGAAATTCTACCACCACCACGGCCGATAGTGTCACAGCGGCCGTGGTGGTGGTAGAATTTTCTTTGGGTAGTAGAATAGTAGTATCAGCAGTAGTAGTAATAATAGTAAAGTAGGAGCAGTGTTCCTCCTTCCTGTCAAATTGCAATGGCATGGTGCAACTCTCAGCCGTTTACTCTAGTCGGTTGCACGAGCTGAAGAGGGGAGAGAGCCTTCAGCTGTGCTATTCTCTCCTCTAACCTGATCAAACTCGGTTCAGCGAAGATTAGACACTTGTATCTCCTTTTATAGTTGTTAATTCCGTCTCGGACCAATTGGTGGTCTACAATCTATATTTCCTCTATGCTCCCCCCTTCCTTTTCCACCCTCCCCATTCCCCCCTCTCTCCCCATTCCTCTCCCCGTCTGCCTCCCCTCACTCCCCCTCCACACCACAACACCATCAAGATGGACAACGCCAAACACCGTCCAGACACGCCCATGTCGTAGTCACTCGGCCTCCCCTGAGAGGTGTTAAACTGGTGGCCTCGTCTCCCTAGGGGTCATTACAGGTCATCATGCGAGGCGTAGCGGCCGAGGTCACCCAACAGACTATAGAGGGTAACAAGGCCAGGTCACGGAGACGGGTAGTTAAATTTGTCACTGAGGCTTTGTCGAGTTTTGAATCTCTCTGTTTTTGAATCTTCTTCGGGTTCGCCTGGTTTCTGGGGGGGATTACTTTGCTAGTATTCTGGGGATTATTGTGGTGGCTGATGGGGGTGTGAGGGGTGGGGGATTATAAGAGGTGGGAGGTCGGATTTACAAGAGGTGGTGGGGGGGATTAGGGTGGTTAATGATCCTTCTTGGCTTGGGATAGGGATTTATGTAGCTGATTTTCCACGAAAAGTCGTGACATTTTTAGTCTCGTAGTCTTGTTGTTGTTGCTCGATTTTGATTTTGTTTCGTCGATCCTTATCAACGGCAATATTAGGCACTAATTGTGTATGTCTTAAGGCACAGCTTCAAGCTTCATTTCTCGTTAAAGCTTCGTTTATTCACGCTTGTCTTAGTGATAATCTTTTCTCGTTTTAATTCGTCTCAGTTTTGCTTCTGCTTGACTTGTGTCTTGTTGCCTACCGCAGCAAGCCTGTACTCGCCTAGTTGTGCTTGCCGGGATTGAGCTTTGGCTCTTTGGTCCCGCCTCTCAACTGTCTATCAAGCAACTGATTGACAGATCCTGTGTTGATGGCCGCGTGTTGCTGAAGGTCTTGTGTTGGGGGTCTCCCGCCAACTCAAGACCGGTCCATCACACCAATTTCGCGAGCCGCTGCCATCTTTAGTTCATCAGATTGTGGACTTAGGGAAATTGTTCGTTATAAATGTTCAGAAGAACAGGTTGGGTCTCCAGCTTTTAGTCTACGGGCCCCCCTTTCACCCCCCCCCCCCCTCAACCCCAATACCCCTCCACCCTTCACGAGGGAACAAGCTGACCATACACGTCGAACAAGCTAATTATACTGTATACTGATTAGTAATACCAGATTAGGAAAGAGTAAAGCTAAAAATTATACGTGATAACCACCTTTTGCTTAATGATAACACCACGATCATAGAAGAATGTTATCAGCTCCCCCCATGTCAATAACACAACCCACAAGACTATTATAATGTTTAATAATACACATAGCAAGATAAAACGGGCAACATTTACACTTTGCTTCATCTCTCTTGATCTCAGATTCAAGTTTCACCTTGGCGTTTGAACCACATAGCATGACAGCATTTAAAAAAAAAAAGGTCACTCAAATGGATATAAAATTAAATGAGATAATAATAATAATTAATAGACACTCAGACATGTATATATGTGAAAGCATCAATGCTTCACACGGGTATAATCAAACAATGTTTGTTTTCTTCTGCAGTTTGATCATAAACATTACCATTCACTAGAAGGTGAAGGGACGACGACGTTTCGTTTCACAATCGACTTGAGAATGGTCCAGGACGGACCGAAACGTCGTCGTCCCTTCACCTTCTAGTGTGTGGTCTGGTCAACATAATTTAGCCATGTTATTGTGACTCATCGCCTGCATTACCATTCACCAAATCACAGTTAGCAGGAATGGTCTAAAGGCACTGTTCCTAGGGCGGGACGAGAGAATGTACAGTAGCCGCTCAAGCATAGGAAGCCTAACCTCGCCTCAAGAGTCATTGATGAAAAAACAAAACGCTTTTCACCTTTGTAAATATTACACAATAATTATTTCACAACTGGCTAAGGTAGATTAATATAGGCCACACAAGACCACTTTGGTAGATCACTTGCGTGTTCACTATTCCAGTCCTGTTAGAGTTCTCTTCTGTTTAGGTGACCGACTTTGGTGAGAGAGGTGCGGTACACTGAACCCCTGAAGCCCTGAAGCTTTGAAGCCCTGAAGCCCTGAAACACACTCCCACAGCAAGAGCGTTCCGATATAAATGTTATCTGTAGTGTTGTACTGCAGCTCCTAAGGGCTGTAAATCAATTACGTCGGTGGGATGATTCTCGTTCTCTGTAAATAGCGGGGATCCAATTGCACTAAGTGTATATATCGCTTGTCACAAACAGTGTCATTGCGTTGCGTCTTCACTACGGGATATTGGCTCCGGCTCACTGAGGTTACTGTGATCACTGGTTAATATACTCCCATGGACTGGGTATCTGGGCATGAATAGTTACTCACGTGATGTGCAGTATTGCCAGAGGCCTCACCAGACGCCAGCAACGACAGGCTGATGAACTCAAGATCACCAGACCGCCTCGCTAATAGAGTTTAAATAATTAACTACTAAGCAAGCAACTCTTGTCACCGGGCAAAACACACTTTGGACTGTATAATTCAACCGGTTTCCAAAATCTATCTTGCCACTGACAATTACTGTTTCAGGGCGAGCACTCTCCAGGCTTACTAGTGCCTCCAGCGACCACTAGTGCGCAGTAGTGGAGTGGAGATTAGACCATGTTGTTGTTGTTGTTTAAGATTCGCTACTTGGAACAGAAAGTCCCAAGTAGCACGGGCTATGGTGAGCCCGTAGTTGGATTAGACCATGCATGCAGGGTTCTAGAGGCGATGACTCTGGTCTACGCTGACCACAGAGCCCTGGGACCGAGCACCTTCAGGCCTGGGCACAGTGTTATCGTAGAACTGGCACTATGACACTGAGTGCCAGTTCTCTGCCCAATCAGGCTTGGTGATCCCGACGTGGGACATCCCCTCATTAGCTACAATAGGTGACATAACATAGGCAAGAGGGTGACAATGGTAATTGTATTAGATAGCCATCTTGTATGACTAGAAAATACACTTAAATGCCAATAAAACCTATCAACAGCAGAACAGAACATAACATCTAGGCATAAATGTTATGCCTAGAGAACAGAAGGCAGCAGAACAACAGAACATCTAGGCATAAATGTAAATATACCTTGAGCTCCCGTCACGTAAATTATGGAAGCATGTGCGCCTCAATATAAGCTTAATTCAATTCAGCTTAAGGTCATTGCTTTCGTAACAAAATTCCGCTTGTATGATATCTCTTCATATTTCTCGATCTTCATTTCTAGCATCAGTCTGCTATGAAACCTCCGGAATGTTTTGGGTTCGTTTCAGTGCTGGCTTAGATTAGATCTAAATGCTGGCTTTGTATACATGAGAATTTGTTTAATTAGACGGCATGATCCCCATCTTCGTCGTGTCTTGCATTAGAGTCGTTCCTCTCCTGAGTGATACATCATCTTTGCCTTCTTTTCACAGCATGCAGCTTTTTGAATTTGTGAGGATTGAACTTTAGAAGCCACTTGTAGCTGTCTATCCAAGTTTTCATGGTCTACAATAGTGATCAGTTCGTATATTAATCAAATTTGCATTATGGGTATTGGCATTGACCCTTGGTCCTTTGGAGACCACGTCGCTACTGTTGGCCACTGATGCTTCGTCGTTCACAATGACTCTCTGTTTCCCATCGACCAGGTATACCTTAATCCAGTGGATCATTTAAAAAAAAATCTCCGACCTGTATCTCGATTTTGTGACCTATTAATATGTAATGTGGCACTGTATCTTCACATCACTTACTAATGCATTCCATTTGTCAACCACTCTGACACTAAAAAAGTTCTTTCTAATATCTCTGTGGCTCATTTGGGCACTCAGTTTCCACCTGTGTCCCCTTGTGCGTGTTGCACCTGTGCTAAAAAGTTTGACTTTGTCCATCCTATCAATTCTCCTGAGAATTTTGTAAGTGGTTATCATGTCTCCCCTTACTCTTCTGTTTTCCAGGGATGTGAGGTTCAGCTCCTTTAGCCTTTCCTCGTAGCTCATTCCTCTCAGTTCCGGGACGAGCCTGGGGGCATACCGCTGAATCTTCTTTAACCTTGTCTTGTGTTTAACTAGGTATGGATTTCAAGCTGGAGCTGCATATTCCAGGATTTTTCTGACATAGGTGGTATACAGGGGTCCTGAACGATTCCTTACACAAGTTTCTAAAGGCAGTTCTTATGTTGGCCAGTTTAGCATATGCCTCTGATGATATTCTTTTGATGTGGGCTCTGGGGACAGGTTCGGTGTGATATGAACCCCCAGATTTGAAATTAAATTGAAATTGAAATAGTTTATATAAAATAAGTAAATAGTAAGTAAGTAAAATAAAGAAATAAGTAAAATACACACAAAGGGATGAGGTAGCTCAAGCTATTCTCACCCCGTTCAGTACATCGTGTTAATACATACATAGACACGCATCACAAACATAAACATATTCCGAACATTCTGAGAGATAAACATATACATTTCCTCCTTCACAAGTAGTATGGTATCACACGTACACACAAATACTTTTATGACCTAGGTATACTGTATAGCAGTTGCAAGAGACTGAAGATACTTCAACAACAGATTACAGTCTTGGTGCCAAAGTTCATATATCTCTCAAATGAAATCATCAACCTTTCCGTTGTGACACATCCAGGCTATTTGTTCAGAACAGTCCTTATCTCATTGTTTCTATATACATTAATCAACGGGACAATCAAGAACATAATGGGCAAGGGTGTGAGACCTTAACATACCACATAGTTTACACTTCGTGTCATTACCTTGAACCCTATCCCATATTCCCAGTAATATTGTACCCAAGCCTGAGCCGCATGGTCACAAAGTCACTCCAAGCATTTCTCCTTTTCCCATAAGTAAAATGGGTGTTTTGACTCGCATACATGTAGTGTTGCATGGTTTGACTTCCCTCATACATTATACCCTCCTCTCCACTTCTGCCTGTGCCTGAATATTTCTGATTTTGCTTCTTATTTGCTCTCATTGTGAAAACACATTCAATGTCAACTTGTGGTTTTGATGTGGCACGTTTGGCCAAATCATCCGCCACCTCGTTGAGCACTATTCCAACATGAGATGGAATCCTCATGAATTTCACTTTGTGACCTTTCAGCTGTATCTCAGTTATCCTTTTCTTACAATCCTCAACTATGGACAGGAAGACTGGATATCAACTGTTTAAGGAATCAAGTGCTCCTCGGCTATCGACAAATACAAAAACATTTTGGTCGTCATGACCACTTCCTCCAAACACGCCAGAATGGCCTGCAGTTCAGCTTGTGTGGATGATATATAATTACTAAGTCGAAGTTCAATTTTCCTGTCCACAGTCCCAAACTCAGTATATTCCCTTATTAGGACACCACACCCTGCCCTGCCATCCTCCGCCACCGACCTGTCACAATATATATGTAAACTGTTGCCTCTTGGTAACCGAGATATCATGCTTCCATACAAACACCGTAATTGTCCCGGTTCGATGATGAATCTTTTTCACCTTGAGGGGTACAATTTCGACGTCTTTTTTCTGTACTTTCCAGGAAGCAGACCTATTACACCGGTGAGAGGGTTTACAGCAGTTGAGTACATCGTATTCCCTGAGGTTCATGAGCTAATCTCCTCGTGTAGCGTGTCTCTCTGTGTCCTGGAAGTGTGATACGACACTCAAGCAGGTCTGAACGCTGAGGAACAGCTTATCCCCTCCTTTCTTCGCATGAAACAATAGAAGCCTAGTGTTAATGTCACGGACTCTATCATACAACCCCTAGATCTTCTCTCTATTTGAATCTAGCAGGAATTCACCTTCCAGATGGTAGCTTGTGTTCGGCCTTCGCTCCTTTCACCTAATTTCATTACTTTACACTTTCCTGCGTTGAACTTAGAGCAGTCATTTTCTAGACTATTCCTCCAATTTGTCCAGGTCGTCCTGTAGTCTCTGTCTATCTTCATCTGTCTTGATTCTTCTCATAATTTTTGAATCATCAGCAAACATTGAGTGGAACGAGTCTATACCCTCCGGAAGATCGTTCACATTATTAGAAACAGGATGGGTTCAAGAACAGAGCCCTGTGGGACTCCGCTGGTGACATTTCACCACTCTGATGTCTCCCCCCTCACCGTTACTCGCTGTTTCCTGTTGCTTAGATACTCCCTTATCCACTGGAGCACCTTACCTTTTACTTGCTCCAATTTTTGCAATAACCTTTTGTGGGGTATTGTGTCAAAGTCTTTCTGACAGTCCAAGAAAATGCATTCTGCCCACCCTCTGCAGTCTGTATTCACCTAGTTGTGTTTGCGGGGGTTGAACTTTGCTCTTTCGGCCCGCCTCTCAACTGTCAATCAACTGTTAATAACTACTTTTTTTTCCACACCACACACACACAACCAGGAAGCAGCCCGTGGCAGCTGACTAACCCCCAGGTACCTATTTACTGCTAGGTAACAGGGGCATTCAGGGTGAAAGAAACTTTGCCTATTTGTTTTCCTCGTGCGGAAATCGAACCCGCGCCACAGAATACGAGTTCTGCGCGCTATCCACCAGGCTACGAGACCCCCTGTGTGTGTGTGTACTCACCTAATTGTGTGTGTGTGTGTCTGTCTGTGTACGCCAACTTTCCTTGCAAAATGTGTCCTGTGCTTAAGGTTTAAGAGCCCGTAACCCGCCACCATGCCGAGAGTATATGGGAGCCTTCACCTTGCTTGTCCTCTCCCAGGACAAAGTACAGGCTGCACCCCCCCGCTCCCCCCTCCCCTTAAACACTGATTAACACCTCTCTGGGGAACCCCCTCCCCCCCTACCCCCCTCCCACACGCTAAACCTGTCAACACCCTGAAAGAACCACAAGGTGTACATGGACCTCGAAATGCATCCTCCATTGTATCACACAGAGAGCTGCTCCTTAATCCGGAGCACTCTGCGCGCGCGATTATTTATTGAGGGGTCAGAAGATGAGGGGTAGAAAACGGGCTATAACCTTACTGAACCTATAGTCGCGGACTGACCTTAAACTTTTAAGACCTTAAGACAGCGAGGAGCGTGCCCGAGGACACAGTCTCGAGCCAGAGGTCTTTGTCAAGGTGTTATAAAACTACCGACACTGACGCCTAGAGTCTTAGGAGCTTCACAACTGGCTTGATGCCCTTGTTGATGACCTGCGCTACAGGACGCGTACCGTCCACGGCGGGGATCGGGTTGTTTAACGAGTGGGAACAGGTTGTACTAACGAGTGGGAACAGGTTGTATTAACGAGTGAGAACGGTGTTGTTCTAACCACTAATAATGACGCTATCAACTAACCCTATTCAGAAACCCTCACCACCAAGACTTCAATACACTAAATTCTGTTGGTTTTCTGGGTCTCCCTGAAGGTGGCCGCCCCGCCATCCTCAGCTGTGCTGTAAGGTAGATAGGTATCAGCTAATGTAGACGCACACGTGTATCCCACACGACCTGCTTACCTTCCCTCCACGGCTGCAGTGGTGACTCCATCTGGGCGTTTTTGGCTGTTGTCAGGTCCTGCACAACTGGGGTTCCCTTTGTGCTGGACACCCAGCTGTAGCCAAACTTCTCTTGATGATGTCATTGACTGCCTCGTGTCTGGCAATCTTTCCCTGTGTCTTACGACAGACGAGACCATGGTTGCCTGTATTGGTCTGCCCGTGCCTGGCCGCATATACACCGGTGTTCGTGTAGTGTGTGTGTGTTGTTTTATAGATATATAATATTAATATATATTGGAATATATTAAAATTATATATATGAGCTTACTATAGTATATATAATAATTATATTATATAATATGTCCGTCCCTAGTATGCCAGAACGCACTTTCAGCTATATGCAAGGCCTGATTTGCTAATAAGCCAAGTTTTTTCATGAATAAATATATTTTCGACTACCCGTATACCTACTTACTAACCTAACCATAACTTTTATGTTGCAGCTACCTTAACCTAACCTGTAGAAGATATGGTTAGGTTAGGTAGTTTGGTTAGGGTTCGGTCATATACGTCTAGCGTAATTTTAAGCTCATCAAAAAAATTGCAACCTCTACATACATAGGAAATAGTAGCTTATAACATTTCAATAAGAAAAAATGTTGTATGAAAAATAATTATTAAATGGTCTTAAAAATTTGGCTTATTAGGCAAAGTGGGGCCTTGCATAGTAGGCCTGCGATTGCGATTTTCTGGCTAGCTAGGTACAGATAAAATGAGATTAATTAAGTATATATAGGGTATATTATATATATATATATATAGTATATATATATATATATGATATATATATACTATATAATATAATTGAGATATACAAGAGTTGTTACATTCTTGTACAGCCACTAGTACGCATAGCGTTTCGGGCAGGTCCCTGGAATACGATCCCCTGCCGCGAAGAATCATTGGTACAACCAAGTACACATTTTACTGTTGAGTTACACAGAGGCTACAGTTAAGGATTTGTGCCCAGTAAATCCTCCCCGGCCAGGATACGAACCCATGACAAAGGATACGAACCCATGACATATATATATATATATATATATATATATATATATATATATATTATATTATATATATATATATGCGAACAAGCCTGAATGGTCCCCAGGACTATATGCGAATGAAAACTCACACCCCAGAAGTGACTCGAACCCATACTCCCAGGAGCAACGCAACTGGTATGTACAAGACGCCTTAAACCACTTGACCATCACGACCGGACAAAATGAGGTGATAACCGAAGCTATTTGAACCACCTCACCGCCGGCACTCGGATGGTTATCTTGGGCATAGCATTTTTACCAAATCACCTCATTCTTTGGGGCACACGTGAGGAACACAAATGCGAACAAGCCTGAATGGTCCCCAGGACTATATGCGAATGAAAACTCACACCCCAGAAGTGACTCGAACCCATACTCCCAGGAGCAACGCAACTGGTATGTACAAGACGCCTTAAACCACTTGACCATCACGACCGGACAAAATGAGGTGATAACCGAAGCTATTTGAAACCACCTCACCGCCGGCACTCGGATGGTTATCTTGGGCATAGCATTTTTACCAAATCACCTCATTCTTTGGGGCACACGTGAGGAACACAATGCGAACAAGCCTGAATGGTCCCCAGGACTATATGCGAATGAAAACTCACACCCCAGAAGTACTCGAACCCATACTCCCAGGAGCAACGCAACTGGTATGTACAAGACGCCTTAAACCACTTGACCATCACGACCGGACAAAATGAGGTGATAACCGAAGCTATTTGAACCACCTCACCGCCGGCACTCGGATGGTTATCTTGGGCATAGCATTTTTACCAAATCACCTCATTCTTTGGGGCACACGTGAGGAACACAAATGCGAACAAGCCTGAATGGTCCCCAGGACTATATGCGAATGAAAACTCACAACCCAAAGTGACTCGAACCCATACTCCCAGGAGCAACGCAACTGGTATGTACAAGACGCCTTAAACCACTTGACCATCACGACCGGACAAAATGAGGAACTCACACTTCTGGGGTGTGAGTTTTCATTCGCATATAGTCCTGGGGACCATTCAGGCTTGTTCGCATTTGTGTTCCTCACGTGTGCCCCAAAGAATGAGGTGATTTGGTAAAAATGCTATGCCCAAGATAACCATCCGAGTGCCGGCGGTGAGGTGGTTCAAATAGCTTCGGTTATCACCTCATTTTGTCCGGTCGTGATGGTCAAGTGGTTTAGGCGTCTTGTACATACCAGTTGCGTTGCTCCTGGGAGTATGGGTTCGAGTCACTTCTGGGGTGTGAGTTTTTATTCATATATATATATATATATATATATTATATATATATATTATTATATTAATATATATATATATATAATATATATATAATATATTATATATTTATTATATATATATATATATATATAATATATATATATTTATATTTATATTTATATTTATATTTATATTTATATATATTTATATATAAGGAATATTTATATTCCTCGAAATTTTTGGGTTCGTAGTTGCACTAGAGCTTCCTGCCCTTTCGTTTCTATCTCGGTAAAAAGGGTGACATCGTTCGACACTTAACCATGACCTGACCTCACCGTTAATGGTGACCTCGCGGAAATAAGACACCATATATCACGTCTGTGGTGATTTCAGCGTCGCCGTGACCACGAATTGCGGTGACCTCGTCTCCAGACCTCGCAAACCGTTCGTTGTGACCTCTTGAGTGTGGGATGGAGGTCGTATCTCAGTGCGATCTCTTATCGTATGGAAGCTGTGACCTCTGTGCCTTAATGACCTAAAGTCATTGTCAGTTTTATTGACCCCGGATGATTGTACAGGTGACAGCGTGACCTCAAACACCACCACCACCCTACAGCCATTTATGTCCCGGTCCGTCCTCCCCACCCCACCCCACACCCCCACCCTAACAGACACCATCTCTGTTGTCAGTCTGTCAGTCAGGATCTGTGGTATGACCCTTACATGACCTTCTAGAACACATGTGCATGTGTGTGCGTACACGTGCCCGCACGCGCTCACACTCTCTCTCTCTCTCTCTCTCTCTCTCTCTCTCTCTCTCTCTCTCTTCTCTCTCTCTCTCTCTCTCTCTCTCTCACCCACACCACACACACACACACACCACCACACACACACACCCACACACACACACACACACACACACACACACACACACCACACACACTCACTCACACACACACTACAGTCCAACAAATGGCTGCTAAAGTTTAACCCGAGTAAATGCAAAGTAATGAAACTAGGCGATGGAAACAGGAGGCCAGACACAAGATACAGAATAGGAGATGAAGTACTTAATGAAACGGAAAGAGAGAAAAATCTAGGAATTGATATCACACCAAACCTGTCTCCTGAAGCCCACATAAAATAATAACGTCTGCGGCATATGCAAGGCTGGCTAACATCAGAACAGCCTTCAGGAACCTGTGTAAGGAATCGTTTAGAGTCTTGTACACCACATACGTAAGACCAATCCTGGAGTATGCGGCCCCAGCATGGAGCCCGTACCTTGTCAAGCACAAGACGAAGCTGGGAAAAGTTCAGAGGTATGCCACTAGACTAGTCCCAGAACTAAGAGGCATGAATTACGAGGAAAGGCTGCGGGAAATGCACCTTACGACACTGGAAGACAGAAGAGTGAGGGGAGACATGATCACTACCTACAAAATCCTCAAGGGAATTGACAGGGAAGACGAGGATCTACACTGGCGGTACGCGAACAAGGGGACACAGGTGGAAACTGAGTACCACATGAGCCACAGAGACGTTAGAAGGAACTTTTCAGTGTCAGAGTAGTTAACAGGTGGAATGCATTAGGCAGTGATGTGGTGGAGGCTGACTCCATACACAGTTTTAAATGTAGATTTGATAGAGCCCAGTAGGCTCAGGAACCTGTACACCTATGGGAGCAAGTGGAGCCTTAAGAGTCGGGTTCTACCATGGTTCTGATCTACCATGGTTCTGATCTACCATGAATCTGATCTACCATGGTTCTGATCTACCATGGTTCAGATCTACCATGATTCTGATCTACCATGGTTCTAATCTACCATGGTTCTCATCTACCATGGCTCTGATCTACCATGGTTCTGATCTACCATGGCTTTGATCTACCATGGCTCTCATCTACCATGGTTCTGATCTACCTTGGTTTTGATCTACCATGGTTCACATGTATTGGTCACCAAAATACATAATATTTACTTAAATAAAACGAGAAAAAGGGGGCGATCGGAGAAGGGGTATTAGTAGTAGTAGAAATAGTACTTACCTATCAGTGACTACAAGGGGGATGAGCTCTAGCTCTACATGTCCCGCCTACTAGCCACGATATACCTGCAGCGTTGGAAGTAAACTATTCTAGCGTTCGTAAAATTGGCCGGCCTTTGTGCGAATTGTGAGTAGCAGTATTAGGAGAACTAGCAGGAGGAAGGGGAAGGAGGAGGAGAACTAGGAGGAGCAGGAGGGTGATTTACGAGGCCCACAGGTACACAACAGTGGTTAATAGGGGTATTTGGACGAGTACAGAGGTACACCGACTGACAAACAGCTACTGTCTGGACCTGGTTAATGGGCAGTCCGCACCGCCGGCCACACGTCGACCCACAGGAGGTGGGGGTGAAGAAGGTAAGGAGGAGAGGTAGGTGGAAAGAGAGAAGAGGAGAACAAATCCTCTCGGCAAATAAGGCAGCGTCTAGGACGCAGGTTCGAATCCTCGTCACGGCCCTTGTGGATCTGTTCATTTGATGCATCACGTTATTGTGATATCTGTGTGTAGAGAAGATGAGACACTGGGAGGCTGGGTACACAGCAGGATGAAACAGAGATGCTCTGAAGAATTGTGAATTGACATCATTTACCTGAGGGCCACTAACCCTAGTGGCCTCGACGAGGACAGGAAGCCGGCGGCTTAGAGATGATAGACAGTGACAAACGTGAGAGACAGTAAGAGACAGAAGGGGATGCATGGGAAAACAAAAGCATTACACTGATGTCATTCCCCGCCCCTGTCCTCTCACCTAGAACGTCGCATTTGTTACGGAATGCACCAGTCCGTAAAAAAAAAAAGAGCTGTGACAGACAAAGCGTAATCTCAGTGCTAACGACTGGCGCAAACAACGCAATTGATCATAAACTTGTGACGTATAGCAAACAGAAGTTTTATATTTCTGATAAATGTCGATATAACTATAAAACCGCTAAATCTAAACCTAGCGCTAACTATACGCACAATTATACCATATATTGATATGAATGTATTCGTGTTGCTGGCGCATGCGCAGTGAGATGGTAGCAACCCAACACAGGTAACATTTAATATTGGGAGCACTCTTTACCAGTTGCTTACTTGGGTGCCGTTGTGTATTAATCTAGTTGTGTGTATGTGAGTGTGAGAGAGTGTGAGAGAGTATGAGTGAGTGAGTGAGTGTGAGAGTGAGTGAGTGTGAGAGTGAGTGAGTGTGAGAGTGAGTGAGTGTGAGAGTGAGTGAGTGTGAGAGTGAGTGAGTGTGAGAGTGAGTGAGTGTGAGAGTGAGTGAGTGTGAGAGTGAGTGAGTGTGAGTGTGAGTGTGAGTGAGTGAGTGCGAGTGTGAGTGAGTGAGTGAGTGTGTGAGAGTGTGAGAGAGAGAGCGTGTGTGGGTGTGTGTGTGTGTGTGTAGTAACGATG
Source organism: Procambarus virginalis (assembly GCA_020271785.1). Lineage (NCBI taxonomy): Eukaryota > Metazoa > Arthropoda > Malacostraca > Decapoda > Cambaridae > Procambarus > Procambarus virginalis. Next base: position 16,639,513 of record WNGS01167840.1, on the reverse strand, counting down.
GTGTTCGTCGTTCATCGGTGTTCGGATCTCCTGAATGTTATTTTTGAGTCGAGTGCATCTTTTGAAGTCCGTTCTTACTTCCCGTGGGGTAAGTACAAAATTATTCACCTTATTAACAACCCAACAACCTATCCTGAGGCGATGCTTGTCCAACCCGCGGCTGACCCCAAACCCATCCTCAACTGAGGCTTGGATCCCTCAAGCACATTCGTTTATTTTAAAGTACCCTATACTCCAATTTTATATATTTTTTCGAATATAAATGT
>WNGS01167840.1:16625666-16638247 GCA_020271785.1 Procambarus virginalis | reverse complement strand
AATGGATCTAAGTATATAAACCACTGCTAATGTTCACATTACTTTCTTTTGTACTCTGTCATTAAGCAGATTCAATTTATGTTTCCTGTTATAAGTGATTTTCAATTCGTTATTGAAAAGCCATCTCCCAATCAATTTGGTTAGCATTTTCTGACAAGTCAACAAATAAGGCATTAGATAATTGGCCATGTCTTACATGAGTATTTATGTTGTGAAATTCTACATTTCAAATCTTTAGTAAGTTTGTCCAACATAGAACTTATTACAGTCTTTACAGGTATTTTATAAATGACACAATTATCACTACGAGGGCTGTTCTAACTAATAGCTTACCAACAGTATTTTCGGTAAGTAAACAATACATATATATCAAAAAGTGTCAAGGCCTTGACAATATTCAAAACCCAGAGAAATATGGTAAACACAACACATTCTTCGGGCGAATTATTTTCACTGCATATATTATTATAATATGTACGATGTGCTTTGCTACGGCAAACTTCCAAAAAAACTCAGTGGGTAACAAAGCTTAAGACCAATAGAATCAATATTCTTAAACTCTTCGTCTAAGAATTCTGAACTCACAACTCGTTGTAGGCATACATATGTCTATTTCACTGCCTATTCCTATTATTATTCCTATGCCATGACTATATATAATTACAGTACCTATACCCATGCATATAGGCATGCCTATTACCATATCTATTAGCATGCTTATTACCATGTTTATTACGATGTCTGTTACCATGTCTATTACCCACGCCTGGATATATTGGAAAATATCTATATCTATTACTATGCCTCTAGTCAACTTTTGCTTGTGATCTGAATCAATACCACCTAACCTAACAACCTAACCTAACCTAACCTACTAACCTAACCTAACTAACTAACCTCTTCATTTAAAGCCCACAATATCCACATGAAAATCAACGAGATGCACTTAAAAGTTCCCCCTGCCCAACCACTTGGGTCTGAACGGTTAGAGCTACGGTTTCGCTTCCTGCAGGTCGGCGTTCAATCCCCGACCCGTCCAAGTGGTTGGGACACCATTCCTTCCCCACCCCCCCACCCCCTTCCCATCCCAAATTTATCCTACCCCCTTTCCAGTGCTATATAGTCGTAATGGCTTGCGCTTTCTCCTGATAGGTCCCTCTTCCCTTGAGAATTGCCACATTGGTTAACTACAGTAAAAGACTAAAACAGCCGGAATAAGCCTTCTTTCACCTGACTGCCGCTGTTCACCTAGCAGTAAATAGGTGGATGGCTGGTCGTTGACCATCGTGGGTCGCTCCTAAGAAATGATAAAGGACTGAAATAGGGATAATGAACGCGTTTTTGCAAGAGATTGCAGGAGTGATTTCATCTACTGCAAAAGTAGATGACAATCTACTTTTGCAGTCAAGGAAATATACACTGAAAAAGTACTATTACTACTACTACTACTTTACTACTAATTTTATACTGCCTATTATTACTAGTTTTCTACTTCTGCAAAAGTAGATTTAATCTACTTTTATCTCATGCAGATGAAGGCCAAAGATTATTGTCAATAAAAACACACACAAAGAGTCACAGATATATGGCCGCTGTAGCACAAAACTAGAGACAAAGACCTACACAACTACTAGGACAGCAATAGATATACAAACTACAAGAGGATGATAGACAAATTAGAGAGCTTGATAGATAGATAGACAAACCAGACAGCAAAAGATACACAAACTAACAAACAATACTCATTAAGACAGAAAAGGTTTAGAAGAAAAAAGAAAGATTTCTTGAATCAATTTGTGGTTACAACTTGCTAATGGGTTCCAGACTGGTTCTAACCGAGCAATGACCCCTGTTTCAGAAGGGTCATTGCCAACGAGGAACCCAACGAGGGAAGCCTGGTGATTGTACTACATAAACTGACGAGACCTTAAAGCAGTCAACTACACAGTTTAAGATAGCTCGAGACATTTTATGGTCTAATAATGAGGGGGTGGGTGGAGCAGTTTTTATCTTAGCGATTGCCTGTTAGCGTCAATTTTGGTAGCAAAATAAAGTTTATAGATGCCATGAAGGAGGGATATGTGATACACATGGCTTCAAAGTGAGTGATGGTATGTCATTGACAGTTGGTGTTGTATTATTTCATACTTGCGTTTTATGTTTCTATATATATATTTATGTATGTATGGTTGCGTGTCGGTTCTTTGGTGTGTTTGTGTGTGTACTCATCTATTGTGTGCTTCAGGGGGGGGGAGGGATGTTTGAGCTCTGGCTCTTTGGTCCGCCTCTCAACCGTCAATCAACTGGTTATTACCGATTCTTGACCCTACTGGGCTCACTCATTCTCACGTTGTGAAACTGTGAGGTGGGCTGTGGGTGTGGATGTGGTGTATCACCTATTTTCTGGTGTGTGTGTGTTGTTATCGGTGTGTGTATTCACCTCGCTTGTTTTTTTCTGTGTTATTACAAGACATAATACCATAGAGATACAAAAAACAAGTACCATTCGTATATATGTGTATCTTATGTAAAGATTTGAAATACACCAAGTTTTTCACTCTTTCCTGAATTCATCTATGAAGGTCTGAATCTCAACGACTAATCAACGAATCATTCACTCGGGAGAGTGCGAAAGACTTCATGTAGTTCAGACTATTTATATAAATACATAACGTGTACTTTTTTATCCTAAGTAACTTTTCTTTCCGAAAATGCCCATCTTTTTAAGACTGAAATTCGTGTGTCAGTTGGTTTGGTGTTTTATATTTTGTTAAATAGTGTCTTTGTTCTTTTGTTTGGAGTGAGGGATGGGCTTGAAACGAGGAGAAAGGCGTCGCCTGCTTTACTCAGTCCATCGAGGGTGAAAGTGAAAGTAAGGGAGGGAGGGTAGAGAGGGAAGGAGGGAGTAGAGACCGACGAGAGAGACAGAGTGAAAGGAAGGGCCCCAGAAAGGACTATATATATTTATATATAATATATTATATATATATATATATATATACTATATATATATATATATTAATATATATATATATATATATATATAATTACCCCTATATGAATATATTATATATAATAAAAATCTTTTAAAAGTATACCCAGAGGATCTCCCCACACTCTCCAAACATTAAGGCCTGGCCTCTATGCTGGGTCACGCAAGTGAAGGTATGATATGGTGTGTGTGTGTGTGACGCACCTATGTACACCCTTAGTGTGTGTGTGTGTGTGTGTGTGTGTGTGTGGTGTGTGTGGTGTGTGTGTGTGGTGTGTGTGTGTAGTGTATGTGTCATGTGTGTGTGTGTGTGTGTGTTGTGTGTGTGTGTGTGTGTGTATGTGTGTGTGTGTGTGTGTGTGTGTGTGTGTGGTGTGTGTGTGTGTGTGTGTCTGTGTGTGTGTGTGTACTCACCTACGTTGTTACTCACCTAGTTGTACTCACCTAGTTGTGCTTGCGGGGGGTTGAGCTCTGGCTCTTTGGTCCCGCCTCTCAACCGTCAATCAACAAGTGTACAGTTGTCCTGAGCCTGTGTGTGTGTGGGTGTTGTGGTGGTGTGTGTGTGTGTGTGTGTGTGGGTGTGTGTGTGTGTGTGTGTGTGGAGTTGCGTGCGTGCGTGCGTGTGCAGGCTTGACCATTGGCACAGTGTCTTTCCGGGACGTTCCATAAATCTGTTCTTACACTTGGGCTTACGAAGCGCCTCTCTCTAGGTTATTTGCTACTTTGTTCCTACTTATCTTTATTAGTACTGTTTCCAGTAATACTGCTATTTTTCTGATTTTGCTCCCAAAGCTTAGAGGTTCATAGTGGTTCTTACTGGTTTTTAGGAGGTTCTTACTGGTTTTTAGAGGGTCTTATATGTTCTTGGAGGTTCTTCGAAGTTCTTAAAGGTTCTTAGTGTACTTAGGGGTTCTTAGGGGGCATTTAGGGGTTTATTTTCTTGAGTACATGTACCAAGATGCAACTCACTCAGCTGGAAGTCTGCCTTCAGCCTGCCAGGGGGGCGCATGACAAAAGCTTTCATATCGCCTAGATGTAGTCAACGCCAGCTGTGCTCACGTATATGTACTCACCAAGATGTACTAACGTAGATGTACTCACCTAGATGTACTCACGTAGATGTACTCGCCTAGATGTACCACGTAGATGTACTCACGTAGATGTACTCAACGTAGATGTACTCGCCAAGATGTACTAAACCTGATGTACTCACCAAGATGAACTCACCAAGATGTACTCACGTAGATGTACTCGCCTAGATGTACTCACGTAGAGTACTCGCCTCGATTGTACCTCTCGCTAGATGTACTTGCCAAAATGTGCCTCACCAAGATGTACTCCTTCCAGATGTTACGCAACTAGATGTTACTCAACAGTGATGTACTCACTTAGATGTACTCACGTAGATGTACTCGCTAAGATGTGCTCACCAAATTGTACTCTCTTAAATGCAGCGATATGTGCTCACCTAGTTGCATTTTGCAAGGACGAGCTTCAGCTCCTAAGCTTCTTGTCTGCCTTATCTAGGAATTTAATGCAATTGGTATCTCTTCACTCGCATTTCTTGCTATATTTATGTTTTAAAAATGTTCTCAGTTAGTTAAGCAATTTCTTCAAAATTCATACAAATGGCCAATTTTACGTTTCAAGTATTTTTGTTATGATACCTTTGTGTCTCCACTTCCCTGTGTCTCCCTATTGTGGCTTCGTCATCATAGTCAGTTTCTTCTAAGAATCTTGTGTATCGTAAACATTCTCCTTGTGTTCCTTTTTAGTGTGATGAGTCCTGTTCCCATCAGTCTTTCGTCATAGCTTCAGTCCCCTCAGCTCCGGATGTTGTGGTTACCACTGAGTCTCATGTTTGGTACTGAATAGCAGTGGAAGGAGCCTTTGTCAGAGACCCAGGCGGCTCTATCCACAATGTTGTCAGGCTTGGCATGTGCCGTCAGCGATAGATTCTGTTGATTGGTGTGTGTGTGTTAGTTTGGGATTGATCCCACTCTCAGTCTTTCTCCTTATCTGGTGAGAGAATCCGATTCCCTTTTAATGCTTCTGTGACGGTCATATCGATTCTCTTCCTCTCGTGAATAACTTAAGTTTTTTTCACTTTTCACGATTTTCACGATTGTTTTTGTTCACGATTTGTACAATTTTCATTTTCACGATTTACATTTGTTCCCACGATTGTTTTTTTCACTTTTTCCCGATTTTGCCGCGAATGCCGGGTTTACTGGGCAGCGTCGTTCATCCTGTGATGTGAGTATACCGCTACTGTAGCAGTACTAGGCACCGTTGTTCATCCTGTGAGTGAATTGGGTATAGTGCATGCTGACATAGTAGCATAGAAGAATGTGCAACACCCCTAAGTTAGAAGGAAACCCCAATAGGTTCTTCATCCTTGATGAGTCCAGTTTTGATAAATCAATTAAAGGGCGATTTGAGTTGAATCATGGAACACATTTGTCTCACTAATTCATTGTAAATATTTACTATCTTATTCTATTATTATCCATGTGTGGGCCTATTGGTGGGTAAGGAACTGCATCGTATGGGCCAATAGGCCTTCTGCAGTCTTATGCGGCTCATTTCTGTCCACCTAATTCCCATTCATTTTTCATTGTACCTCACCTCACTTCACCTTTCTCTCCTGCCTATATATGCCCAATACTTGACCTGTAAATCATTCCTTCTGAAGATGTATTAATATACGAAAGTACTTAAGGAAATTCCTGTTTCAATTCTTCCTCCGTATAGTCTGACACTGTCATATATATCTATATATATTTTCAGGTGTGGATGCAGGTATGCCTACATATGTGCGTAAATCCAATGCCGGTAACACAAGAGGAACAAAAAATATATAGATATATACTCTTGTCAATCAGTAAGATGGATTGACTGACGCAGGGGGGGTGAAGAGAAAGGTGTCTTCAACAGCGACACATACGCGAGTGGGAACACACGCAAGTGTGTTGGGGTGAGGGGATGGGGGGGGGGGACTGTATCACCTGCTGGACACATACACACACACACACACATACACAACCTCGGATTTTCCTATTTCCCTCTCTGTCTCTCCGTCTATCTCTCTTTCTCTCAACCCCCTTCCGAGCAGCAGTCTACCAGATAGTCTCTCTCCTCTCTCTCTCTCTCTCTCTCTCTCTCTCTCTCCTCTCTCTCTCTCTTCTCTCTCTCTCCTCTCTCTCTCTCCGTGGTGAGGAAGGTCAGGCGCGGCATCGATCCCATAGGACGTACCTACCCTACCTGCGTCTGGGGAGACAGAGCCCCATAGTAGTGAAGGGTTCCTCCCAGTGCCTTGCTGGGAGGGGCGGTGGCAGTGAAGGATGGGGATGGGAGGCTGAGGGGAGGGGGATAGAGATGAGTGATGGGAGGCCGAAGGAAGGAAGGTATGTAGGTGTGGGAGAGGTAAGGGTGGGGGGGGGAGGGGATAGTTTGACGGGAAATACGAAAGGAGAGAGAGTGGGTGGAGGTGTAGGTGGGGGAGGGGAGAGATATAGGTGGGAGGGGAGGTATAAGGGAAGCGATAATATTATGACGGGAGACTTATAATAAACGGAGCAGGAGGGATGTTTACCAGTGGTGGTCAACGTTCTGTTGACTTCAAATACTATTAACAGCTAAAGTTTAGAGCCCTGCTAGTGCACTACACTGAACGGCATTCAATGTCGTTCATTCGTTCAAGTCAACAGATGGAATGCATTAGGCAGTGATGTGGTGGAGGCTGACTCCATACACAGTTTCAAGTGTAGATATGATAGAGCCCAATAGGCTCAGGACTCTGTACACCAGTTGATTGACGGTTGAGAGGCGGGACCAAAGAGCCAAAGCTCAACCCCCGCAAGCACAATTAGGTGAGTACACACACCAATTTCCTCATACGGAATTTCGACCGGAAAACGGCAATTGAAGGCGATCAGACCAATTCCAAACAAAACCCTTCCAATTCGGAACACGTATTTTCGCTTTTGTATTTTTTATTCCCCGCCGACCAACCAATTTCCGGGTGACTTTTCCTGCACAAACCTCCGCCACTGCGGGTAAAGATTTGTCAACAGCGAGTCGTCGACGGCGTGGCCTAATTAACCCGGTGATACCCATAATTACCTCAGGTCTAATGACGGTGATCGACGCGTAATTATACCTGCAGCACCTGTCCAGGCGAGCTGCAACATTGCATCTGCCTCACTCCCTCCATCCTCTCCTCCCTACCTCGGGGCTTCCGGCACGCGCGGGAGGTATAGGTGAGGAGAGAGAGAGAGAGAGAGAGAGAGAGAGAGAGAGAGAGAGAGAGAGAGAGAGAGAGAGAGAGAGAGAGAGAGAGAGAGAGAGAGAGAGAGAGAGAGAGAGAGAGTATATATATGAGGGGACAAAATAAAGCGAAACAGAACTGTAACGAGACCTGATAGCAGAAGGAAAACGAAAAAATAATCGGATGAGAGGAAGAGAAAATATTCCCCCCATCAGGAAAGTTAATATTAGAGCTGCCAAGGTTTGGTGATGACAGGTGAGGCGTGGGAGGAGCGTACACAAACACACGCTCCCAGAACCAATGCCTTGAAGGAAATAGGGCTATAATATACCTGGTGGTATGCCAGGGGACCACTCAGCTATATTTCTCACCCAGAGAGATATGGTGGAGGTCAGGCCACCTCCCCCCCCCCCACCCACCCTCCCAAGGTCTCCAGCTCGGCAAACATTATGTTCACTCAGCAATTAAGGATTTTAACACCTGAGCCTCCAGCTGGTGTCGACAACCAGTAGCAGTAGACCATCCAGCTGGCGTCGACAACCAGTAACAATAGACCATCCAGCTGGCGTCGACAACCAGTAACAATAGACCATCCAGCTGGCGTCGACAAGTAACAGAAGACCATATACCATCCTGTACATCAACAGGAAATTCCCTTCCCGATGAGTTGAAATTCTCAGGAAAAGGAAGTGTGAGTTGCAATGAGTTACCATCGGTACGTACAACCCGTGTTTGTGTGTCATGTGTGTGTGTGTGTGTGTGTGAATGAGTGTCGTGTGTGTGTAGTACAGTGTCACGTGTGTGGATAACAGTGTCACGAGGGGCAGACTCCACACATGTATCGTGGAGATACTTGGTATACATGATAGGACACAACGTATTTCCCACCACCTTCAGCCAGACCTTTTATACCCTATCAATTCCTTTGAGAATCTTGTATGTGGTGATTACGTCCCCTCTAGCTCTTCTTTCTCCCAGTGACGTGAGGTTTAATTCCCGTAGTCTCTCCTCGTAGCTCATACCCCTCAGTTCGGGTACTAGTCTGGTGGCAAACCTTTGAACCTTTCCCAGTTTAGTCTTATGCTTGACTAGATATGGACTCCACGCTGGAGCCGCATACTCCAGGATTGGTCTGACATATGTGGTATACAAAGTTCTGAATGATTCCTTTCACAAGTTTCTAAAGGCCGTTCTTATGTTAGCGAACCTGGCATATGCCGCTGATGTTATCCTCTTCATATGAGCTTCAGGGGACAGGTCTGGCGTGATATCAACCCCAGGTCTTTCTCTCTCTCTGACTCTTGAAGAGTTTCATCTCCCAGATGATACCTTGTATCTGGCCTCCTGCTCCTATCTTCATTACATTTCATTTGCTTGGGTTAAACTCTAACAACCATTTGTTCGACCATTCCTACAGCATGTCCAGGTCTTTTTGACCTGTGTGTGTGTGTGTGTGTGTGTGTGTGTGTGTGTGTGTGTGTGTGTGTGTGTGTGTGTGTGTGTGTGTGTGTGTGTGTGTGTGTGTGTGTGTGTTCCATCTCCTTGTAGACAAATCAGCCATTATGAGAACATTTTCCCTATCTTAACCCCGCGTCGCTGCCAAATGTGTCTGATATTGATCTAAGAGACAAAAATAATTCTCCTCCCCCCCCCCCATATCAACTCACGAGTTGCAAGGCTCACGACACCTTTGGATAATGCAACACGGGAGTTGCTTGTGTTTATCTTGTTTTTGTGGAACACAAAGCTTAAACACGTGAGACAACACCACGGTATTGTGACATGTTGTGAGACGTTGATTGTGGCCGGGGATGACGAAATTACTGGTGTTGGAGGGGGGAGTGGGGGTTGGAGGAGGAGGAGGAAGAGGAAGAGGGGTTGGAGGAGGAGGAGGGGGGGGGAAAGAGGGGTTGGAGGAAGGGGAAAAGAGGGGGCGGATCAGGAGGAGGTGTGAGATTTTTTTTTTGTATTATTTTCTACCACAGACGTGGCCACACATTTACTATGCTAACCAGCTTATATACATTTTTCTTCTGTCCTCCATGGACAGGGTTAGAGATGTGTTAAACATATAGTTCAGGGGTTTATTGAACAATCAACCACAGAAGGTGATTCGGTGCTTTTAAAATGCTAAGCTAACCTACATACGTTAATACATAGATACACAGATTTACGTATGCTCTACATAAAGTATTCGATGTGTCTTTTACATAGTGTCATTAATGTGCATTTACAAAGGTGAAATGTAATTCTGATCAGCTTCCATCTATACTTTATACACATACATATACATACACACACACATGCATTCACATACATTTGTATCTTTTACTCTGATAGGGTGAGATAGCTGATAGAGAAACTAGTGTGCAATTAAGCACTTAATCACTGAAGGTGATTAAGGTGCTTTTACAAGCTCAGGTTATATAGTTACATCACATTCATACATACATTGTATGATTGATACATTGCATGGTTAATCTTGGGTACAAGTACAATATATCATCAAGTGTTCCAGTACTCATATAGTAATTACACAGTTCAGCATACCTTAGTCCAGGAGGGCGAAGTCAGTCAGTATGGGACATTCTACAATATAATGTTCAAGAGAGTGCATGTTTTCTCTTTCACAAAGTTGACACATTGTGTACTCGACATTTGGGTTTTGAGAAAGCTGCCAGATACATCTATACCCCAGGCGTATTCTGGCCACTATAACATCACATTGCCGGGTTCTTGTTCTATTAGTCCCATATGTGAATGTCTCCTCACGATATCTGTCATAATATTTAATGCTACAACTTTCAGGTCTTTGTGAATTTGTTAGGTCGGTGAGATCTTCATTAGATATTTGTTTAAGTATTCTCTTTGTTACTGCTAATGAAACACCCTTATCAATTTCTACCACTGGTTTGTGAGGGGTGGGAGAGGAGGAATGACTGTGAGGGTGCTATTTAACTCACATGATGTAACAACCTTCCACCAGCACTGCTCCTGTGCCCGGTAAGTCCACTACGGGCTCACCATAGCCCGTGCTACTTGGAACTTGTTCCGAGTAGCTGAATCTATAACGACAACAACAACCTTCCTATAACTTGTCACACCTCTCACCTTGACGAATGAACTCAAGAACGACTCAGAAGTCATCAGAACGAGCTACACAATTTGTGCAAACCTCAACACATGAACAAATTAGATGATTACATTAGCCAAGTCCTATTTATTTACTATTTACTAATCGTGCTTTTACGATCGAGCTGTAATCTCTTGGACTCATCTCTTTCTAGCCGTCGGTTGTCTAATGTTCGGATTTCCTATCTATTTTCCTCTTTCATATCTACTACATATTTCTCTTTGACACACACACACACACACACACACACACACACACATACACACACACACACACACACACACACACACACACACACACACACACACACACACACACACACACACACACACACACTGGTGGTGGTGCCCCGGGTGGGACGCGAACAAGGGGACACAGGTGGAAACTGAGTACCCAAGTGAGCCACAGGGATGCTAGAAAGAACTTTTTCAGTGTCAGAGTAGTTAACAGATGGCAGGCATTAGCCAGTGATGTGGTGGAGGCTGACTCCATACACAGTTTCAAATGTAGATATGATAGAGCCCAGTAGGCTCAGGAATCTGTACACCAGTTGACTGACACTTGAGAGGCGGGACCAAAGAGCCAAAGCTCAACCCCCGCAAGCACAAATAGGTGAGTACAAATAGGTGAGTACACACAATGGCCGGCATTAGCCTAGAATAAGAGGTGAAGGCCGGGTAAGGAGCCTGTGGCTGAGTGGTCAGCGCTCTGGATTCGTAGTTCTATGGCCCGAAGATCGATCCCCCGACGATGGCGGAAACAAATTAGGCAGAGTTTCTTTCACCCCGATTCCCCTGTTACCTAGCAGAAAATAGGTACCTGGGAGTTAGACAGCTGCTACGGGCTGCTTCCTGGGTGTGTGTACTCACCTATTTGTACTTGCAGGATTGAGCATTGACTCTTGGATCCCGCCTTTCGAGCCATCGGTTGTTTACAGCAATGACTCCGGTCCTATTTCCCTATCATATCTAGATTTAAAATTATGAATAGAGTTTGCCTCCACAACCTGATCCATAAGTGCATTCATTACATTTTTCCACTACTCTCACGCTAAAAGAAAGATTCCTAACATCTCTGTGACTCATCTGAGTTTCCAGCTTCCACCCATGTCCACTCGTTCTGTTACTATTCCGTGTGAACTTTTCGTCTATGTCCACTCTGTCAATCCCTCTGAGTATTTTATACGTTCCTATCATATCCCTCCCTCTCCCTTCTTTTTTCTAGTGTCGTAAGACTCAGTTCCTTCAGGCGCTCTTCATATCCCATCTCTCGTAACTCTGGGACGAGTCTCGTTGCAAACTTCTGAACCTTTTCCAGTTACCTTATGTGTTTCTTCAGATGGAGACTCCATGATGAGGCGGCATACTCTAAGACTGACCTCACGTTGGCAGTGTAAAGCGACCTAAATGCCTCCTTACTTAGGTTTCTGAATGATGTTCTAACTTTTGCCAGTGTAGAGTACGCTGCTGTCGTTATCCTATTTATATGTGCCTCAGGAGATAGATTAGGTGTTACGTCCACTCCCAGGTCTCTTTCTCGCGTCGTTACAGGTAGGCAGTTCCCCTTCATTGTGTACTGTCCCTTTGGTCTCCAATCACATAGTCCCATTTCCATAACTTTACATTTACTCGTGTTGAACTCCAGTAGCTATTTCTCTGACCATCACTGCACCCTGTTCAGTTCCTCTTGGAGGATCCTACAATCCTCATCTGTCACAACTCTTCTCATCAACTTTGCGTCATCCGCGAACATCGACATGTAGGATTCTACTCCTGTAAACATGTCGTTAACGTATGTTAGAAATAGAATTGGCCCCGGCACCGATCCTTGAGGTACTCCACTCGTTACTGTTCGCCAGTCCGACTTCTCGCTCCTTACCGTAACTCTTTGGCTCCTTCCTGTTAGGTAGTTCCTTATCCATTCTAGGACCTTTCCCCCCCCCCCGCCTGCCTCTGAAGTTTGAATAGCAGAGTGTGTGTGTGTGTGTGTGTGTGTGTGGGTGTGTGTGGTGTGTGTGTGTGTGGTGTGTGTGTGTGTGTGTGTGTGTGTGTGTGTGTGTGTGTGTGATGTTCTTCGCGCGAGCATGCGTGACTGCCATCAGGTTATGGGTGGAGCAGTATTACTACTTCTAACACAGTTACTACTGCTTATTATTTCTTTCTTTCTCTTCTCTCTCTCTCTCTCTC
>WNGS01167840.1:16520433-16547512 GCA_020271785.1 Procambarus virginalis | reverse complement strand
AACCCAGTAAATTGCATGACGTAGTTCATTTTCTCTAGTTACTAAATGTTATGGGTCTGTTCAGAAGGCTATGCTCTCGGCATAGCGGGGGGGGGGGGGGGGGGAGATATCAGCCTGCTTAGGGAAACAGCAGGCCTGCTTAGGCCTGTTGAAAAAGGGTGCTCTCAGCCTGCTCAAGGGGGTGTTGTTGGTGCCTCCTGACCTTCTCAGTTCAACGGGAATCACAAACCTCTCCTATATAGTCAACGGTAACTCGTATATCCACAAAAGTTATAATTAACTCACTTAACGCGTCGTCATGTGTCTATAGTGTCACTTTCGCTACCCCACTTATTGGGGGAGGGATGTTTGGTCAGTATTTCATCTGGGAATTATGTACTGTTGGGCTGGGTTTCATCTAATCCGATCTTTCCATCTCTTACCCGAAACGCTATGCGTATTAGTGGCTTTAAGTATTGTAGTACTAGCTCTATCTATAAATCCAACATTATGTTTGTTACTCATCTTCTGTGTATGTACTTTTATCTGAATAAACATTTGGATTTGGATTTTAGTAAATCGAGGCTCTGGGCCACCAGCTGTGGGAGCGGGGCGTCTCATCTTGGGCCACCAGCTGTGGGAGTGAGGCGTCTCATCTTGGGCACCAGCTGTGGGAGCGGGGCGTCTCATCTTGGCCACCAGCTGTGGGAGCGGGGCGTCTCATCTTGGGCCACCAGCTGTGGGAGCGGGGCGTCTCATCTTGGAGTAATCTTTCTAACATTGGGTCCTCTAACATTTCGATGGTGTTCCACACCCAGATAGCTTGGTGCTGCAGTCTGATGTTTAGTCTTATTATATTAACATCTTTATTGACAAAATTTATTACAATTTTGCCTAATCTGAGGATTTTGATAGTCTGATTAAAGTGAGGATAATGCTAGTAGTCACTGTCACGCAGGACAGAGGGTCATACATAAGACAATAGGTCTAAACTGTAGGCTGAAGCACATATATATCATGGTTACAATCAATGTTTTAATATATGGATATGTGAAAACAAGTTTCTACTGTGCACTGCCACACAAGGGCAGGGATGGGTTCATAGGTGATGCAGCTTAGAAGTAATATACATAAAAATTGTTCTTCATTCTTTAAAATGGACAAGCAAATTTGGGGTAAATTGTTAGGACGTCGTCCAGAACACCTGAGTCAATAAAATAGTCTGATTAATCTTTAGTCTGTTTAGTCTGTACTGTTGATCATATGGTGGACGGTGTTTTGCTGCTCTCCTTAGCGCCTTATTTTGCACCGCTTGTAGTTTCTGCATGTTAGTTTTCTTTATGGTATGTAGTGGTACTGGGGGATACTCTAGATGCGGCCGAACTAGAGCCTTATATAGGTGTTTCTGTATGAGGCTCTAGTCCTTCTAGTCTATCCTTCTCTCTCCCACGTCTTAACCCTCCCTCTCCCACACATTGTCCTTACCTCTCCACGCTTCCCTCCCATCACTCCCAGCGAACACTACACACTGGGCTTCTCTCTCTCTCTCTCTGACGCGCGTGACTAACGTCTTAATATCTCCGCTAGAAGAAACTCACGGCCGGCCTTGCCTGACCCGTTCTGTCTGTCCCACAACTTTACGGCTTGCCCTTCCAGATAACGGGAGAGGAGGAAGGGGGAGGGAGGAAGGGGGAGAGAGGGAGGGATCTCACACACTATCGCTTCTGATGTGGAGGTTAGGCCCTACTTGACCTGTGAAGGGAGGGGGTGAAGAGAAATAAAGGGGAAGGAAGGGAAAAGAAGAGGAATTAGGAGGGAAAGAAAGGGAATGAGGTGGAGAAAAAGACGGGGAGAAAGGTGAAAAAATAATGTTAAAATTAAAAAAAAATAAAAAAATAATGTTAAAAATTAAAAAAAAAGAAAATTTGAGAGGTTTTAAGACTGAAAATTACATTTATATAGATAAAAAAGAATAATAAAAAAAAGAGAACCGACAAGAAGAAAAATAAAACGGCAGCAATAAAAGAGAAAGACCTTATAAGAAAGAAAAGAGAGAGAGAGGCAATACGAGACAAAAAAAAAAATATCCCGCAAGAGACAAAAAAGAAAAGCCAATAAAAGCTCTTAAAAAAACGAATCACGGCTGAAATTTTTTCTCGTTCAGATTTATGGTCATATCTTATATTTGTAAATCTTGTGAATGCCAGATATATTATGATATCCCTTTGATATGAGCTTTTGGTGATGATTTCAGTCCGCTATCGGGCTGTAATTCATACGTCAGGCTGCGAGCAGCTGCGACGAACAGCCCGGTTAATCATATAAATTTATAAAGAAGCCGGAGATGAACTAGAACAAATCTACACTGACGGATCATCTAATCCTGTCAATGGCAGGGCTGGTGCAGCATACACGGTAATTAAGGATAGTGCTTTCCAACGCAGAAATGAAGATATAGCGCGTATTGAGAACTATGCCTCTTCAACGCAAGCAGAGCTAGCTGCCATTGTTATGGCGTTAAGGTTTCTTGAACGAAACACTAATGGTGCAATGATTTGCACTGATTCAAAAGCAGCACTGCAAAGCCTAAGTAAAAATCGGGCAGAAAATCTTGCAATAGTCGCTGAAATTAAGAGAGCTGTGAGAGTACTTACCAATCAGGGAAGAGTCATCAAGTTTCTGTGGATCCCCTCCCATGTTGGAATATGTGGGAATGAACGAGCAGATGTGCTGGCTGCTGAAGGCGCCGAAGGAGACCATATTGAATACTTCATACCCAAGACTCTACTACAAATTAGAGGTATTGTCAGGCAACATCACCGTGACAAGGTAACTGAGGAAAGGAGGATAGAAGCACAAACCAGTGAATCTGTACGATGGTACAACATGGTTGCAGCTGGCAATCCCAATCATTATGGACGAAGAGGAGGAGGACGCGGAAGTGAATCAGTAATAGCGAGAATCCGTCTTGGATACAAATATCCATGGAGATACGGAATGGAAACAACAGTTGATCAGCGAAGTTGCAGAATCTATGATGAGAGTGACGGACACCGCCTTGACCACTATCTACGTGAATGTGAGCACCTGAGAGACATCAGAAGTATGTGTAGAATAATAAACCCCACATTGTTTGAGTTTGGAAAACACTATTTGTCAAATATTGATACTGTTCTTAAAAGATTCCCCCATTTTGCACCCGCAAGATAACGTAAGCTTTTCAGGGTTGACAGATGTTAATATTCTTGTTTGAGGAGCTGTTCACTTGAGACAGTTAAGCAAGTTCCAGCTGTGTCTGGGTACAAGTGACAGGATGAACAACCCAGCGGGTTTTCTTCCTATTGGGGAGTGTTGTACATGCTGCTATGGCGGTGTGTCCACTCACAAGATGAGTGGCGCTGCCCAATAAACTCGCCCCTCGGGGCAAAATTAAAAAAAAAAAATAAAACTAGGAGGCCTAGCAAGAGACCGAACCGCGTGGACCTTCATCCCCAGAATCAGAAATAACTAACGCGATGTCATAAGAGTTTACATTAAGAGGAAACTTCATAAATCCCTTCCAGTGAGTACCCGATCAACGTACATCTGCAGAGGGGAAACCCAGCGAAGGCAGAGACGGGAAGGGACGGTGATGAAGGTGGAGGGGTTATGGATGGAACGGGTGGTGGGAAGGTCGAGGAGGAGGAGGAGGACAGGCACCGCCCGTCATGCCACTGGGTCCCTGGAGAACGACCTCCCTCGGGTCTTTGTTTACTAGTAACTTGATCTCCAAGTCCCTCCACTGACCCGCCGCGCCAGGGTCCTGTGGAGACCAAGGGGCCCTGTGGAGACCAAGGGGTCCTGTGGAGACCAAGGGGTCCTGTGGAGACCAAGGGGTCCTGTGGAGACCAAGGGGTCCTGTGGAGACCAAGGGGTCCTGTGGAGACCAAGGGGTCCTGTGGAGACCAAGGGGTCCTGTGGAGACCAAGGGGTCCTGTGGAGACTAAGGGGTCCTGTGGAGACCAAGGGGTCCTGTGGAGACTAAGGGGTCCTGTGGAGACCAAGGGGTCCTGCGGAGACCAAGAGGTCCTGTGGAGACCAAGGGGTCCTGTGGAGACCAAGGGTCCTGTGGAGACCAAGGGCTCCTGTGGAGGCCAAGGGGTCCTGTGAAGACCAAGGGGTCCTGTGGAGACCAAGGGGGTCCTGTGAAGACCAAGGGGTCCTGTGGAGATCAAGCGGTCCTGTGGAAATCAAGGGGTCCTGTGGAGACCAAAGGGTCCTGTAGAGACCAAGGGGTCCTGTAGAGACCAAGGGGTCCTGTGAAGATCAAGGGGGTCCTGTGGAGACCAAGGGGTCCTGTGGAGACCAAGCGGTCCAGTGGAGACCAAAGGGTCCTGTGAAGACAAAGGGGTCCTGTGGAGACCAAGCGGTCCAGTGGAGACCAAAGGGTCCTGTGGAGACCAAGGGGTCCTGTGGAGATCAAGCGGTCCTGTGGAGACCAAGGGGTCCTGTGAAGACCAAGGGGTCCTGTGGAGACCAAGGGGTCCTGTGGAGACCAAGGGGTCCTGTGAAGACCAAGGGGTCCAGTGGAGACCAAGGGGTCCCCTGGAGACCAAGGGGTCCTGTGGAGACCAAGGGGTCCTGTGGAGACCAAGGGGTCCCCTGGAGAAAAAGGGGTCCCCTGGAGACCAAGGGGTCCAGTGGAGACCAAGGGATCCTGTAGAGACCAAGGGGTCCTGTGGAGACCAAGGGGGTCCTGTGGAGACCAAGGGGTCCTGTGGAGACTAAGGGGTTCTGTGGAGACCAAGGGGTCCTGTGGAGACCAAGTGGTCCTGTGGAGACCAAGGGGTCCCCTGGAGACCAAGGGGTCCTGTGGAGACCAAGGGGTCCCTTGGAGACTAAGGGGTCCAGTGGAAACCAAGGGGTCCTCTGGAGACTAAGGGTCCTCTGGAGACCAAGGGGCTGGGCAGGACGCAAGGGGAGGAACGAATGGATGAGGCGAAGGGTAAAAATGGGAAGAAGGGGAGAAAAATCAGAGGGGAAAGATAGGGTGAGAAATAAAAAAAAAGGTGGTGAGAGAGACTGAGAATGATTTAAAGGCAAAGCCGAGAAAATAAATATATACGGACAGGCGAATTCGGCAAAACTGATAAATTGGAACAAATGGAAGACATATTGAGGGAGGAAGAAAGTGGGAATAGGGGTTAGTAAAAGAAATGAAATAATAGATCAGCATATATGAAGGAGGCTGAGAAGAGAAACAAAATAAATGAAGGAAAATATTAAACACAGAGGTAGCAGAGATAGACACGGGTAATGCAAGGAGCTTGTGGAAAGATAGAGGAAAAAGCAGAATAATTATTTCTAGCTCTAGTGTGTATTCACCTAGTTGTACTCACCTGGTTGTGCTTGCGGGGGTTGAGCTTTGGCTCTTTGGTCCCGCCTCTCAACTGTCAATCAACTGGTGTACAGGTTCCTGAGCCTACTGGGCTCTATCATATCTACATTTAAAACTGTGTATGGCGTCAGCCTCCACCACATCACTGCCTAATGCATTCCACCTGTTAACTACTCTGACACTGAAAAAGTCCTTTCTAACGTCCCTGTGGCTCATGTGGGTACTCAGCACCAACCACTCTGATACAACACCAACCACTCTGGTACAACACCAACCACTCTGGTACAACACCAACCACTCTGATACAACACCAACCACTCTGGTACAACACCAACCACTCTCATACAACACCAACCACTCTCATACAACACCAACAACTCTCATACAACACCAACCACTCTCATACAACACCAACCACTCTCATACAACACCAACCACTCTCATACAACACCAACCACTCTCATACAACACCAACCACTCTGGTACAACACCAACCACTCTCATACAACACCAACAACTCTCATACAACACCAACCACTCTGGTACAACACCAACCACTCTCATACAACACCAACCACTCTCATACAACACCAACCACTCTCATACAACACCACCACTCTCATACAACACCAACCACTCTGGTACAACACCAACAACTCTCATACAACACCAACCACTCTCATACAACACCAACCACTCTCATACAACACCAACCACTCTCATACAACACCAACCACTCTGGTACAACACCAACCACTCTCATACAACACCCAACAACTCTCATACAACACCAACCACTCTGGTACAACACCAACCACTCTCATACAACACCAACCACTCTGATACAACACCAACCACAGCAAATACGTTATCTTCGGTCTTCACAAACGGGAGGAGGGGGGAGAGGGGGGAGGGGGGCAGAGGGGGGGGTGAGACATCTGCAAGACTCAATATAGTTTAGTGGGTTACTGAGCACTCGACCACAGAGGGGCGAGAGGAGTGATTTGTGAAGGGGGAACGTAGATTGAGAAGAGAAACAGAATAAACAATGCGAGGGAGGATGGATAAGAGTCGTTACAGAGTCAAGAAATTCAGAGTATAGAAAAAAAACGATAAGCTTGAGGAAGTGATTTTTATTGATTAAGTATTACTAAGAAAGAGGACAGGGAGACATAAAAATAATAATAATAATAATAATAATAATAATAATAATAATATATGTTTATTAGGACAAGTACATACATNATGTGGTGTGTGTGGGTGTGTGTCGTGTGCGTGTGTGTGTGTGGTGTGTACTCACCTATTTGTACTCACCTATTTGTGCTTGCGGGGTTGAGCTTTGGCTCTTGGGTCCGCCTCTCAATGTCAATCAACCGGTGTACAGATTCCCGAGCCTACTGGGCTCTATCATATCTACCCTTGAAAGTGTATGGAGTCAGCCTCCACCACATCACTGCCTAAAGCATTCCATCCGTTAACTACTCTGACACTGAAAAAGTTCCTTCTAACGTCTCTGTGGTCATGTGGGTACTCAGTTTCCACCTGTGTCCCCTTGTTCGCGTCCCCCCAGTGTTGAATAGTTTGTCCTTGTCTACCCGGTCGATTCCTCTGAGGATTTTGTAGGTTGTGATCATATCTCCCCTTACTCTTCTGTCTTCCAGTGTCGAAGGTGCATTTCCCGCAGCCTTTCTCGTAACTCATGCCTCTTAGTTCTGGGACTAGTCTAGTGGCATACCTTTGGACTTTTTCCACCGCTGTCTCTGGTGCTTGACAAGGTACGGGCTCCATGCTGTGGGCTGCATACTCCAGGATTGGTCTTACATATGTGGTGTACAAGATTCCTGAATGATTCCTTACACAGGTTCCTGAACGCTGTTCTGATGTTAGCCAGCCTCGCATATGCGCAGATGTTATCCTTTTATGTGGGCTTCAGGAGACAGGTTTGGTGTGATATCAACTCCTAGATCTTTCTCTCTGTCCGTTTCATTAAGTACTTCATCTCCTATTCTGTATCCTGTGTCTGGCCTCCTGTTTCCACTGCCTAGTTTCATTACTTTGCATTTACTCGGGTTGAACTTCAACAGCATTTGTTGACCATTCACTCAGTCTGTCTAGGTCGTCTTGTAGCCTCCTACTATCGTCCTCAGTTTCAATCCTCCTCATAATTTTTGCATCATCGGCAACATTTGAGAGAAACGATTCTATACCCTCTGGGAGATCATTTACAATATCAGAAACAGTATAGGTCCAAGGACTGACCCCTGCGGGACTCCACTGTAACGTCTCGCCAATCTGAGACCTCACCCCTCACACTGACTCTTTGTCTCCTGTTGCTTAGGTACTCCTGTATCCAACGGAGTACCTTCCCTTTCACTCCAGCCTGCATCTCGAGCTTTTTCACTAGCTCTTGTGTGGCACTGTATCAAAGGCTTTCTGACAATCCAAAAATATGCAGTCTGCCCACCCTTCTCTTTTCTTGCCTTATTTTTGTTGCCTGGTCGTAGAATTCAAGTAACCCTGTGAGCAGGACCTGCCATCCCTGAATCCATGTTGGTGCTGTGTTACAAAGTTCTTTCGCTCCAGGTGCTCCACTAGCTTTCTTCGCACAATCTTCTCCATCAGCTTGCATGGTATGCAGGTTAGGGACACTGGCCTGTAATTCAGTGCCTCCTGTCTATCCCCTTTCTTGTATATCGGGACTACATTAGCTGCTTTCCAAATTTCTGGCAGTTCCCCTGTTGCCAGAGATTTGTTATACACTATGGAGAGTGGTAGGCACAGTTCTTCTGCTCCTTCCTTAAGTATCCAAGGAGAGATTCCATCTGGGCCTATAGCCTTTGTCACATCCAACTCTAGTAAACACTTTCTTACTTCCCCGCTTGTAATCTCAAACTCTTCCAGTGGTTCCTGGCTAGCTATCCCCTCTCTTAACTCTGGATTTCTCCTAGTTCTAGGGTGAAGACCTCTTGGAATTTCTTATTCAGTTCCTCACACACTTCCTTGTCGTTGTAGTGAAAATTCTGCCCCTATCCTTAATTTCATAACCTGTTCCTTTACTGTTGTTTTTCTCCTGATGTGGCTATGCAGCAATTTAGGCTGAGTCTTTGCCTTGCTGCGATGTCGTTTTCGTATTGTCTTTCCGCCTCTCTTCTCATCCTGACATATCATTCCTGGCATTCTGGTATCTTTCTCTGCTCTCCAGTGTCCTGTTATTCCTATAGTTTCTCCATGTCTTTTACTTTGTTGCTTAGCTAGCCTACATCTCTGATTAAACATGGGTTTCTCATCTTCATTTCACTGTTTTCCTTTTGGGCTGGGACAAACTTGTTTGCTGCTTCCTTGCACTTTTGCGTGATGTAGTCCATCATATCTTGGGCCGTCTTTTCCCTGAGCTCTGTTTCCCATGCTATGTCTGTTAGGAATTTTCTTATCTCCTCATAGTTTCCTTTCGGTATGCTAACCTTTTGGTTCAGTATCTCTCCTCGAGTTCAATAACCCTTCTTCAATCAGGTACTCAAACCAATACACTGTGGTCGCTCATCCCTACTGGGGCCTCAAAACCGATTTCTCTTATGTCAGAGTCGTTCAGGGTGAAGACAGGTCGAGTCTCGCTGGTTCGTCATTTCCTCTCATCCTTGTGGGTTCTCTGACATGCTGGGTAAGAAGTTTCTAGTCACCACCTCGAGTAGTTTGGCTCTCCACGTATCCTCGCCGCCATGCGGTTCCTTGTTCTCCCAATCAATTCTTCCGTGATTGAAGTCCCCCATGATGAGCAGGTGGGATCTATTTCTACAGGCAGCAGAGGCTGCCCTCTCAATTATAGTGTTAACTGCCATGTGTTGTTTTCATACTCTTGACTGGGTCTTCTGTCATTGGTGGAGGGTTATATATTACTGCTACTACTATCCTTGGTCCTCCATTGTCATGGTGCCTGCTATGTAGTCTCTGAAACCCTCACAGCCCGGGATAGCCATCTCCTTAAAACTCCATTCCTTTCTCATGAGTAGGGCCACTCCGCCTCCTCCCCTACCTTCCCTCTCTTTCCTTATTACTGTGTACTCCTGGGGAAACACAGCATTCGTTATGATTCCAGAGAGTTTTGTCTCGGTGAGTCCGATTACATCTGGGTTCACCTCTTGTGCTCTTTCCCTTAGTTCACTTGTCTTGCTTGTGATCCCATCTATGTTCGAGTACATTACCCTGAAACTGACTCTCTTCTGCTTCTCCTCTTGGGGGGACCTGTGGGGTCTGGGGTGAGTGGGAGCTGGGGAGATCTGGCACGGGGAGACTGGTGGAGGAGGAAGGGCTTGGGGGGGTGGAGGGGAGGGGGAGGGAAGGGTGGGTGGGTGAGAGGGGGAGGGTAGAGGGGGTGGGTGAGAGGGGAGGGTTGGGGGGGTGGGTGAGAGGGGGAGGGTTGAGGGGGGTGAGAGGAGGAAGGTTGGGGGGATGGGGGAGAAGGGGGGGTTTGGGAGGGCAGTATAGGGGGGAGGGCTTGGGGGGAAAGGGAAGGCTGAGGTGGGTGAGGAAGAGGGGAGGGTGTTGGGGAGTGGTGGAGAGGGGAAGGCTTAGGTGGGGTGGGGGAGAGTGGGGGGCTTAGGGGGGCAGGGGAGAACGGAGGGCTTGTGGGTGGGAGAGACTGGGGGGCATGTGGGAGAAGGGAGGGCTTGGGGGATGGGGGAGAAGGGTGGTCCTGGGGGGAGGGGGGAGTGGGAGGAGGGGGATGAGCAGGAGGAGGGAGGTGAGTGGGAGAAGGGGGGTGGGTGGGGGAAGGGTGATTTGGGTGGGTACTTATTGGAGGGCTGACAGGGATTGGGGCAGGTAGGGTGTCTGTTGAGTAGAATGTGGGGATGGTGTCGCACTCCCTGTGGCTAGTGCATTGTTTGAAGTGGGTTCCCCACTCCCCTCTGGGATTGTGTGGATCGGGGTTGTGGCTCCCTGATTCCTTTCTCTCTCCCTGCGCTCCTTCCTCGCGTCTGCTGCCTGCTTTCTCTCTTCCTTGTCATATCCCTCTGTAGGAATACTTTTTTGAACTTCTCTACATTTGCTAGACAGCACTTCCTTTCTAACAGTTCCTCTTTCGTGCTTTCGCTCATGAATACCACCTTTATCATTCGGTCTCTGTCCTTGTTGTACTTTCCAAGCCTGAAAACCTTTTCAACATTTTGTACAGTTCCCTCCATGCTTACCTCTTTAAGGATCTCTTTAACTATGTTTTTGTCCTTGTCTCTCCGCTCCTTTGGCCTGGCCCCTGTTTGCTCTTTAATGCCAGCCACTACTACTGCTCTTTTTCTCTCTATCAGCCGGCTAGTACATCTAGCTGCTTCCTGAGAGGAGGCCACTTCCATGGCAACTTCCTTAACTTGAAATTGTGTGTGTGTGTGCGTGTGTGTGTGTGTGTGTGCGTGTATGTATGTGTATGTGTGTGTGTGTGTGTGTGTGTGTGTGTGTGTGTGTGTGTGTGTGTGTGTGTGTGTGTGTGTGTGTGTGTGTGTACGCGCGCTCGCACGCATGCTCGACCTCCGACCTTGCCACCAACCTCCAGCTCTCCCATCAACCTGATACCAACACGGGACAAAGAGAGTCTCCCTCAGATTAGCACGTCGGTGCCTGGCATATATTCCCCGGCCCCCTGAGGCGAGGCGAATGCTGATAACTTCCCACTCAGGGCCGTGAACTTTGACATTTGACCTCAAATGCAATAGGAACCCTCTCAAGACCATAGTCAAAGATAAGTAGTTTTATCTATAATGATCTTTCCAAGGGGTAAGATGTATAGCTTAAATGTATGTATACCTGGAGCATACCTGGAGAGGATTTCGGGAGTTGTTCTACTCCCCAAATCCTGAGTCCGGCCTGAGGCCAGGCTCGACTTGTGATAACTTGGTCCAACAGGCTGTTGTTGGTTGGAGCGGCCAGCAGGCCCTTGAGGTCGTGTGTGATCTTGACCTCAACACAGTTGATCCCCCCAAAAAGGCTGTACTTAACCCTCAACACCAACCGAATATTCAAATACTCATTAGCACCCCCAACACTAAACCAAGATCATTCAACATCATCTATACGGGTCTTCAGAAGCTACAATATAAACATTCACATTTATAATAATAATAATGATTGCATCTCAACTAATAACAATAGGCATATGCAATACAAAATTCATTTAAAATGCTAAACATGGCAGCAGTTCATCTTTTCTAAACCTTATAAATGATCCCGTGCTGAACATATTGTAGTTTTTAAACAGAGATACATTTTAAAAATTTTTAAATGTATTTTCAGGTCTTAAAATTGTATAATGAAATGTAATGAATCAAACATCTAAGATGAATGCAACACCACTGTAATGTGAAGAAGATAGTGAAGATAATTGTACAGTGAAGAGTTATTTTACAATACATTTTATTATAAATCAAGTTTTGTTTAGAGCAAGAGAAAACATATTATGCATTAAATTTCAGTAAATGTGTTGCTCCACACAGCCGAAAAAAATACATTTTACACATATTTTTATATATAATTTTGTATAATCCATCATTGTAGAATAACTGGAACGAAATGTAACACTCAAACATATCAACACAATTGCTCTCAAAGAATTCTTCAGGTGTTGAGAGTAGTGCGAGGACAGGTCAGATGTGTGTTATGATCACAGGTCTCCAGAGCCAGGTGTGTAGACGTGTAGGTGTTCAGAAAGTCTTATCGTGTTATTGCGTCGCATCAAAATAGCACTGTTATTTAATAGTAATACTTTCAATATCACAGGGAGAACAAGGTTAACGACCGTGAAGGTCGTTAACGGTCAGCACGGTGTGGCTCGTCCGATGGCGGGAATTCTGTTAGCCAATCAGAATCACCGGGCGAGGTAATGAGTGCTGGTCGGAGCATGAGCAGAGACAGAAATCTACTCCCCTCCATCCCGTCGACATGCAGTCGTCGCGTGTGGATGTTTGACCACCGGACCCAACTGTTACAGTGTGCTCCACCCTCACCAAGGAAAAGGACGCGAGGACCTCGCGGCATGGTCGACGTCTTTTGAAGTTATGGAAGATACCGTCTTTGAGATTTAGAGGTCGGCGTGGAGGTAACGCGCCGATTCCTGATAGTGGTACTAATTTCCGGAAAGTAGATGATCCTTAAGTGGGAGGAAACGATGGACGAGTGACGACAATTTCATGGTCATAGTATCTATATATATATATATATATATATATATATATATATATATATATATATATATATATATATATATACACCTGGTTGATGGGGTTCTGGGAGTTCTTCTACTCCCCAAGCCCGGCCCGAGGCCAGGCTCGTCTTGTGAGAGTTTGATCCACCAGGCTGTTGCTTGGAGCGGCCCGCAGAGCCACATACCCACCACAGCCCGGCTGATCCGGGACTTCTCTTAGGAAACAGTCCAGTTTTCTCTTGAAGATGTCCACGGTTGTTCCGGCAATATTTCTTATAGTCGCTGGGAGGACGTTGAACAACCGCGGACCTCTGATGTTTATACAGTGTTCTCTGATTGTGCCTATGGCACCTCTGCTCTTCACTGGTTCAATCTTGCATTTTCTTCCATATCGTATATATATATATATATATATATATATATATATATATATATATATATATATATATATATATATATAAAAAACTGTACTTATCATGTACAATGCCTTAACATATATAAATGTATTATATTGTATATAATGTACTCTCTTATGTGTTTCGTGATATAGCCGAATATATCCATGATGAAGTCTTTACCAAAATTATTTCTTGTCCTTTGTCAGACTTCAGCACAAGGTGTGTCGCACCTGACAATAGGTCACGCTGAGACTGACACCTGAATAAATCAAAGTATCCATTTGGATTACAAAGAATAAGAAAAGCACTTACAGAGCAAACCTATTTAAATGTGTTGGGTTTTCGACAGTTCGATCCCAACAGTGTTCAGGTGTGGGAGGCGGCGAAGGTGAAAACATGGAGGGAGAGAGAGAGAACATAATGAGAGCTGTAATGAAGTAAAATAATAAGAACAGGGAGAAGAACAATTGTTGGTGGAAGAAACACGGTCGTAGTGAAGGGACAAAAAAAAGAGAATACCAATAGAAGAAAACAGGAAAATACAACATTCCTATAAAAGTGGCCAGAGGGGGGGGGGGGAAAGTAAATCAAGAATATCAACAACAAAAAAAGGTTAGGTGCGAAGGAGTAAAGAGAGGAAAAGGAACAAAACAGGATATTGTAAATGACACAAATACATTCTAGTTTTGCTCCACACCCACCCAACTGGGCGGCGACTTTACAGTCATGTGCTCCACACCCACCCAACTGGGCGGCGACTTTACAGTCATGTGTTCCACACCCACCCAACTGGGCGGCAGCTTTACAGTCATGTGCTGCACACCCACCCAACTGGGCGGCAGCTTTACAGTCATGTGCTCCACACCCACCCAACTGGCCGGCAGCTTTACAGTCATGTGCTCCACACCCACCCAACTGGGCGGCAGCTTTACAGTCATGTGCTCCACACCCACCCAACTGGGCGGCACGCTTTACAGTCATGTGCTGCACACCCACCCAACTGGGCGGCAGCTTTACAGTCATGTGCTCCACACCCACCCAACTGGGCGGCAGCTTTACAGTCATGTGCTCCACACCCACCCAACTGGGCGGCAGCTTTACAGTCATGTGCTCCACACCCACCCAACTGGGCGGCAGCTTTACAGTCATGTGCTGCACACCCACCCAACTGGCGGCAGCTTTACAGTCATGTGCTCCACACCCACCCAACTGGGCGGCAGCTTTACAGTCATGTGCTCCACACCCACCCAACTGGGCGGCAGCTTTACAGTCATGTGCTCCACACCCACCCAACTGGGTGGCAGCTTTACAGTCATGTGCATTCATTACCTACAGTAAGCAAATTTTGGATACTTCGCTAAGACTTCGGGCAGCACATCATCATTATGAATGAAGTACTTACACATTTCTCAGACTCCATTAATGGTATTATCTACTAATTCCGTTATATAATGACGCAAAGTATGCGAATAGTTCTGCTGACAGAATTTACATTTAGTCAAATCTACATCAGCAGATGTTACAAACTGCCAGAGGTACTTGTAGCCGAGCCTAAGCCTAGCAGTGGTAACATCTAGAAGTCTGATAACCTTATTGGATGACCCATAGACGTGCGGTTCTTCATGCATAATAGTGATGATAGATGGAGTAACTGGTAAGAATTTCACTTTGCCTCAAGTCTACGAGATTTTCATGATGTTCCCGGAATATTACTGCCCTCAGGCTGCTCAAAGGCAGTCCAATATGGTAATCAAATCCCTCTTTATGAGCAAAGGTCTTGGTCAACTCAATAGTTCTACCATGCATTCGGAGACCAATATGGGAAGGAATCTACACGAGACAAACTCTGACTCCATCATTATTTCATTATATCTGTGTCTAGCTTCAGAGATAAGCACGTCACAGTTATGCCTTGGGAGCTGAGGGCAGTCAAGGATAACAAGAAGTCACTTACAATTAACGTGTCAAGTTTGGATTAATATACGCGCTTGAGTGCAAGGATTATGGCAACCAATTCTGTTTGAAGAGTGGAGGCCCAGTTACTTATACGCGCTCCACACTCATGGGAGAAGGAACCATCTCTCCCTGTCACAACAACTGCACTTCCAGCTGCACCATGGCACTGATGCAAGGATCCACCAGTGCAAATAACTTGAGAAAGGGAGCGCTCTCTGACTAATGCATCAATTTGACTTAAATCATTGTACTTTGCTTCTTGGCGAAGCAAGGCTTGTTCTTTAATCAGCTTCTTGGGTGAGAAAGTAATTTGAAAAGGGGTGATCTCCCATGGGGAGGAAAGGGACACTCGCCATACAAGCAGAATATCACTTTGCCAAGTTTGTTGAAGTTAGGCCCAAACGTCTCGCCTCCAACCTCAAAAAAGACACTGATATTCTCTGTTATATACTTTTTTTGTATTATTAACCACATTTCGGTGCACGTGTGCAGTGGCAAATGACTATATGAACTGGAGTACAGTTTGTGTGAAGAACTAGCTACGTGATGCTAAAAATCCCGTCACACTGGATGGTTAGTCATACAGGGCCGTGTGTTCAGTAGCCTGCACTAGCTAAATCTGGGTGCCTTATGAGGATATCATCAAGGACTTAATAGAGTGATTGGAAAGCTCCACGTGCCTCATGTCAACGGGTCTGATAACTGGGCATTCAGTTATGTAGTGAGATCATGACCCAGTTCCTGCTCAGACTTTGCACCTGCGGTGCTCAGGATTCAGAGCTTCGTCACCTTTAGCCACCTGCCACAGGTAACGGTAGCCACATGCCACAAGTAACGGTAGCTACCTGCCACAGGTAACGGTAGCTACCTGCCACAAGTAACGGTAGCCACCTGCCACAGGTAACGGTAGCCACCTGCCACAGGTACCAATAGCAACTTGCCACAGGTAACGGTAGCCACCTGCCACAGGTAACGGTAGCCACCTGCCACAGGTAACGGTAGCCGCCTGCCACAGGTAACGGTAGCCACCTGCCACAGGTAACGGTAGCCACCTGCCACAGGTAACGGTAGCCACCTGCCACAGGTAACGGTAGCCACCTGCCACAGGTAATGGTAGCCACCTGCCACAGGTAACGGTAGCCCAACCTAGCAACAAAGAAAAAGCCCGTAGGAGCTTATGGAAGTATGTGAAATTAATTCTGCGAAAAAAAATAATTCGAAGGAGTAGATAAGCTAGGCAACTAAGTAAATATATTTTTAACTTATCAGGGGAAAGCGCCATGCCATTACGATTGGCTTGATTCGAGAAAGTAGAAAAACAAAAATATTAAAATAAACAGAAATGAAGACAAGGGAATGTGGAGACGAGAGAATGTGGAGACGAGAGAATATAAAGACAAAAGAATTATATAAAGATAAAGAGAGAATATACCTAAGAATATACGTAAGACATGTTATATTATTATAAAAATAATATAACAAAGGTTTTAGTTCTATATGTTCTTGTTATTTTCTAAAACACTAATACAAATAACACAACGAGTCAAATAATGTAGAATCAAGTCCTCTAAATATATATATTTTTAAGTTCTCAGTAATCAGGGAGTATTTAGCAGGGTTCTTGACGGTCAGGTGACAGCAGGAAGTGTGTGTGTTCACGAGACACACACGGCTGCTCACCCACGTTCGAAAACATGCAATAACGTTCGAAAACATGCAACAACGTGTCTTGCATATTTGCATACCGCAATTAGCGAACGAAATAATGAGTGTGTAATTAGTCTAATCCGACCTGTGCAAACCACCTGCAACATAATGCTGGATTAAAACAAAAAAGTGTCCTGAACTGTGGACATTTTTTTTTTGTCCACAGTTCATGTTGAAATGTCCACAGAACTGAAATCGTAATTGATTTTTTTTTAATAATTCAGGAAACTGCAGAATTGCTATCAACCCATATGAGGCAGCTTCTAATTATTGATCCAAACTCATACTCTCCCAACTACGGTGGAGACAGTCACGTGATCCCGTGACTATTATTAACATCTTTATTGACAAAATTAATTACAATTTTGCCTAATCTGAGTGACTATTATTGTGTCGCCCGCTGGTTTCTTCCATACATGAACTACCCTGTTTACCCAAACCATTATTGACCTAAACGTAATCCAATTTATAACCTTTGTTTCGTGTTCTATTTGAGTTGAAATAGTTAATACCTTATTCAATATATCAACACAAAGTTGAACCTGAAACAGTGAATATCAATTCTTGTCTCCTTGGCAGATGTTTAAATGTTTGATAACCTCTCAACCCGGTTACAATGGCGTGTTGTAGAAAGAAAGAAGGAGGGAAGAACAGACAGTCGGAAAAAGGAAAGGTGAAATATGAAGGTATGTGGAATGGTGGCGGTTATGAGGGAGGTGGAAGGGTGTGTAGGAGGGTATGGACGGGTGAAAGGGGGAAGGGATAATAAGGGTGTGTGAGGGAGAAATGGGGAACAGAGTAAAAAGAAATGGGGGGGGGGGGGGAAGCTATAAGAGGGAAGGAATGGGAATTGTGGGAGGGTATGAGAAAGGATGATGAGGGAGTGTGTGAGTGAGAGAAGTGGGGAGTGAGGAAGGCTGTGTGAGAGGACTAGATTGTCTAGGGCCACACCCAAGACGCTTCTTGATGTTTGTGTGTGTTTACCTAGTTGTACTCACCTAGTTGTGCTTGCGGGGTTGAGCTCTGGCTCTTTGGTCCCGTCTCTCAACCGTCAATCAACTGGTGTACAGAATCCTGAGCCTACTGGGCTGTATCATATCTACATTTGAAACTGTGTATGGAGTCAGCCTCCACCACATCACTACTTAATGCAGTCCATTTATTAACTACTCTGACACTGAAAAATTCTTTCTAACGTCTGTGTGGCTCATCTGGGTACTAATTTTCCACCTGTGTCCCCTTGTTCGCGTACCACCCGTGCTGAAGAGTTTGTCTTTGTCCACCCTATCAATTCCCCTGTGAATTTTGTAGGTGGTTATCATGTCTTCCCTTATTCTTCTGCGTTCCAGGGAAGTGAGGTTCAGCTTCTTTAACCTTTCCTCGTAGCTCATACCTCTCAGTTCCGGGACGAGTCTAGTGGCATACCGCTGAATCTTCTCTAACTTTGTCTTGTGTTTAACTAGGTATGGACTCAAAGCTGAAGCTGCATATTCCAGGATTAGTCTCACATAAGTGGTATACAGGGTCCTGAACGATTGCTTACATAAATTTCTAAAAGCAGTTCTTATGTTGGTCAGTCCAGCATATGCCGCTGTGTACTCACTATTTGTACTCACCTATTTGTGCTTGCGGGGGTTGAGCTTTGGCTCTTTGGTCCCGCCTCTCAACTGTCAATCAACTGGTGTACAGATTCCCGAGCCTACTGGGCTCTATCATATCTACCCTTGAAACTGTGTATGGAGTCAGCCTCCACCACATCACTGCCTAATGCATTCCATCCGTTAACTACTCTGACACTGAAAAAGTTCCTTCTAACGTCTCTGTGGCTCCGTGTGTGTGTGTGTGTGTGGTTTTTGTGTGTTTGTGTGTTTGTGAGTGTACACAATGTAGTCACTCACCCCTTTATATAAGAAGAACAGGGCAGGATATGAGCCCTCCCTCCCTCCCTCACTCTCAGAGTGCAGATAATAATAAAAATGTGGCTCAAGTCTGTATTTTACACAAGCCGAGTTAACTCCCACTCATCACTTAATGACTATGTTTTNGCACAGTGTACCGGTGGCACAGTGTACCGGTGGCACAGTGTACCGGTGGCACAGTGTACCGGTGGCACAGGGTACCGGTGGCACAGTGTACCGGTGGCACAGTGTACCGTGTCATGAAGGAGGTGTTCCATAAATATTTGTGAATCTGAAAATATCTCCTTTCTTTTGTCTCGTAGAAATATGGCATTTTCTTGATTTCAACTGTCTGTCTCTGTCTCTCTGTCTCTTTTTACTTGTACCTTTACAGACGCTGTAAAAATATACTTCTATGAAGGGCCATAATACTCCCAGCCAACCCCTCCAAACCAACCCCTAGCCATCTTGGTCGCCTAAACAGCGGTCACTACCACTCCACGTAGGAGCGGACGGTTGCTGATCAACCATTACTCCAGGCGTCTCACCCCCCCCCCTGCAATTACACTCACCACCTATTATCGCTCCAATCACTGTGGTTGATAATCACAAAGTCTCTCTCAACCACACGGTGACCCCTCGACTATGGCCGACCATCCTTAGTGACGCAGCTCTGTGTATGCCCTAGAGATGATGATTGGCTAGTTTATTGTGAACCCCATACCCATCCTGTGAGCGGTAGCGCAAAAACCATTACAGAGGGCACAAAAGGCCTTTATCAGACATTATCTTAGATTATTACATAAACAATTTCATCTATCCTTCACACCTTATAGTTACATGTCAGCTAGTAGTTTCTGACCATACGTCCTTCCCTCCCTACTAGTTGCTCTGGAGAATGGCAAGTCGGTCCATATATATATATATATATATATATATATATATATATATATATATATATATATATATATATATATATATGTTGGTTAGCATGGTAAATGTGTGGCCAGGTCAGTGGTATACAAAAAATACCATACTTGATGTCCTGTTATCAACTAGCATTTATATTATTCATCAGGATTCATCAAGCCTCTTACACAACTACTTAAGAAACCTGTACATCTTCCCCCTCAATCATTAACAACTTTGTTTACATTTATTAAAAAGTTTATGAGCACCGAAGCACTTTGAGGTTGTTTATAACACTAATAACCTTGGGTTGTGACGTATTCAAGCTCATAAACTATTTAATCAATGTAAACAATGCTAAGGAAAGATGTACAGGTTTCATAAATGTTTGTTTCATTCGTCACCTCTCTTGACGAATCCTTTCTAAGGATATTTATACTTCTCCCATCAAAGAATCTGAACCTCGTTAAACACAAAATTAACCTTTGAAAGATGCAGAGGTTTACAACATGACAATAGTCCGAAGAAATAAGACGAGTAAGCTGTCATGACACAGCTTAAGTAAGCAGTCTCGTAACTCCTTGAGGTGAGAATGACTGGAGGTGCACATGATCAGTACATGAAAAATCATGTTAAAGACGGCGTCTATAGAGCGAAACAAAATAGGACAAGTGAATGTAAAGTGGAAATTGGAAACTCTAAATGAGTCGAAGAAATGTCAGCAAATACTTGGCCAACCCAGCAAGAAGCTGTGGAAGCCACCTCCTTCCACAACCTCCAGGCCAAGACACGATAACTACAGCAGGTACAACAAGGCTTGTAGGCCGGGCCCAGGCACTAGATCTCACACTCACTGATAATCACTAAGCTCTTTTAGACAAGTATTCTTCCTCGTTTATCACAATAAGGACACCTTTTGTTGTCGAGTTGCAGGCTCTCTCTCTCTCTCTCTCTCTCTCTCTCTCTCTCTCTCTCTCTCTCTGGTGCCTCTGATCGCCTCCGGCAATACTTGGCCTTTCCCTACACCGTTTGGGTGGTCCATGCTGCCTAGTGACTAATGGTCCAATATGGTCCTGGTAATTAACATCGTCGCCACCAGTTGCCATAATGTGTGGCACTGACGAGAGTCAACAGCCCTCACCTCTCACCTAATGGCCCTGGTGGCCATTTTAACAACGTCCTAACATTCCGAGAGATGTAGTTGTCTGTTTGATTCTGTAGGGAGTTAGTACTTCTAATTATTGTTGTTGTAAATGAACTATTATGACTGGCAGTTAAGGTCCTGGGGGTGGTGGTGGGGGGCAGTTAACGGTCAACTTCCTACTTACCCAAGGTTGTTTTAATGGCTTAGTGATGCCAACCGCCCGTCCCGGGGTAGGGGGCTGGGCGCCACTGTGTCCCTGGTGGCCCCCCTGTGTCCCTGGTGGTCCCCCTGTGTCCCTGGTGGCCCCCCTGTGTCCCTAGTGGTCCCTGTGATCACGAAGGGGTCAATGTCCCCATAGCGGTGCCCGGTGTCGCTGGGTGGCGCGGGGCTGGGATAGGCTTAGCTAGGTTAAGTTAAACTAGGATACTACGCTAGTTTAGGCCTACTTTGCTTATAGAACAGCGATGACGTAGATGGGTACATACATCTCTCAGGTGTTGGACCCTTCTCCCATTACAAGTGTTCAGCCTCTTGCCCGTCCCTCCATTATCTACTTTGAACAGTGAGTACTTTGAACAATGTTATAATGAACAGCTATTACATTGCTGCTCACTAATTATGCATAGTTACTTAATGCAGAGCCTAACCCGAATGTCGTAATTGACATGGTGGCTAATACTAAAGGAGGCAGTCTGAACGACTTACACTGAGTTTCTTAATGTTGTTTTGGTGGTGTACTAGTCCCAGAACTCCGAGGTATGAGCTATGAGGAAATGATACAAAGAACTCGCCTCACGACATTGGAAAGATATCCGAGAGAGGAATGATCGCGGCTTACAAAATACATTGGGATGTAGATAGTATAGACAAGGGTAGGTAATATGATGTGACTGGAACTAGGAGATATCGTGAACACATAATGGAGTCAGACTGTGTTGGGACGATCCGGGAAGAAATAGTCGAGATAAACTCCTTAGAAGTTCGTCGTTTGTTGGCCACTATTACACTAGACCGAGAGAAGAGGCTGGACCGGGAGTTGAAGCTCAACCGCCGCACATATAGATATAAGAGTATACCATGTACTAATTCCCTTAAACATTAACACCCCGCGCGACAATCTCATTCAAAACAATTAAATTCTAAATTTCCTTATCCAACTTGACAAATTAATTCCAGCAAATGAGAAGACGCTATAACCTCCCTCCATACAATTTAATCAGCCACAAAAGGCCTTAAGAAAATGGAGAATAATTAGAGAAGACACATCGCACCAAAAGAGATGATCTAATTGGTCGCTGCGGCCATTCCCCGAAGCTAATGAATTAGTTCCCTCCTCTCAAGGTCTGTCTTGGAGACCTCGTCAGCGGGGCTCAGGTCTTCCGTGATTCCTCTTAATTGTCAGTGATTCTTTGGCGAGAACTTCCGCAAGATTCTGATGCTTCTCTTTATCTCCCCCTCATCATCTTCTTAATTGTTCGTGTTCTTCCTGTCTTTTTGTCTCTTCCTCCTTTCCTTCTCTCTACGTAGAATCATTTCTTTCATTTCATACGTTATGTTTGGTTCTCCTTACAAGACACTGTCTCCTTCCTTCTCTTCCTCCTTCTCATCTATTCTCCTCTTAATCTTCACCTTTCTTTCTTTCCTTCGTGCCGTTTCTTCTCTCGTCTATTTTCTCTCTCCTTCCTTCTCTTTTCAATTTTTTTAACCCCCATGTCTTTCTCTCCTTGTCTCTTTCCTCCTTCCTTCTTCATCAATCCCCATCTTCCTCCTTTGTGTTCCTCACATTTCTTCCTTACCCTCCCTCCTTCCCTCTTCTCCTCCCTCATTCTCAACCTCTCTGCGTTCCTCTCATCGTGACCTTATGTCCGCATTCTCCCCTTCACCGCTTTCTCCTCTTCTTACATCCGCGTTTCTGGCAGATTTTCTCCTCTCTCTCTCTCTCTCTCTCTCTCATTTCCATTGTTCTCTACGCCACCTGCTCTTCCCTCCTCTCACTTTTCGCTCTAGTACATATTTTCTAGGGTTTTCTTCTCTCCTCTTTAGCTTGTTTATGCGATTTAATGCGATTTCCTCTATTTGTCTTCTATAATTTATGGTCTTATTTCTGCTTTTTAGATTCACTTCTTCATCCTACGTCCTACACTCCAAAGCCTGGATTCATTAAGCATTTACGCATTTATTTACGAAACCGGTCCATCTTTCAACAATCATGGCGGCTTTGTTTCCATTTACTAAGCAGTTAAGAGCTCGGAAACTTCACAAGCTAAGATTATTATTGTTATAAACAACGTCGCTGTTCTTCGGGGCTCATTAACTGTCTAATAAATGAAAATAAAGTGCCTTTGATTGCGGGAAAGATGTACAGGTTTCGTTAGCGGTTGCGTGGATGCTTGGGGAATACTGACCCATGGGTGTTAATCTGTTATTGTATTTGATGTGATATATCGTCATGGTTTAGTTCCTGGCAATTGTTGTACCTCCTCCACCTTGCTGCAGCTCTCAGTGTGTGTTGTGTCCTCGCCCCACTCTTTCTCCTTTGTGCACACTTCCTCTCCTCCAAGCCTCTCTTGCTCAGCTCTTATTCTGGCTCACTCCTCTTCCTGGAAGTGTGTGTGTGTCACTCTTTTACTTTTCTCCTCACATTCACCCTTTATTACATCCTTCCACACATCTCATTCCCCGACCTATCTATGCGATCCACATTTCTTCACCCTCAATTCCCGTAGCGTTTCCTCACCTGCAACCACCGTCAACACCCCCCCCCCTCACCCCACCTTACTACACCTCCCCCCTACCCTACCTCTCCCCACCTTACAACCCTCTCCATCCCCCACTCTACAACCCCCCCCCCACCCTGCCTCACCCCCCGACCTCCAAGGGGCCGCCGCCTGTGTACCGCAGCTCAAGCCAAGCAGAAGCATTCCATGGGCGGCGAGGCGACATCCAGACGGACACAAAATAAGAGGAAAAAATTGTAGAGACGTTGGATCCGTTTCCCGGGAGAAGAATATGTGGTAGCATCATTTTTCATCTTGTATACCGGTAATATGAGGCCTTAGGGGGACAGCCGTGTTGTGGCGGCGGTGCTGGGGGAGTCTGGGTGGGCGTGGGGCGCATTGTGGGCGATGACGAGCTGCGGAAATATGACGAGAAATCATTATGCAAAGCGAATGAGGGTAAATTTATGATTCTGCTTTCCTCCCCCTTTTTTTCCGGGTGTTTAATTTAGTTTTCTTGCCCCCCTGGTGTGGGAAACTGAGCTGGAAGAATGTTCGTGGATGTGCATTGGCAGGTGTAGGAATTCCGGGCCTGCATGTTGAGAGGGAGCAGCGGACTTCACCGCCTCTCGCCTTGCAACCAGTATGAGAAATCTTCCGTTGCAGTGATAAAACACCTCCACTAGTGTTTGGAGGCTCTCGTTACCTAAGGTGCTTGCTACAAGCAGCGCTCTCACTCGTGTCACTGGTCCGCAGCGCCCTCACTCGTGTCACTGGTCCGCAGCGCCCTCACTCGTGTCACTGGTCCGCAGCGCCCTCACTCGTGTCACTGGTCCGCAGCGCCCTCACTCGTGTCACTGGTCCGCAGCGCCCTCACTCGTGTCACTGGTCCGCAGCGCCCTCACTCGTGTCACTGGTCCGCAGCGCCCTCACTCGTGTCACTGGTCCGCAGCGCCCTCACTCGTGTCACTGGTCCGCAGCGCCCTCACTCGTGTCACTGGCACCAACGAGGGAATAACAGTCTCAGAGCTGGCGATTATCGCTAACTAGAAATGCAGGTTGACCCGTCCTGCCCTCTTACTAAACCCACTAAAAACATTTTACGCATTCGTAACCACCATCAAATTTGGGGGTGGATTAGTGAAATTAAAAACACGACAATATTTTGACGCTTCCTGGGCCGACTGTGTTAATATGCCGTCTTTTAGTGCCCCATGTCCAGTGCCAACTTACCGAACTCCGAACCATCGCACAGACTAGGTAACTAGGTGAATCATTCTGATTGGCCATCACATGGCACGGTAGCAGAGCCGTTTTGGGATAGCACATCTCTGCCAGACGTTGCGGAAGGCATCACTTTCAAGCTAACCCTGATAGAAAGGGCTTCTCTGATCTGAGGACATATAAACATCAGATCTGACTAAGTTAACTTGGCGCTCAAGAGAAGTCACTTCATCAAGAAGTGCCGAACCGGCTATGGTGGATATGTGGGCCTGCGGGCCGCTCCAAGCAACAGCCTGTTGGACCAAGCCCTCACAAGTCAAGCCTGGCCTCGGGCCGGGCTTTCAGAGTAGACCAACTCCCAGAACCCAGCCAGCAGGTATCCAGCAGCTGGATTTTCCTCATCTTCTTGAGGTTATCTTGAGATGATTTCGGGGCATTTAGTGTCCCCGCGGCCCGGTCCTCGACCAGGCCTCCACCCCCAGGAAGCAGCCCGTGACAGCTGACTAACACCCAGGTACTTATTTTACTGCTAGGTAGCAGGGGCATAGGGTGAAAGAAACTCTGCCCATTGTTTCTCGCCGGCGCCCGGGTTCGAACCCAGGACCACAGGATCACAAGTCCAGCGTGCTGTCCGCTCGGCCGACCGGCTCCCTCATAAGTTATCAAGCTAGAGCAAATAACATCAACACCCACTATACTTCTTTACACACACACACACACACACACACACACACACACACACACACACACACACACACACACACACACACAGGAAGCAGCCCGTAGCAGATGTCTAACTCCCAGGTACCTATTTACTGCTCGGTAACAGGGGCATCAGGGTGAAAGAAAATTTTCCCATTTGTTTGTCTGGTCCGGGAATCGAACCCGGGCCACAGAATTACGTGTCCTGCGCACTGTCCGCTCAGCTTCCAGACCCCATCTGGTAGTGTGTATGTGTAATTACCTAAGTATAGTTACAGGATGAGAGCTACGCTCGTGGTGTCCCGTCTTCCCAGCACTCTTTGCCATATAACGCTTTGAAGCTACTGACGGTCTTGGCCTCCACCACCTTTTCACCTAACTTGTTCCAACCGTCTACCACTCTGTTTGCGAAAGTGAATTTTCTTATATTTCTTCGGCATCTATGTTTAGCTAGTTTAAATCTATGACCTCTTGTTCTTAAAGTTCCAGGTCTCAGGAAATCTTTCCTATCGATTTTATCAATTCCTGTTACTATTTTGTATGTAGTGATCATATCATCTCTTTTTCTTCTGTCTTCTAGTTTTGGCATATTTAATGCCTCTAACCTCTCCTTGTAGCTCTGGCCTTTCAGCTCTGGGAGCCACTTAGTAGCATGTCTTTGCACCTTTTCCAGTTTGTTGATGTGCTTCTTAAGATATGGGCACCACACAACCGCTGCATATTCTAGCTTTGGCCTAACAAAAGTCGTGAACAATTTCTTTAGTATATCGCCATCCATGTATTTAAAAGCAATTCTGAAATTAGAAAGCGTGGCATAGGCTCCTCGCACAATATTCTTTATGTGGTCCTCAGGTGATAGTTTTCTATCTAGAACCACCCCTAGATCTCTTTCTTTATCAGAATTCTTTAAAGATTTCTCACATAATATATAGGTTGTGTGGGGTCTATGTTCTCCTATTCCACATTCCATAACATGGCATTTATTAACATTAAATTCCATTTGCCAAGTGGTGCTCCATGTACTTATTTTGTCCAGGTCATTTTGAAGGGCATGACAATCTTCTAAGTTCTTATCCTTCCTATTATCTTAGCATGTGTGTGTGTGTGTGTGTGTGTGTGGTGTGTGTGTGTGTGTGTACTCACCTATTTGTACTCACCTATTTGTGCTTGCGGGGGTTGAGCTTTGGCTCTTTGGTCCCGCCTCTCAACTGTCAATCAACCGTGTACAGATTCCCGAGCCTACTGGGCTCTATCATATCTACCCTTGAAACTGTGTATGGAGTCAGCCTCCACCACATCACTGCCTAATGCATTCCATCCGTTAACTACTCTGACACTGAAAAAGTTCCTTCTAACGTCTCTGTGGCTCATGTGGGTACTCAGTTTCCACCTGTGTCCCTTGTTCGCGTCCCCCCAGTGTTGAATATACTGCTATTCCCTGGCGAAGTACAAGTGCTGTAATATACTGAACACCTGTAGATTCTATTACCCGGAACACTTGGTATACTGAACCTTTACCACCAGGCTTAAGTGTGTCATGTAACACTAGAGATGATGAAATTATGCGTTCAGGTCTATGCTCAACCGTGTAAGCACATCCACGGTGAGTACACGACGGGCAACTAGGGTCCACAAGCAGCACACACACACACAACACCAACACAACACACACACACACACACACACACACACACCACCACACACACACACACACACCACACACACACACACACAGCACAGTCTTCACAATAGAACAAGGTGAAGTCCACTGTGCTAAAGAAATGGAGTAGAACCAGGATCTGGAAGGTTCAAATTACGAGAAGGAGGTCAAGATCGAATACCTGCTGGATCTGATGCGAGAAAGGCTGTTGATCTTCACATT
>WNGS01167840.1:16481296-16500798 GCA_020271785.1 Procambarus virginalis | reverse complement strand
TGGTACTGAAAGAGTGTGCAGAGGCACTTGCTTGCCACTCTCCATAGTGTATAGTAGATCCCTGGAGAGGGAGACCTACAGAAATATGGAAGACGGCGAATGTGGTCCCAATATACAAAAGGGCGACAGGCAAGAGGCACTGAACTACAGGCCAGTGTCCTTGACTTGTATACCATGCAAGGTGATGGAGAAGACCATGAGAAAAAAACCTGGTACAACACATCTGGAGAGAAGGGACTTCATGACAAATCGCCAACATGGGTTCAGGGAGGGTAAATCTTGCCTGACTGGCTTTATAGAATTCTACTTCCAGTGACAAAAATTAAGCAAGAAGAGAAGGCTGGGCGGACTGCATTTTCTTGGATTGTCGGAAAGCCTTGACACAGTACCGCATAAGAGGCTGGTACATACGTGGAGAGATAGGCAGGTGTAGTGGTAAGGTGCTCCAGTGGATAAGGGAGTACCTAAGCATAGGAAGCAGAGAGTTACGGTGAGGGGTGAGACCTCCGATTGGCGAGAGTCACCAGTGGAGTCCACAGGGCTCTGTACTCGGTCCTATCTTGTTTCTAATATATGTAAATGATCTCCCGGAGGGTATAGATTCATTTCTCTCAATGTTTTGCGGACGATGCCAAAATTATGAGAAGGATTAAGACAGAGAAGATGCTTGAGGCTTCAAGAAGACCTAGACAAGCTGAAGGAATGGTCGAACAAATGGTTGTTAGAGTTAACCCAAGCAAATGCATGTAATGAAGATAGGTGTAGGGAGCAGGAGGCCAGATACTAGGTATCATCTGGGAGATGAAATTCTTCAAGAGTCAGAGAGAGAAAAAGACTTGGGGGTTGACATCACGCCAGACCTGTCTCCTGCAGCCCATATCAAGAGGATACATAGCGGCATATGCCAGGCTGGCCAACATAAGAACGGCATTCAGAAACTTGTGTAAGGAATCATTCAGAACTTTGTATACACATATGTCAGGCCAATCCTGGAGTATGCAGCCCCAGCATGGAGTCCATATCTAGTCAAGGATAAGACTAACTGGAAAAGGTTGCCACCAGACTAGTACCCGAGCTGAGAGGTATGAGCTACGAGGAGAAACTACGGGAATTAAACTTCACTTCGCTGGAAGAAAGAAGAGTTATGGGCGACATGATTACCACATTCAAGATTCTCAAGGGAACTGATAGGGTAGATGAAGACAGGCTATTTAACACAAGGGGACACACGCACCAGGGGACACAGGTGGAAACTGAGTGCCCAAATGAGCCACAGAGATATTAGAATGAACTTTTTTAGTGTCAGAGTGGTTGACAAATAGAATGCATTAGGAAGTAATGCGGTGGAGGCTGACTCCATACACAGCTTCAAGTGTAGATATGATAGAGCCCAATAGGCTCAGGAACCTGTACACCTGTTGATTGACGGTTGAGAGGCGGGACCAAACAAGACGCTCAACTCCCGCAAGCTCAACTAGATGAATACAACCAAGTGCCACACACACACATTTATTTAACACAGGGGACACACGTACAAGGAAACACAGGTGGAAACTGAGTACTCAAATGAGCCACAGAGACATTAGAAAGAACGTTTTTTAGTCAGAGTAGTTAACAATGGAATACATTAGGCAGTAATGTAGTGGATGCTGACTTCATACACACAGTTGAGAGGCGGGACCAAAAGAGCTGAAGCTCAACCCCCGCAACCACAACTAGGTGAGTACACACACATGTATGAATTCTGTTACACTAATCACATATAAATACCAGAACTGTTTCCAAGTATACTTCGAAACTATTGGATAACACTGTGTTTATTATGCTATGGTTTGTACGAGTTCATAACGCGTTCAACTGTCCCAAACTGGGGGTTGTTTGCTTCACAACACCCTGTAGAAATAGCCTAAGCTACTCTATCCCTTTGAGATGTATTATTTTTTCTTGTCTCAATAAACGTACTTGAACTTGAACCCTGGTGATTGCCTGGTCTGTGGCTAGCCAATGAGACACGAGAAAAGGACAGCCATAGGCTGAACCAGATGGCTCATCAGGTAACAAGACAGAAACGGCCGTAAGACTCTGTACACCTTCAAACAATATAAGTTGAATAACTTCACTTCTTCTCCTCCAGAACTTTAGGCTACAGTGAAGAACAATAATAGTTTACTGTATCCTTAGCCATGTAGCGATGTATGAAAATTAATTTGAACACAAACTAGCCAGGATACAAATCAACTGCATCCTCCATCAGATGCCCGGTACAGCCATGGTACCAGGTACAGCCCATCAGATGCCCGGTACAGCCATGGTACCAGGTACAGCCCATCAGATGCCCGGTACAGCCATGGTACCAGGTACAGTCCATCAGATGCCCGGTACAGCCATGGTACCAGGTACAGTCCATCAGATGCCCGGTACAGCCATGGTACCAGGTACAGCCCATCAGATGCCCGATACAGCCCATTAGATGCCCGGTACAGCCATGGTACCAGGTACAGTCCATCAGATGCCCGGTACAGCCATGGTACCAGGTACAGCCCATCAGATGCCCGATACAGTCCATCAGATGCCCGGTACAGCCATGGTACCAGGTACAGCCCATCAGATGCCCGGTACAACCATGGTACCAGGTACAGCCCATCAGATGCCCGATACAACCATGTTACCGGGTACAGCTCATCATGCAGTTGCCTGGTACAAGCCACCAACCATCAGAGCAGGCACCAACAGGGTTGAAGATCAGACAACACAC
Organism: Procambarus virginalis; assembly: GCA_020271785.1. NCBI lineage: Eukaryota > Metazoa > Arthropoda > Malacostraca > Decapoda > Cambaridae > Procambarus > Procambarus virginalis. The sequence continues at coordinate 16,498,043 of WNGS01167840.1, read as the reverse complement.
AATAACGGTGCCAGCACCCACGTGCTCGGGAGAGTGGCATCAACACCATCAAATACAAGTATAAAGACGACCAATGGACATTTCCTCAAGCTCTGGCCCACACAACTGATGACACCAACCATAAGGACGCACCTACAGAAGAAACATCACTGCAAGCAACAGCCCAACACCTCCGAAAAAATATTAACTGCAACAAATCTCATTTACAACAGATACAACGTTTGTAAATAAACTAACAAAGATGTGTTAAAACGAAAAGGGGCGGGGAGGGGGGGAAGAATACAGTCTAGACAGTGACCGACTCCGTGATATAAATACTGACCCTTATCATGCTTCACTGCTCTCTCTCTCTCTCTCTCTCTCTCTCTCTCTCTCTCTCTCTCTCTCTCTCTCTCTCTCCCCTGCGTGTGACTACCCTCTCCTCCTCGAGGAGTCCAGGGGAGACGACCATCAGAGTTACTCGCCTCTAACTCTCCAGGGCGATGACAGAGTACCTTCCTAACTCCAGCTAACAATCAGTGAGGATTGCCTCGTAAAGTCTATCATTTGGAGCGTTACGGGCCGGCGAAAGGGGGAAGAGTATAAATATATCTATGTGTATGTTTGTGTGTATAATAAATATATAATATATATATATATCTGAAAACTCACACCCCAGAAGTGACTCGAACCCATACTCCCAGGAGCAACGCAACTGGTATGTACAGGGACGCCTTAAACCACTTGACCATCACTTCGGTTCGAGTCACTTCTGGGGTGTGAGTTTTCAGTTGTATCTAGTCCTGGGGACCATTCAGGCTTGTTTGCATTTGTGTTCCTCACGTGTTGCCCAAAAAATGAGGTGATTTGATAAAATGCTATGCCCAAGATTACCATCCGAGTGCCGGCGGGGAAGTGGTTCATATAGCCTCGGCTATCACTTCCTTATGTCCGGTCGTGATGGTCAAGTGGTTTAAGGCGTCCCTGTACATACCAGTTGCGTTGCTCCTGGGAGTATGGGTTCGAGTCACTTCTGGGGTGTGAGTTTTCAGTTGTATCTAGTCCTGGGGACCATTCAGGCTTGTTTGCATTTGTGTTCCTCACGTGTTGCCCCAAAAAATGAGGTGATTTGATAAAATGCTATGCCCAAGATTACCATCCGAGTGCCGGCGGGGAAGTGGTTCATATAGCCTCGGCTATCACTTCCTTATGTCCGGTCGTGATGGTCAAGTGGTTTAAGGCGTCCCTGTACATACCAGTTGCGTTGCTCCTGGGAGTATGGGTTCGAGTCACTTCTGGGGTGTGAGTTTTCAGTTGTATCTAGTCCTGGGGACCATTCAGGCTTGTTTGCATATATATATATATATATGTGGGTGTGGTGGTGTGTGTGTGTGTGTGTGTGTGTGTGTGTGTGTGTGTGTGTGTGTGTGTGTGTGTGTGTTTGTGTGTGTGGGTGTGTGTGTGTGTGTAAATCACGAAAATTAACACGTGATGAAAATGTGACAGTGTCAGACCACGGAGGAAGAATTGAGACAGGAATTTCCTTAAGTACTTTCGTATATTAATACATCTTCAGAAGGAATGATTTACAGGTCAAGTATTGGGCATATATAGGCAGGAGTGAGTGGTGGAGTGAGGTGAGGTACAATGAAAAATGAATGGGAATTAGGTGGACACAAATATGAGCCGCACAAGAACTGCAGAAGGCTATTGGCCCATACGATGCAGCTCCTATTCTTACCCACAAATATTCTTACATATGGATAATAATAGTATGAGATAGTAAATATTTACAATGAATTAGTGAGACAAATGTGTTTCAATGATTCTACTCAAATCGCCCTTTAATTGACCTATCAAAATTGGATCTAAGTTATATATACCACCGCTAATGTTCAAATTCTTGAGTGTTTGTGCACGTGTGGCTGACCTCTTCTTGGTGTAGGGTGTAGGTAGCAACAGTAAATCTTCCCCTCCCCCCCTATGTGAGGTGTATATAGAGGGCCTGTAGACCCAGGAAAAGGAGAGTGATCAGGACGGCCGGGTCCAGAGAGGTGCTGTGTAGGACATCCCCAGCCAGGGGGAGAGACAGTGTCCACCGGACGGAGAGACAGAGGGCTTGTTTAAGGTAATGTGTGTAATCTCTGTAATTTTGTTCCATGTCTAAATTTCTTAACTTGTTGCCAGTGTTAGAGTAGGAATTATAGTAGTGTTTAGTATAATTTGGTATCTCAATAAACTCATGTTAAATTTCCCGTCTGTGTCAATTGTTGAATCCTCTTAGAATCTTTTGATATCGTGGCTGACAACCGTCTCATATTTAATGACAGTTATAGAAAGTACTCTCCAAGCCAAGCAATGTTTCTTGCCTCGTTGCTTGATTAGTCTCAGTGGTCAAAGGCAGGATGGTGGCAGCGTATTTAATCCTGTGTAGCATTTCCTTGTTGGCAGTGTACCTTTGGTCCCGGTGTAACCATCATATGTCAGCTCATATTACAAGTGTTCAATAACAGTGTTACCAAGTGCAACTGATAGGAAGTGTTACTCAGGATAAGAAGTGTGTACATTTATTAGTTTAATATTCATTATAGAAGGTCACAGTGGTGACTATTTTACCCGGTTTACATTGGGTTATCGTACCAATGTTACAATGTTGGCAGCAGTAGTGGTTGTCAATGTTACATTGATGTGCACCTTGATGTGCACCTTGATGTGCACCTTGATGTGCACCTTGATGTGTACCTTGATGAGCACCTTGATGTGCACCTTGAACCCGAGGTGAACATCGTCCTGTAAGTCGACGTCAAAAAAAGTCAAGACGGATCTTGAACCATAACACAGCTAATTTTCCTGACTCCTTACAGGGTGTTTTTAGGAGACAAGATAATACATAATAATAATATTAAGCATAAGCGCAATGTAAAATTTTGTCACGAGTTTGAGTAATTCAGGATTAGAACCGAGATTCGAACTCGGACCCCATATATAACAGTCCAGCCTGATAAGAGGCCAAATGCTCGTAAAACTCTTACACAACTCATCCTCATTATAGCCTCAAGATGGGTTGGGTGTACAGAGGCAGCCATTAATTTCACCGTAGGTCTATACAAATAATTAATTATCCCATTTTAGTGTGTAGTTAGGCCTAAGTTAAAAAGGTAATAAAGTTGTGGCGCCAAATATTTGAATTGGCAACACTTGCAGGAGCAATAAGTGACGTAGGTGGAGATACGTAGCGCATGCGCATATGCGCGCGCGTGTCGTAGAAAAGCGGGGGTGGGGGGGGGGCTGTGCCATTTACAATCATGGGGGTACTTGTGTCATGCCATATTCCCATTTCCGAGCACCGGATTCGAATCCCGAGATCTAAAANTGGGAATATAATTGATAATATCAATATACATCGAGGTCTATATAACTGAACTCTTCTCGGAAACGTTGCACGCGATCACCTCCGAGAGGAGGAAGTGGTAATCCTGAGCCCCGAGTGGGGGAGTCCGGGTTCCTCGAATGTCGATTTCCTACATATTACGCAAATGCCTCCACAACTACAAGCGTACTCGCTAAAAGCTTTTATTGCGGAGATACGCACATATTATTCTGACGCAAATAGAATGCTATCAATTATACCAGTAACTATTTAATGCCATTAACCCTTCATTAAACTTTTTTTGACAAATTCGGAGAAATTATATTTTGGATTATTATTAATCACATTCCAGCTTCTGCTGAAGACCGATAACCTTGTTATAGAGATAAAAGTAACATATGTGTGGGACTCGCTACACCTGCCATACCTGCCATACCTGCCATACCTGCCATACCTGCCATACCTGCCATACCTGCAGGCACATATATGACCACTAACAAGAAAACTTGAAGTTTCTCTAACTGTTTTCTACTCCCAGTAATGCCATCAACAATTTTAAGGGACTAGAAGGAAGGAAGGGGAAAAAGCTTCAGGAGAAAAAACGCCGAGCCATTACGACTAAATAGCACTGGGAAGAAGGTCAGGATAAAGATTGGGGAGGGACGGGAGGGAAAGGAATGGTGCCCAACGACTTGTGGACGGTCAGGATTGAACGGACCTGCATGAAGGGGAAACCGTCTCTACCGTCCACCCCAAGTGGTTGGGCTCCAAGGAACCACACATCTTGTGTCTCGCGGAGTAACTGGCAGCAAAGGATTGTTTTGATTATGTCTGGGATTTATTAACACATCCCACTCCACTTAATGGCAACAATAACAATCCCATTGTAGTCAAATGAATTTATATATATATATATATATATATATATATATATATATATATATACATATACATATATATATATATATAGAATATCATTTTGAGTATGAAAGAATACCACCAACGACGAGGCTCGATCAATATTTCTTACCCTAGAGACAATAACATTTTTGTCAGAGTCGATATTATCCCTGACCATATTGATCCTTACTTAATAATAGAGCTCCCATCCTGCCGTAAACTGGGACTTATTGGGTGGAAGGGCGAGAGGTGTGATGGGGGAGAAGTGGGTTGAAGGGGAGGGGTGGTGGAGAACTTTCCTTTACGACCTATTGAGGTAGGAGGTTATTTACCCCAAGGGGAAGGAATAATGAGGGAAATTTGAATCTCTCAGAAATACGGTTTGTTGTATTTAATTAAAGTGAATCTTTACTGAATAATTGAGTTGTTGTTGTTGATGTTTTGAGCAATTGGGGTCAATGAAATCACAATAGTCTGATATATATATATATAGTATATATAATATATATATATATATATATATATATATATATATATATATATATATATATATATATATATATATATATCTATAATATATATAATTATTTATATATATATATACATATATATCGGTGAATTTTTTGGGAGAAATGTAAAGGATTCGAAACTCTCGTCGTGAGTTACCAAAGACGCCCTCATTACCCCCTGGACCAATGCTGAACTTAAAAGCAGCACAACCTGAAGGTCTACTGAACTCCAAACTCCTTGTAAGCTCAATAGAACAGCTGCATTATCAGAATTGCTTACATGAATTACAGAAATTACAGCATCACTTTTCCCACAGAGTGGTAAACTTACATCATTTTTTTACGTTTATACGCAAACGAACTTTTGTAGTTGAGAATTCAGGCGAAATTCGTGACAATTCCCACTGGCACCAGAGATATGTAGGCCATGTTGGGGTCATTCAAACTGAATATATTCCAGCGGTTGTTAAAGTTTTGGAGCGTTTCGATACCATGTGTCGAGGGTATCTGAGGGGAATAACTCTGGCGTACCACAGGCCAACATGGACACAACCATTGCGTATTTTACAGAGCGGCAAATCAAAAGGGAATGGATCATTCCCCTATTGATTTGCCGGTTCAATGAGCCAGGTGGAGAGGCAGCCAGCCAATAGGTGGAGCCAGGTAGAGAGGCAGCCAGCCAGGTGGAGCCAGGTAGAGAGGCAGCCGCCAGGTGGAGCCAGGTAGGAGGCAGCCAGCCAGGTGGAGCCAGTGGTAGAGAGGCAGCCAGACAGGTGGAGCCAGGTAGAGAGGCAGCTAGCCAGGTGGAGCAGGTAGAGAGGCAGCCAGACAGGGGGCCAGGTAGAGAGGCAGCCAGCCAGGTGGAGCCAGATAGAGAGGCAGCCAGCCAGGTGGAGCCAGGTGTAGAGAGGCAGCCAGCCAGGTGGAACCAGGTAGAGAGGCAGCCAGCCCTAGGTGGAGCCAGGTAGAGAGGCAGCCAGCCAGGTGGAGCCAGGTAGAGAGGCAGTCAGGCCAGGTGGAGCCAGGTAGAGAGAGGCAGCCAGCCAGGTGGAGCCAGGTAGAGAGGGCAGCCAGCCAGGTGGAGCCAGGTAGAGAGGCAGCCAGACAGGTGGAGCCAGGTAGAGAGGCAGCAGACAAGTGGAGCCAGGTAGAGAGGCAGCCAGCCAGGTGGAGCCAGGTAGAGAGGCAGCCAGACAGGTCGAGTGAGCTCCAGGAGACCGGTAGACAAAATAACCAACGCTGTAGAATCTCCGGATTTATGATACTGCAAAATCGAAACTAGTGTCTATGTAAGGTGCCAGTTAGACATTTTTGTTCTGCATCGCGAGAATTAGATACACGAGAGAGAGAGCACGAAAGATGGGGTGAATGAAAGCACGAAAGATGGCGGTGAATGAGAGCACGAAAGATGTGGTGAATGAGAGCACGAAAGATGGGGTGAATGAGAGCACGAAAGATGGCGGTGAATGAGAGCACGAAAGATGTGGTGAATGAGAGCACGAAAGATGGGGTGAATGAGAGCACGAAAGATGTGGTGAATGAGAGCACGAAAGATGGGGTGAATGAGAGCATGAAAGATGTGGTGAATGAGAGCACGAAAGATGGGGTGAATGAGAGCACGAAAGATGGGGTGAATGAGAGCATGAAAGATGTGGTGAATGAGAGCACGAAAGATGGGGTGAATGAGAGCATGAAAGATGGGGTGAATGAGAGCATGAAAGATGGGGTGAATGAGAGCATGAAAGATGGGGTGAATGAGAGCACGAAAGAACGAGAGATTGAATGTGTGTGTGAGGGGCCAAGTGTTTTTTTTTAGGGGGGGGGGAGGACGTAACAAGAGGAAAATTATGATTATTATGCTTTACATGATGAGAATTATGAGTGAAATAATAAGAATTATGATTGAAATGGGCAACAAGAATGTTTTTAAGGATAAGAATTATGATTTAAATCACAAGAAATATGATTTATAAAATCATTAAGATGGTCATATACGATTTTTCTGCCCAAGATTCCCAATTCAGGGAAATATAGTGTTTACAAAAACAATCTTGTTTTGCTTTTTATTTATTTATTATTATACCTCTATCTGTGGTAGAAAATAATAATCATAAAAAACTACTATTTTATGTATTAATATGTTCTACCAGTAATTATTAAACTGTCATCACAGTTATTAAAACTGCTACTGTTGCTAGTTTGAATGTCACTTATAACTTTTTGAGTTACCATGTAGTTATAAATTTACATTGAGATATAATAATACATGTTAAAGATATCTCAATAATATCATATGATAAGAATAATGGACATTGCTGGAAGCCCATTGGCCCACACGAGGTAGCTCGACCCATCTCTATCCCCCTCAAACCTGTTCAGAGACATGTCTAACCTACGCTTAAAACAATCCATCGGTGTTAAGTCTAGTGTGTGTGTTTCCCGGTAATTTGCCCAATAGTAATTAACATTTGTTATTTTGTAGCACTCATAAATTCTACAAAATAGATAGTAATCGATATACTAAATACAGATGACTACATTTCCATTTCTTTTCAATATCCTTCTTGTTCATTGTATTATCTACCTTCTCTTCCTCTCTTTCTCTCGCGAACCGAATACTACATTACATAGGATTCAAGCCCCCATCTTTGTAGACATTCCAGATCCTCCCAAGTCTCTCTCACCAAACACTATTCTCTCGAAGATGATCCTCTTACGACTTAAGGTCTGGCAATCCTTTCACGTTAAGGGGAAAACCTCCTTATCCGTACCATTAACCGCAGAGCGTCCTTCTATTAGAGGTTAACCCATTGTTAAGGCGCGGGGAAATGGCGTTGAGGGTAGCTGGACAAGAATTGTTAAATAATTTCACGCATTATTTTAGTAAGGCAGCTTCATTTATTAAACTTAAAAAGTAAGGGTGGTTGAGGGCAATATTCAAGCGTATACCCTGGGTCTATATTGGTTCACTCGAATGTCTTTTATTATCTTCTCGGAGGCTAAGGGTCCAGCTCACATGTCAAACCAGAGGCGTACCTCCATGCGCACGTGTGCACGCACACACACACACACACACACACACACACACACACACACACACACACACACACACACACACACACACACACACACACACACCTTATGACAATGCTGGACCCGACTTGATCTCAATATGGGTACTAAAAGTTGAAATCCTGTTCAAGTCATTCAAAATGATCTCCACTGCGTCGCCGGAGGTTAAAGGCAGCACATTACCTCAAGGAGAGGACCGTGTCACACCACTATAACACAAGGGGAATAGGAAAGAACCAATTTTCCATTTGTCCTTAAAATTATATAATACAAGGTGATAGAGGATACGAATGAAAAAGGAACAAAGAGAATTAGCTTTACAAAAAAAAGAATGCACCAAAACAGGTTTAGTGAAAAATAAGCAATGCCAACAAGCATTTTTTTTTAGATTTGCAATAAAATCCCAGGGCAGAGATGGTGTGGAAGAGTTATCTAGTCCTGGAGATATCTAGCCCTCAAGTCCTCGAGAGCTATCTAGTCCTCCTCCTCCTCCAGCTATATATCAAAACGTGATTTATATTATAATTTAAACACAAGTTTTTCAGTCTCTCGCGTCTTGTGTTTTGCATTCAAGATGTCTACTTCACTCTTGTGTTTTCTTCGGAGCTGCAGCTAGTATGTCCACTACATTCTACGTCACAAATATGATAAATTTTGGTATACACAATCGGGTACAAGAACGGTCGCCCCTCTTCTGTTAACAGCCTAAGAGCTTCTCCTTCCCCTCGCTCAGGGTAACCCCTACCCCTCTAGTTATCCCTGAAACACGACCTGGCAAGTGGTTAACAACCTGGTCACCAATCACCTGCTGGGGTGAACAGAGTCGAATAGTTAAGGACTGGCACCCAGTCAATCCTCCCGGGCTATAGGGACACTAACCCAGACCAAATCACAGGGACACGGCGAGTGCGCTTCCACTGCGCCACAACGAACAGGTTTCTGAGTGATACTGTACAAGAAATTAAATTCCTCTTGAGTTTAAGAAGTGTTGCTGTTCTCAATTACAGTAAAAAAGAAAGGGAGTCATGCAGAAAGTCACAATAGCTGGGCTGGAGATTAAGCAAATAACCTAAACATCTGAAAATACAGGAAGTGACGACGTTTCGGTCCGCCCTGGACCGTTATCACACGACCAGATAATGGACAAGGACGGACCCAAACGTTTCTTCCCTTATTTTCAGACGTGTGGGTCGGTATAACGTAGCTATAATGTACCACCACTGATACCACCACCAAGCGAGGTTCTTACTAATTATGACTAAAACTTAAAAAAGTTACTTAAAACTACTTAATGTCGCCACCACCTTCGTCTTTGATCAACATAAACACTTTACAGTAACTGGCGACGAAGGATACCACTCACGGGAGAGTAAAAGGATTGAGTTAAGGATATCACTTATACACGGTCGCCCTCCACTAGTGACTAGCCTCACCTCATCTCCCTGTGAATGTCTCGTAAGTCAGGGACCATCCCAAGTCTCTACTCAAGTCACCCCGACAACTGTTACATCGGGTGTCTAAAGAGAGAGACAGTATCATCAGCCTATTAGTGGATGGTGGCGGCATGTTACGATCTCCCATGTTATCCTGAGCGTCGATATTACTTAAAGCCGTCCCTTCCCCCTTCTCACCAGTGTATAACTAACCAGTGAATACCAGCATTATCCTCAATTTGATAAGATTAATTGAAATCCTCAGATTAGGCAAAATTGTAATTAATTTTGACAATAAAATGTTAATAATAATAATAACAAATCTAAAAATTCATAAAAAAACGTTAAATATCGCTCAAAATCATATTGTATTATACAATTGCGTTAAATCACTTTTTCTGAAAACTTTTCATTTCAATAAACTAAGATAGTAAATAAATAACAAAAAATAGTATAAAAAATCCCCCCAGGCGTGATACAGAGACTCAGAAGGTCTTACGAAACATTCGATATTAAAAGTAAGGCATCAAAGCCCAGCCAACAATTAAAGTCATGACCTTTTAAAATATCTCGAACAACAACAAACACGAGACTATATAAATCTTGTCAATATTGCAGCCAGAGTTGCAGGATTGCAACTAGCGAGTCATCTATTGGCTTTGGACTGTCTTTGTAATTACAGGCGCCCGGACAGCACCCACTTTTACCAAGCGTCAAAACCTGGAGAATATTTATTGACCAACTCCCCCCCCCCACCCTTCCCCTAAAGGCTACCATAACTAGGCAGACCGCCTCAATTTCTGTTCCAATTGCCTATTTTTATTTGGCAAAAAAATAGGGGCACCTCTCTCTGGCCGGCAAAGAGATTGCTTAAATGTTATTTCGCTACTGCATTGCAACAATATAAGTGTTATTAAGAGCTCAATAACTTATCCTGGCAAACATTATAGTCGCTGGTGATGTCCTGAGTGCGTAGTTCGCCTCACACAAGTACAAGGCTCACACCTAACGAGAATTCTTTCATTAAACACAGTATACATAAATTAGAAACCTAAAACCAACGGGTACAAGCGTTACAGTATTCTTGCATACATCATGCTAAATTCATACAATTTAATACAGCTTTTATAAGTTCTATAACAATTAAAAAAAAAATTGCGTAATGCTATATGACTTGCGCCAGCTATTGGCTCACCATATTCCAGGTATGGGGTGGGGAGTGGCCAGTCTGGTCCCAGAAATTTCACCAGGTTATCAGAAATCAGTAAACGGAAATTTGATTGCCTAATCCGAGGCGAAAAAGTCCCACGATTACGGAATTGGGAAGCGAGCGAGAGAGAGAGAGAAGTGCCACAAGCGAACGAGGTGGTCACGACTACCCCCAGCACACGACGCGTTAGCAACGTTTTTTTAATTACGTTTCTACAACCTTGTAGCAATGTTTGTAATAACTTTGTCACAGCCTTGTGGTATTTTTAATGGTGGGAGTTTTGAAAAGTGGCATTATTATGCATGTCTGATACTACATGGGACTCTTGTAGTATTGTCCGGTTACTACAACAAGTAGAAGCTCTACTAGTCTATGTAGACTGTAGACTAGTATAGAGTTTCTACCTCTTCTTCTGTACTATTCAGACTGTTAACATTTCTGAAGTCTCTATTATCATGTTTCCATCGTGTGCTGCCTCCTCTTCCCTCACACACTCGCTACCTCCTTCCCTCACTACCCCTCATACTCTCTCTCACTCACACTTGGTTCGAACCCTGGTTACAAGAATGGGACTCTTGCACGAGACCACAACACAATCGGTGCCTAATAAAGAACGCTGATGGGAAGAGAAACTGGATGAAGATGGGGAAGAACGAAAGGAAGAGTAAATAAAAATAGAAGTTGACCAATCAGAACCTCCCCCCTCCCCCCCGGAATGAGGTACCTGCAGCTTTACAATTACTTTATTATCTCTCGTGTTCTTGAGAAAATCCTCATAAAGCATTTAGCGTTTGCATCTTGACACACACTGTACTCTCCTTCATATAGTCTAAATGTACCTCAATGCGAAAAAAAATGTTTGATGAGGGTGTGTACAAGAGTGAAGTTTGGGGTAGGGGAGCCAGATGTATGAGGTGGAAGGAGCCAGATATATCGGGCGGAGGAGCCAGAAACTAACGACGTGAATGAGATATGACGAGAGGGAAGAGAGAGAGACCCTTTAATATTTATTAAACTAACCTTGAAGGGATTTATACTTGGGTCTGGAACGTCAAGAGAGAATGAGAGGTTTATGACCAAGTTGGACTGCAGAGAGGGCGAGGCGTGGAGGGACGAGGTCAACATAGATGGAGCACTAGGGAGAGGGAGAATGTATAGGAGTGGGGAATTAACAAGAGGGCCAAACCTTGGGATCAACTACTGATGCTTGGGTCTCTGAACATAGAGGTGGTGGTGATGGAGAAGGTGGTGGTGATGGAGAAGGTGATAAAGGAGGTGGTGGTGATGGAGGTGGTGGTGATGGAGGTGGTGGTGATGGAGGAGGTCGTGATGGAGTAAGAGAGCATGGAGTAAAGGAATAAGATGTATGGATTGAGGCAAAAAAAATATATTAACTAAAGGATGCTGATTGAAAAAAGGGAGGGAGAGTACGACACGGAAAAGGCAAGGAAGTGAGAGAGAGAGAGAGAGAGAGAGAGAGAGAGAGAGAGAGAGAGAGAGAGAGAGAGAGATNTGTACTAGTAGCTTCCTCACTATCCCTGCTGTCTATAAACCTGTGCGTCAGAATAGGGGTGTGATCTGACTGTGTGTTGCTTTGTTGGGAATTCATACAAATGTTTGCGTGTGTGTTTGCTCCAGTGTGGCGGCTGGAGAACAACATCCTCAGTTGTGCTGTCTGTTGGGCTCAGTTTAAGCACCTGTTTGTAACAGAGGAGTGTAATACAAACAAAATGTCCTCTATCGTTGTACTAAAAGAATAAATCTTCTATATCTTTTTCCCCGCTAGTCCTTCCTTCCTCTACCTTTATCTCCCTTTCCGCCTTCATCTCTATCTCCTTTCTCTCTCTCTCCCTCTCCCTCCCTCCCTCTTCTTCACCCTGTTCCCTTCCCTCTACCCCTTCCCTTGAGGGTTTCGGGCTTTTAATGTAAGAAACTATTCTACAACCGCTTCACAAACCCTAATGACTAATTTGCTCTCAAATTATAAGATGTAAACAAGCCTGAGACGGCAGATAAATTATTTAAGAAAAAATGAGTACCTCGTGTACCTAAAAATAAATATTCACCATAGGAGAGTAGATTACGAAATATATTGGAGTTATAGAATGAAATCTGATGTATTTTATTAGCTCATCATGGCTCAGTAGGTAGTGTGTGTGTCTGGGGAGTCCAGGAAAGCCAGTTCGATCCCATTGTATGGCATCTGTTTCCTCTGCTACTGAAGCTATTCAGTCCACTCAGATACAATCTTCTAGACACGAAAAGAAAAAGTTATTCAGAATAGCTATGTAATAGCTAGGTAATGTTATGAAAGTAGGAATGTTATTAAATATTGAATTACAGGTGTCCGTTCATAACAGATCTTGAACAAATTACATGTATTCCGTCATGTCAATAAACTCATTTTATTTAGATTTTTATAGTGTACAATTTGTTATAGCCAGCAGTTGTGTCGGTAGTAACAATAGCAATATTTGTGCTTGTGATATAGCAATAGCGTCTACGGAGAGAGGTGCTATTTTCTAGTTTTTGTGCAAGTAAGCAGTGGAGGAGGGATCGGGTGGGGAGGGGGGGGGGAGGAGCTTTGGCTATCTTTATCTCATTTATCCAGTTACAATTTATAGTAGAAAAGCAATCTCGTTCTGTCGTCTTGACAGATAACCACGTCACAGACAGAAAGGGATTTTCTTATCTGTTTCCTATCTGTATTTCTTCCATCCCGCTCTCATCGCCCTTCTCTATCTTCCCTCTTGCTCTCTCCCTCCCTTTCCCACTTCTAGCTGTCTCCTCCCTCTTCCCTCTTTCCCTGTCATCATTCCTACTCTTCGTCTTCCCACCCCTCTCATTCTTTCTGCCCCTTCTCTCATTCATTATCTTCGCCTCCACCTCTCATTCAATCTCTCCCCTTCTCTCCATATCCCATTCTGTCTCTCCTCGTATTCTCACACCTTCTCTCTCATCCTCTCCAACTCCTCTTCCTCCCCCCCCCCTCCCTACCAAAGCCTTCTCTCTTATGCTATTACAATGACCTGGTATGATGAACCTCCGAACACACCACACAAACAAACGCAAATAATTCGGTTGATCGCTAAAATTTCAAGGACATTCTGTTTTCAGGCGAAGAGTCACAATAACGTGGCTGAAGTAAGCGACTTGAGAATGGTCCAGGACGGACCGAAACGTCGTCGTCCCTTCAACTTCTAGTGTGTGGTCTGGTCGACACATTCTGTTTTTTTTTTTTGGGCGATATTTTTGTTTGGGTACGCACCAATAATTATAGGTGTGTCAATTAACTTACCAGTATATAAGAAGCGTGAATATCAGGTAATTATATGTCGCTATCACTGCTAAATAATCTTGACTGGGCACCACTCATCCTGTGTTTGGTGGAAGGTTAGGCGTCACTACATTGAAGTCGTAAGCGCTGCTCGCATAATTAAACAGTACGAAAAATATATGTATACAAGTATTTAAAGGGCTTAGCCTTAGAAGCTTATCACAACAACAATCACACACACACACACACACACACACACACACACACACACACACACACACACACACACACACACACGAATGGAAGTACCAAACAAAACAAAGCCCATGGAGCTGGGTATTGTCGTAGAAGAGATCGATTAATCACTACGAGTCGGGTCCTAAGAACTGTAGCTGGATGCATACAAGCACTATTTGGTTCACACGAACACACACACACACACATATATATACATGCACAGGCAAGCCTGCGCACTCGCACCCACACAGAAGAAAGAAACATGGAGCATAAAATTAGTGGAAGTTATGGAAAGAAACTTCCGGACGTGTTAAACATGATACAATGTAAAGGGAAGAAGATAAACACCAACTCCATCTTATCTTACGAATCTACTAAATCTCTACGACAATGAAACAAGTACAAGAAAGATAAGGAAATTGCTATTTCTACTATACCACCAAGTTGTACAGACTCTTTCTCATAAAGCAGCATCACCACACAAATTTGTGAAGTAAATGAAAGAGCACTGAAATGGACGGCAGTGCGTCTGAGAGGAGTTTATGCCCACAGAAAAGGAATGCAATTGGCCAGAATGATTGGCCAGAATGATTGGCCAGAATGGTTGGCCAGAATGACAGCCGTGGTACCTCAAAAATATGGCTCATGACCCCATACTATTCCTTGTATTTGCCACTACCCTACAAGCCAATGTTTACGGTTTGATGCTAAACCCAAGATGAAGACTGCAGACTTCTTCAAGACGGTCCAGACGAACTTGGGTGTTGGTGTGAGAAAGGGCTCCTTGAACACAATACCAGCAATCGTAAGGTGATGACAATGGGGTCCAGGAAGAGGAGATAGGCAGGACCTTACACAATGAAGGGAGATCGCCTCCCTGAAACTAAAGAAGAAACCTACGACATGTATGGAAACTTGAGCCGAATGTGTGTCGCAGGAAAGCGGAGAAGAACATTTTCAGTGGAAGGTTTCAGTGCAAGGAAGGTTGAGAGAGATACTAGAATTTAATGCAATAGTTTCAAAAGGAGGAGAAGGATAGAGAGTCACTGCGTCACACAACAATCAGCTGGTAAGGCGAGTCTGAGGAGACTTGGGATAATGATGATGTAGCCAAACTTCCGATTAAGTCCGATTAATGGCTACTGGAATTTAACCCCCAAAAGTGTAACGTGATGAGGAAAGGAGGAGGAGCAAGTATGCCATAGGAGCAGTAAGATGTAGAGAAACAACCTAGCGGGTGTTCTTCCAACTGGGGTTGTTATACCTGTCCCTGTGGTTGTATGTTCACTCACAGAACATCTGACGCTGCCCAATAAACACTGTTCTTCTGGACAACATCTAAATTAATATTTACAGAGAGACAACTCCCATCATAGAAGAAATATTTCGGTATCGAAGCATCCATTAGCAGAATATGCAAAAACTTACAAAATATTCAGTCTTCAAAAATCTAAATATGACAGCCTTCAGTATCCTGTATACAACATAGGAGAGACCAACCATCGAGTATGCAGCCGGGCATGGAATCTCCCCTTGGAGATACCCAAAGTATAAATGCAAACATATTCAACACGCAGGCGATGAGTCACAATAACGTGGCTAAAGTATTTGACCAGACCACACACTAGAAGGTGAAGGGACGACGACGTTTCGGTCCGTCCTGGACCATTCTCAAGTCGATTGCAGGTCCAAGGAGAATGGTCTAGGACGGACCGAAACGTCGTCGTCCCTTCACCTTCTAGTGTGTGGTCTGGTCATATTCAACACGACTCATCCCGGATTCGAGAGAAATGAGGCAAAGTGAAAGCAAACGAGAACTGGACCTTACTACGCTGTAGAACAGCAGCAAAGGAGACATAATAGCAGCATACAAGATTCCAAGGGTACTCGACAAATTAAAAAAAAAAATCTTTAAAATGGATAATAGCGGAAATGAAGAAGTATCAGATGAACTATATATCGGAAGTCATTGACAATCATGAACAAAAATTATATTTTAGGCGTTGAAGCTCAAAACCCTATACAAGGTGGACGACGTAGGTGCAGCAGGACCGTGCCACCGAGCGCTCGGTGTGAGGCCTCTTGTAACCTCTTTACTTCAACCTTCCCAAGAAAACTCCTCTTGGACAGGCCAAACACTTATTATTATTATTAACATCTTTATTGACAAAATTAATTACAATTTTGCCTAATCTGAGGATTTTGATAGTCTGATTAAGGTGAGGATAATGCTAGTATTCACTGTCACGCAGGACAGAGGGTCAACACTCCCACTCTCAGACCCGTTCGTGGCGGTTCGTGTGTAAATCACGCCATTCAACGATAAGTGTATATACTCCCCTCTTCCCCAGTCCCCCCCCGCCTGTCTCCCCAGTCTCCCCCTGTCTCCCCAGACCCCCCCTCCCCGACAGCATCACGTGATCGCTGCATCTCCGTGTAAACCACAAAACACCACAACAGTTTACCATTTAACAAGAGGTGAAAAGTAATGTACAATATCAGCACAATGTACGATGACTAATTACTCTACCATCAAATCCCAGCCTAAACAACGGCAAGTGGCAGCGACGTTTCGGTTCCCTGATAATGGACGGGGACGGATCGAAACGTGGTCACTGTAATTTATAAATGTGTGAGTTACTCGAGTTCGGCTCAAGCACGTGTTGTGACTTGCTTTCCGAACCATCCTCAGGCGGTTTGAGATGGACTAACGGACAGGTACCAGCAGGAAGAGGTGGCACCAGTCACGACTACCGGACG
>WNGS01167840.1:16454322-16478422 GCA_020271785.1 Procambarus virginalis | reverse complement strand
TCCATGGTGTATAACAAATCACTGGTAACAGGTGAACTGCTGGAAGTTTGGAAGACAGCTAATGTAGTCCAGATATTCAAGAAGGGTGATAGGCAGGAGGGACTGAACTACAGGCCAGTGTCCCTAACTTGCATACCATGTAATGTGTTGGAGAAGATTGTGCAAAAAAGCTAGTGGAACATCTGAAGCAGAAGAACTTTTGTATCAACATTAGCATGGGTTCAGAGATGGCAAATCATCCCTCACAGGATTAATTGAATTCTATGACCAGGCAACAAAAAACTGAAGGAATGTTCCAACAAATGGCTACTAAAGTTCAACGCAAGTAAATGTAAGGTAATGAAACTAGGCGGAGGGAATAGGAGGCCAGACACTGGATATCGAATGGGAGATGAAGTCCTTCACGAAACGGACAAGGAGAAATACCTAGTAGTTGTTGTCACACCAAACCTGTCTTCTGAAGCTCACATCAAAATAATAACATCGACGGCGTATGCAAGGCTGGCTAACATCAGAACTGCCTTCAGAAACCTGTGTAAGGAATCCTTCAAAACCCTGTATACCACATATGTAAGACCAATCCTGGAGTATGCTGCCCCAGCATGGAGCCCGTACCTTGTCAAGCACAGAACAAAGCTGGAAAAAAGTTCAGAGGTATGCCACTAGGCTAGTCCCAGAACTAAGAGGCATGAGTTACGAGGAAAGGCTGAGTGAACTGCACCTCACGTCGTGGAAGACAGAAGAGCTCGGGGAGACATGATCACCAAATACAAAATTCTCAGGGGAATAGACAAGGTAGACAAGCATGAATTATTTAACACTGGAGTTACACGCACAAGGAACACAGGTGGAAGCTGAGTACCCAAATGAGTCAGAGACATTAGAAAGAACTTTTTCAGTGTGAAGAGTAGTTAGTAAATGGAATGCACTAGGAAGTGATGGTGTGGAGGCTGACTCCATACACAGTTTCAAATGTAGATATGATAGAGCCCAATAGGCTCAGGAATCTGTACACCAGTTGATTGACGGTTGAGAGGCGGGACCAAAGAGCCAGAGCTCAACCCCTGCAAGCACAACTAGGTGAGTACAACTAGGTGAGTACACACACATACATAAAACTTGTACAATGTCATAACTCTCACATCACAAAGTCTGAGACCTTCCTTTAAGACTTCCCAGACACAACAAGGCACGGCCCAGACAACTGGAATACCCACATCAAGACGCACCAACGACCAACACCAGAAACTTGAGAAAGAATCACCAAATTGCTAGTTATCTGTGAGACACAATCTGCTTTTTTTTTGGTCTTTTATCATTCTTATTCTCTATTCTCCTCCCTCCTTTATTATTCTATCTGTCTGTCTCTACATCTTCCTTTACTAATATCTGTCTCTGTTTGCCTAATACTTTATATGCAAAGGAATTTGTCAATAATGTTCACCTTCGCGTGTCGCGCAAGTCTGCAGAATTATTTGGTTAACAATCAGGTTTATTGGCGCGTACTTGGGTACAATGGTTTCTGTCGTGCTTAGCGCAGTACTCACACTCGCGCGAGATACTGCACTCACTCGCGCCAGATAGTGCACTCACTCACGCCAGATACTGCACTCACTCGCGCCAGATAGTGCACTCACTCGCGCCAGATAGTGCACTCACTCACGCCAGATACTGCACTCACTCGCGCCAGATAGTGCACTCACTCGCGCCAGATAGTGCACTCACTCACGCTAGATACTGCACTCACTCGCGCCAGATAGTGCATTCACTCACGCCAGATACTGCACTCACTCGCGCCACATACCACACTCACTCGCGCCACATACCACACTCACTCGCGCCACATACCACACTCACTCACGCCACATACCACACTCACTCACGCCACATACCACACTCACTCACGCCAGATATTAGCCCTCAAGAGGTATTAATCATGCAGATATTATTCAGCAAGCCAGATATGAACTCCCACACCAGATAACCCTCATGCTAGATATTAATCCTCTCACTATATATTAATCCTCACACTATATATTAATCCTTACACCATATACTAACACCCTTACGACAGATACCACACCCTCGCATCACAAACTCGCACCCTGCATGGTTTTATTCCCCTACAACTGCCGGAACTGTCAAAAAGAGGATTTAGATCCGTACGAGTAATCCTCTGGTGATAAAGATTACGGCGAAGTCTAATATTTTTATGTGGTAAAGCACATGCTTGTCCCCATCCTGTACACTTTATGGAAGCTGCCAACTGTATACATCGCGTGCTTTACATAATGTGGCGAGGTTGTTGCCTATAGCTTCTGAATAATCATGGCAATTAGATTTCCTGGTGCATTGTTGAATTTTGCTCAAGGAAGCCATTCAGCTTTTTTATTACGACAATAATTCTCCAATGGTTTCTTACTGTGTGTGTCTTAACTATTGTTGCGGTTTTGTGTGTGTGTGTGTGTGTGTGTGTGTGTGTGTGTGTGTGGTGTGTGTGTGTGTGTGTGTGTGTGTGTGTGTGTGTGTGTGTACTAGTAGCTTCCTCACTATCCCTGCTGTCTATAAACCTGTGCGTCAGAATAGGTGTGTGATCTGCCTGTGTGTTGCTTTGTTGGGAATTCATACAATGTTTGCGTGTGTGTTTGCTCCAGTGTGGCGGCTGGAGAACAACATCCTCAGTTGTGCTGTCTGTTGGGCTCAGTTTAAGCACCTGTTTGTAACAGAGGAGTGTAATACAAACAAAATGTCCTCTATCGTTGTACTAAAAGAATAAATCTTCTATATCTTTTTCCCCGCTAGTCCTTCCTTCCTCTACCTTTATCTCCCTTTCCGCCTTCATCTCTATCTCCTTTCTCTCTCTCTCTCCTCTCCCTCCCTCCCTCTTCTTCACCCTGTTCCCTTCCCTCTACCCCTTCCCTTGAGGGTTTCGGGCTTTTAATGTAAGAAACTATTCTACAACCGCTTCACAAACCCTAATGACTAATTTGCTCTCAAATTATAAGATGTAAACAAGCCTGAGACGGCAGATAAATTATTTAAGAAAAATGAGTACCTCGTGTACCTAAAAATAATATTCACCATAGGAGAGTAGATTACGAAATATATTGGAGTTATAGAATGAAATCTGATGTATTTTATTAGCTCATCATGGCTCAGTAGGTAGTGTGTGTGTCTGGGGAGTCCAGGAAAGCCAGTTCGATCCCATTGTATGGCATCTGTTTCCTCTGCTACTGAAGCTATTCAGTCCACTCAGATACAATCTTCTAGACACGAAAAGAAAAAGTTATTCAGAATAGCTATGTAATAGCTAGGTAATGTTATGAAATGTAGGAATGTTATTAAATATTGAATTACAGGTGTCCGTTCATAACAGATCTTGAACAAATTACATGTATTCCGTCATGTCAATAAACTCATTTTATTTAGATTTTTATAGTGTACATTTGTTATAGCCAGCAGTTGTGTCGGTAGTAACAATAGCAATATTTGTGCTTGTGATATAGCAATAGCGTCTACGGAGAGAGGTGCTATTTTCTAGTTTTTGTGCAAGTAAGCAGTGGAGGAGGGATCGGTGGGGAGGGGGGGGGGAGGAGCTTTGGCTATCTTTATCTCATTTATCCAGTTACAATTTATAGTAGAAAAAGCAATCTCGTTCTGTCGTCTTGACAGATAACCACGTCACAGACAGAAAGGGATTTTCTTATCTGTTTCCTATCTGTATTTCTTCCATCCCGCTCTCATCGCCCTTCTCTATCTTCCCTCTTGCTCTCTCCCTCCCTTTCCACTTCTAGCTGTCTCCTCCCTCTTCCCTCTTTCCCTGTCATCATTCCTACTCTTCGTCTTCCCACCCTCTCATTCTTTCTGCCCCTTCTCTCATTCATTATCTTCGCCTCCACCTCTCATTCAATCTCTCCCCTTCTCTCCATATCCCATTCTGTCTCTCCTCGTATTCTCACACTTCTCTCTCATCCTCTCCAACTCCTCTTCCCTCCCCCCCCCCCTCCCTACCAAAGCCTTCTCTCTTATGCTATTACAATGACCTGGTATGANACGACAGCAGCGTACCTACACTGGCGAAAATTAGAACTTCATTCAGAAACCTAAAGAGGAGGCTTTTAGGGCGCTTTACACTGCATACGTGAGACCCGTCTTAGAGTATGCCGCGCCATCATGGAGCCCCCACCTGAAGAAACACATAAGGAAACTGGAGAAGGTTCAGAGGTTTGCGACGAGGCTTGTCCCAGAGTTACGAGGGAGGGATATGAAGAGCGACTGAAGGAACTGAACCTTACGACACTAGAGAAAAGAAGGGAGAGAGGAGATATGATAGGGACATATAAAATACTCAGGGGAATTGACAAAGTGGAAATAGATGAAATGTTCACACGTAATAATAACAGAACGAGGGACATGGGTGGAAACTGGAAACTCAGATGAGTCACAGAGATTTAGGAGTTTTTTTTAGCGTGAGAGTAGTGGAAAAATGGAATGCACTTGGGGAACAGGTTGTGGAAGCAAATACTATTCATACTTTTAAGACTAGGTATGATAGGGAAATGGGACAGGAGTCATTGCTGTAAACAACGATAGCTGGAAAGGCGGGATCAAGAGTCAATGCTCGATCCTGCAAGCACAGATAGGTAAGTACAGATAGGTAAGTACACACACACACACACACACACACACACACACTCAATAACACCCACACACACACAGACAACAGCCTATTATAAAATTGCGACTAAATATTTGCACGATTATGCGAGAATCTTTTTTTGTGTGGGAGGTGGATATCTGAACAGCATCTCCATAAATAACCACCACAGCCCCGTCGCCAACAGCTTAACATCTGAGGTCAAAAGTGTGCTAACCCTCTCCGTACCAGCCCACACAATTTCAATCCCCATAAGAAGATGCCGTAGGAACTCCTTTATCGCCGAAACGCAAGAAGGTTCAAATACCAATCGAGTGGGGGAAGGTCCCAGAACCAACCTTTATAATCCACCCGCTTCGAACGACCACCTCCGCATAATGGCCACATTCAGACACCGCTCATTCATTACAGTACGCACCGTGTAATAACAAACCTCTGACATACCCTTATTTTATTTCAACATCGAATCTCGGACCAAAATATTTATCTCGGTAATGCTCACTCGATATCCTTACACCGTTCCCACCTTTTCGACATTATGATTTTCAGTCATGTGGGCAGCGCTTGTCACAAAGCAAAGGGAGAGGGGGGGGGGGTCAAGAGCCATGGGCTTCCCTTTCTTCCCTCCTACTCCCTCCCCTCCTCTCCCCTCCCCTCCTTCTCTCCCCTTCCCCTCGGTCTCATGCAAGCACCGAGCTATGTAATCAGAGGGTTGAGATGCCAGGAACCTGGTGCGAGGGAGATCAGACCTGATCCTATCGCGGGAGGAAGGTCACCGGAATCACTCGGATGGTCTGAGATATTATGGCCAGATTTTTGACACTGATGGAGTGACGCCTCCTGAAGGTGAGAGGGAGGGGGTGAAGTGGGAGGGGGTGAAGTGGGAGGGGTGGGGTGAAGTGGGAGGGGTGAAGTGGGAGGGGGTGATGTGGGGGGGGTGAAGTGGGAGGGGTGAAGTGGGAGGGGTGATGTAGGAGGGGGGTGAAGTGGGAGGGGGTGAAGTGGGAGGGGGTGAAGTGGGAGGGGGTGATGTGGAGGGGGTGAAGTGGGAGGGGGTGAAGTGGGAGGGGTGAAGTGGGAGGGGGTGAAGTGGGAGGGGTGAAGTGGGAGGGGGTGAAGTGGGAGGGGTGAAGTGGGAGGGGGTGAAGTGGGAGGGGGTGAAGTGGGAGGGGTGAAGTGGGAGGGGGTGAAGTGGGAGGGGGGTAAAGTGGGAGGGGGTGAAGTGGGAGGGGGTGAAGTGGGAGGGGGTGAAGTGGGAGGGGTGAAGTGGGAGGGGGTGAAGTGGGAGGGGGGTGAAGTGGGAGGGGGTGAAGTGGGAGGGGGTGAAGTGGAGGGGGGTGAAGTGGGAGGGGAGTGAAGTGGGAGGGAGTGAAGTGGGAGGGGGTGAAGTGGGAGGGGGTGAAGTGGGAGGGGTGATGTAGGAGGGGGGTGAAGTGGGAGAGGAAAGGCGAGGGTGGTTTATATATATATATATATAATATATATATATATATATATATATATATATATATATATATAATATATATATATATATGTCGTATTTAGTAGCCAGAACGCACTTCTCGGCCAACTATGCAAGGCCCGATTTGCCTAATAGGCCGAGTGATTTTCTTCATTCTCAATAAATTGTTTCCTATTGGTTTATTTAAATATTATTATTATATTATATTAAGAACATAAATTATTGATTTATTTACGTTAGTTTAGGTTAGGTTAAGAGAGGTTAGGTAAGGTTAGGGCTGGTTAGGTCCGGACATATATCTACGTTAGTTTTAACTCAAATTTAAAAAAAAATGAGCTCATACATAATGAAATGAATAGCATTATCATTTCATAAGAAAAAAAAATGAAAAATATTGAAATTCTGGAAAACTTGGCTTATTTGGCAAATCGTGCCTTGGATAGTAGGCCAAGAAGTGCGTTCTGGCTACTAGGTACGACATATATATATATATATATATATATATATATATATATATATATATATATATATATATATTATTATATATATATATATATATATACACGGCTGGGGAGGGGAGAGGAAGAAGAGTGAAAATGAGAAAGGAGAGAGTGTGAAAGAGGAAAGGAGGAGAGATGAACAGGAAAGAGGAACAAAGGTACCCAATGAAATAAGGAAAAACTTGCGTAGAAGTGACATTTTCCGGTGAAAGATTCTGAACAAAAAGAAAGAAATTCTGAGGCAAGGAAACTCTCAAGAAACCGAGAGAGAGACAATGGGATGCAAGTGACTTTGTTTATGGAATTCTATTTTTTAAAGGGAAACAAAATGCAACAAAACTCAACCTGAGGAACTCGCTTGAGTAGGCAGGCCAAACCAGCGAGAGATGAGAGGCTTTAGGAAAAGGAATTTCAAGATTAGAGGATGTTGATTATATGGTAGATATGATTGAGTTTTATTAATCATTTTTTCATTGTGAACTGGCTGGTGCCAACCCTGGACAAGAAACACAATGAATATAGGAATTTTCTCTAATCAGCGTCGATATTGGTTTCATTATATTGTCTCGAGAAAATAATTATTCTCCGATAAAAAAAAAAAAACACACGAAAAAAACTAAATATTACTTTAGGCCCTTCAACCATAATTTAGGGTCCGTACCCCCTCTCTTTATGTCTATCCCAGTCCCAGGTGGTTAGCTGACTTATGCGGAGTCACTATAACCAGCGTCTCATACCCTTGATACCCAGAGCTTATACCCCACCAGAGACCTCTGGGGTGTAGGGATCTGTCAGTCTCTGGGGTGTAGGGATCTGCCAGTCTCTGTGGTGTAGGGATCTGCCAGTCACTGGGGTGTAGGGATCTGCCAGTCACTGTGGTGTAGGGATCTGCCAGTCTCTGGGGTGTAGGGATCTGCCAGTCACTGTGGTGTAGGGATCTGCCAGTCACTGTGGTGTAGGGATCTGCCAGTCACTGTGGTGTAGGGATCTGCCAGTCACTGTGGTGTAGGGATCTGCCAGTCACTGTGGTGTAGGGATCTGCCAGTCACTGTGGTGTAGGGATCTGCCAGTCACTGTGGTGTAGGGATCTGCCAGTCACTGGGGTGTAGGGATATGCCAGTCACTGTGGTGTAGGGATCTGCCAGTCACTGTGGTGTAGGGATATGCCAGTCACTGTGGTGTAGGAATCTGCCAGTCACTGTGGTGTAGGGATCTGCCAGTCACTGTGGTGTAGGGATCTGCCAGTCACTGTGGTGTAGGGATCTGTCAGTCTCTGGGGTGTAGCGATCTGCCAGTCTCTGGGTGTAGGGATCTTTCAGTCTCTGGGGGGAAGGGATCTGTAAGTCTCTGGGGTGTAGGGATCTGCCAGTCACTGTGGTGTAGGGATCTGCCAGTCTTTGGGTGTAGGTATCTGTCAGTCTCTGGGGTGTAGGGATCTGCCAGTCTCTGGGGTGTAGGGATCTGTAAGTTTCTGGGGTGTAGAGATCTGCCAGTCTCTGGGGTGTAGGGATCTGCCAGTCACTGTGGTGTAGGGATCTGCTAGTCTGTGGGGTGTAGGGATCTGCCAGTCACTGGGGTGTAGGGATCTGCCAGTCTCTGGGGTGTTAGGATCTGTCAGTCTCTGGGGTGTAGGGATCTGTCAGTCTCTGGGGTGTAGGATCTGTCAGTCACTGGTGTAGGGATCTGCCAGTTTCTGGGGTGTAGAGATCTATCAGTCTTTGGGGTGTAGGGATTTGTCAGTCTGTGGTGTAGGGATCTGCCAGTGTCTGGGGTGTAGGGATCTGCCAGTGTCTGGGGTGTAGAGATCTGCCAATCTCTGGGAAAAATGTCATGTCTTCAAGGTATAATTCTTAGTGATAATTTAGGTTTTAAAAATAATCAAATTATAACCATTCCAAGTTTCCACTCGAGTGACAAATTGATCGGTACCTAATTATTGCAGAACTTTCTTAGCAAGCAATTATCGTGTATTTATGGTTATTACTTGCGCAGAGCGTCAATTAGAGCAGTAAGGCACAGGGAATATACATCACCCATTGAACAGCTACTGAGGCTTGCACAGCAAAGGTCGACATGAGCACTCTGGTTGACGTCCAAATGAATTCATTTACAGTTATGTGATTTTATATGGACGATTATATGTATGTACATTTGTACTCTCTCTCTCTCTCTCTCTCTCTCTCTCTCTCTCTCTCTCTCTCTCTCTCTTACTCACTCTCACGTCAGATATTCGACCATGCAAGCTTAACTAGGCGAGTACACACACAAATATGCACACGCATAAAAACCACATCAATAAACCCATGCGTACGCAATTTGTCACACAGTAAAACCAAAAGTTTATAGGGCAGTTAGCGAAGTCTAGCCAGACACACACATATATTGATCGAAGTTCGCTACTCCGATACAGACGCAGAAACTTGGGAACATACATCAGGAGCTGGATGCAGTACATTACTTTATTTTGTTTTATTTTTACTTATTTATTTACAAGAATTACATGGGGGGTAATAGAGAATATAGAAAATAAGTTAAATTAACATTCTGTAGGGATCTTGTACTGATGCAAGACGCTACAATTGAGCCCAGCAATTGCTATGAAATTTGAACATATGCCGGATTCAGTAGATGGGAAATTTAACTTTATGAGAAATATTTATTCAATGAAAATTCAATTGTTAATTGTAATTCACTTGGTAAGACGCCAGAACTATTTTACTCATTAAATATAGTAAATAAAGATATTATCAAGACAATCGACTTGCTAATGGTCCAGGACGGACCGAAACGTCGTCGTCTCTTCATCTTCTAGTGTGTAGTTTGGTCATTAGAGTAAATAAAGCTTAATCCTCAATGCCCCTCCCTCTCTCCTCCTCCCCTCCCAACCCCCAAATTCCGCCCATACTATTTCCCCCCCCCCTTACTCATCCCGTCCCTACCACCCCGAACGAGGATTCGAACTTACGTCCGAGAGCATCCAAGACGCTGCCTTAATCGCCTGAGCTACGACATGGTCAAAAGAATTGAAACCAGAAGTTCTACTGAACTTACTTGGTTCCTGCAGCCTCTCTGAGACACAAACCAGGGTTTTACACAATTCCACCATGCACTCGAGCTATGTCAATAGGCCGTTCTCCTTCTTCACCCTTACTTCATTCCACACAGAAATCACAATAGCGTGATGCATCAAATGAACAAACCCACAAGGTCCGTGACGAGGATTCTCTCGGACGTAGGTTCGAATCCTCGTCACGGCCCCTTGTGGATTTGTTCATTTGATACATCACGCTATTGTGATTTCTGTGTGTAATAACAACAGTTGATTAGGATTTTTTCATGCTTGTAAACTGTTTAATAAATGTAACCAAATCCGTCAAAGATTCAGGAAAGATGTACACGTTCGTAAGTACTTGCGTAACTGCTTCGTGAATCTGGCCCAAGGGTCTTCTTGTCATTGATATATTCTATATCTTCTGCAGTAACTGGTACGCACTCTCGTCCACGTCTGTACATGCGTATTGCGTACAACACATGCGGGGAAACGTTACACAAACCGGCATTTATCGGGAACAGAAATCGAGGCCCTCTTGGGTCCGTTACTAACCTACCACAGATACCTATTTAACTACTAGGAGAACATATGCATTAGGTGAAAAGAAACATCCCCCAACCATTTATGTTCCCCCCGGGGATTGAACCCGGGTCCATGGACTGTGAGTCAATGACGTAGGCCGCTATGCTACAGGGTCAGGTGTAGGTTTTGAGCCTTAAGACAATACAACTGACTGTAGCTATTATACATCGCTGGCATTGTATTAACACCTTCCAACGTGGTGTTACCCTTGCACAAGGAAGGATATCTATCTCCCTACGATAGCTAGTAGTTATTAACTATCTAGTAAATAACTATCACGATAGCTAGTAAATAGTTATTTACTATTATTTACTATCAACAGTTCACAGCCACACCAGCAAAGTTCTTATGGGTTCAGTGTACGAACACCAAGGCTGTATACAGCTATTCATACCTTGAACTACTGCGAAGGCTGTGCGCTCTGATTGCTGGAGCAGCCAGAACAGGATTCTTACGATCATGTACATAATGAAAAGGTAGGGGACGGGTGCCCCCCGTGCACTGAACGGCTGTTGAAAATGGAACTCAAAGTACATCAAAAGTACATTACGTAATATACATAAAGTACAAATGTACGAGTAATATCTCGCACCTGGAAGACATATTATTTCAATTAAAATTATGGACACAAACGTAATAAAACTAATAAATTATTATAAATCATCCAATATTAATAAACGTAGAGCGGTTGATGTCCTCGTGCCCTGAGGACATCAACCCAGTTTATGTATGTTGGTTCAGGCTAGGGCATTAGAACACACTCTATGGTATTGACACACTTCCCACATGTTGGCCTTTATTCAAGCCTAACTCGTTCACCTGAAAACATCACGACTGCCAACCACCCACCTCCCTCCCACGTTAACCTCCCTTGCTCCCCCTACCCCCCTCCCACGCCTGACCATTGCTCACCCACCACCTCCCGCGTTAACCCCCTCCCCCATGCTCCCCCATGCCCTCTCCCACGCCAGCCCTCTACTCACCCACCCCGATCCCATGCTGCCCTATAAGGGCTAAAAACAACCCACTGACTTTAATCCCACGCAAGATTTACCCCTAATACACGAAGTAAACAGCCACATGCCTGATAATAAAAATAATAAATCTAAAAATAAAGCTTAAAATGCTGTTGTACTTTTGTAGTTCAGGAAAAATACAAAATATATATGTATACGAGAAAGTTTGAATTGCCCCCAAGCCACTAAATCACTATAATGCTCTACGACACGACAAGGATTCGAACCCACGTTACTGCGCTTACCCCCCACTGGCGTACACCGTACACCACGACACCAGCGGACGCTGGCAAGATCACTTGTGGAGTCAATTCCTTTATTTCCTAAGGTGACGAAAAAATATATTCTTTCATTCTTAATTATATAAAATACCATGACCTGTACTTGTATTATTATTACAATGGAGAAGAAAAGGTAATTTGTTGTGCTCATTGAAGTCAGAAGTACAAAAAAATGGCAACCAACTATTTTCTGCATTCTGTAGTAATATAAACAAGGAGAGATGTATTGTGCTTCTGGTTACCTACCTTGAGGTGCTTCCGGGGCTTAGCGTCCCCGCGGCCCGGTCGTCGACCAGTTGACTATGGTTCTGGGCGGTGGTCAGGACTAAAGACAACTTACTGGTTGGTCAGTAACTTCTAGTTACAGCCCTTAGATAACCCTCACGCAGGTTGATAGGCCAAACAGCAAACCAAACAAGCAGTTATAATACACAATCGTCAACAAATCTCTCAAGGTTCGGATAGCACGCCAAGCACAAGATAACAGGAATTCTCAATGGAAGAGGCACCGGACGATGGCGTCAGCACGGGTCGGCAGCTGAAGTTTATGTCAACACCAGTCAGCTGATGGATGTAAACAAAGACCAGCGTCAACAGGCGTAGATGTCAACAGACCGGGCTGGGTGATGGATGGATCTACCCTTTGTTGTATGACTTGCCGAATTTTAAGTATGGTGGAGCTGCTGAAAATGAAGCCAAGAGAAACGTTTGTTGATTGAGGAAGAAATCACGGAAAAATCACATTTTAATGTATTATTTTAAGTTTAAATGTGTGTGTAAACGTTCTATATTTATGTTACTAAATTGATAACTTTATTGATCATAAAATGCCGGTTTTTATTTATTGCAATGGCACTAACGAAGTGTACCATTTAGCGTCAGAACAAATTGTAAAATAAACTTTTGAAGAGTTAATTTTTCAAATTACTTCCCAAGTGAAAAAACACGCCGTTAGAGAAGAGTTGTGCTCGTACCATTGGTTTAGCCAGTCATGTTGACCAAACTGTAACACGCTGGGAAGAAGCCAGAGAGGTCAGCCCAGATGACCAAGGATCTTTTGCAGAGTCGAATGGTCCAAAAGCCAAAATGCTGCCGAAAACGCTTCACCTCTGAAGGATTCGAACCCACATAGCCAGGGCTCCCTGAACCCTAACGTATCCAGTACGATACCAACTAGATATGACTGTACAAAAAAGGCTGGAAGTCGGGAGACTTTTAACCCAACCTCCCGACAGCACTCGGTGGTCATTTTTAGGGTACAGATATTTAATGGAATCACCTACAATTGACCACTGAGTGCTGTCGGGAGGTTGGATTAAGAGTCTCACGACTTCCACCCTTTTTGGTAGAACCATTATGGTCTAGTTGGTATAGTACTTGATACGCTGAGGTTCATGGAGCCCTGGCTGTCTGGGTTCGAATCCTTCCAGGGTGATAATGGTGAGGAGTTTTCGGTCATGTGTGTGTGTGTGTATACTCACTTATTTGTGCTTGTGGAGGTTGAGCTCTGGCTCTTTGGTCCCGCCTCTCAACTGTCAATCAACTGGTGTACAGGTTCCTGTGCCTATTGGGCTCTATCATATCTACACTTGAAACTGTGTATGGTGTCAGCCTCCACCACATCACTTCCTAATGCATTCCATTTGTCAACCACTCTGACACAAAAAAAGTTCTTTCTAATATCTTTGTGGCTCATTTGGGCAGTCAATTTCCACCCGTGTCCCCTTGTGCGTGTGCCCCTTGTGTTAAATAGCCTGTCTTTATCTACCCTATCAATTCCTCTGAGAATCTTGTATGTGGTGATCATGCCCCCTCTAACTCTTTTGTCTTCCAGCGACGTGAGGTTTAATTCCCGTAGTCTCTCCTCGTAGCTCATACCTCTCAGCCCGGGTACTAGTCTGGTGGCAAACCTTTGAACCTTTTCCAGTTTAGTCTTATGCTTGACTTGATATAGACGTCATGCTGGGGTTGCATACTCCAGGATTGGTCTGACATAGGTGGTATACAAAGTTCTGAATGATTCCTTACACAAGTTTCACCAGTCTCCGTGGTGTAGTGGTAAGACACTCGCCTGGCGTTCCGCGAGCGCTTTGTCATGAGTTCGTATCCTGGCCGGGGAGGATTTACTGGGCGCAAATCTTTAACTGTGCGGCGGGGATCGTATTCCAGGGACTTGCCCGAAACGCTACGCGTACTAGTGGCTGTACAAGAATGTAACAACTCTTGTATATATCTAAAAAAAAAAAAAAACGCCAATCTGAGGACTCACCTCTCACTGTAACTCTCTGTTTTCTATTGCTTAGGTACTCCCTTATCCACTGGAGCACTTTACCAGTTACTCCTGCCTATCTCTCCAGCTTATGTCTAGCCTCTTATAGGGTACTATGTTAAAGGCTTTCTGACAGTCCAAAAAAAAAAAGAAGACAGTCCGCCCATCCTTCTCTTTCTTGCTTAATCTTTGTCACCTGGTCGTAGAATTCTATTAAGCCAGTAAGGCAAGATTTACCCTCCCTGAACCCATGTTGGCGATTTGTCACGAAATCCCTTCTCTCCAGATGTGTTACTAATTTTTTTCTCACGATCGTCTCCATCATCTTGCATGGTCTACAAGTTAAGGACACTGGCCTGTAGTTCAGTGCCTCTTGTCTGTTACCTTTTTTGTATATTGGGACCACATTAGCCATCTTCAATATTTCTGGTAGGACTCCCGTCTCCATTGACCTACTATGCACTATGGAGAGTGGCAAGCAAAGTGCCCCTACACACTCTTTCAATACCCATGGTGAGATCCCGTCTGAACCAACAGCCTTTCTCACATTCAGATCCAACAGGTGTCTCTTGACCTCATCTCTTGTAATTTCGAACCATTCCAAGGCCGCTTGGTTTACTGCCCCCTCTTCTAGCACAGTGACCTCACCTTGTTCTATTGTGAAGACCTCCTGGACCCTCTTGTTGAATTCTTCACACACACACCTTTGTCATTCTCTGTATACCTGTCCTCTCCTGTTCTATGTTTCATTACCTGTTCTTTCATTGTTCTTTTCCTCCTGATGTGACTGTGGAGTAGCTTTGGTTCGGTCTTGGCTTTGCTTGCTATATCATTTTCATAATTTTTCTCTGCTTCTCTTCTGACACTAACATACTCATTCCTGGTTCTCTGGTATCTCTCTCTGCTTTCTGGTGTTCTGTTATTTCGGAAGTTCCTCCACGCCCTAGGGTAAATATCAGATCGAGCATGGCTGGTTCATCTTCCCTTCTCATTCTTGTCGGTCCCTTGATGTGTTGGCTAAGAAGGTGTCTTGTTGCCGCTTCTTGCAACTTTGCTCTCCGTGCATTTGGTCCATATGTGTGTGTGTGTGTGTGTGTGTGTGTGTGTGTGTGTGTGTGTGTACTCACCCACCTATTTGTGCTTGCGGGGGTTGAGCTTTGGCTCTTTGGTCCCGCCTCTCAACTGTCAATCAACTGGTGTACAGATTCCCGAGCCTACTGGGCTCTATCATATCTACCCTTGAAACTGTGTATGGAGCCAGCCTCCACCACATCACTGCCTAAAGCATTCCATCCGTTAACTACTCTGACACTGAAAAAGTTCCTTCTAACGTTTCTGTGGCTCATGTGGGTACTCAGTTTCCACCTGTGTCCCCTTGTTCGCGTCCCCCCAGTGTTGAATAGTTTGTCCTTGTCTACCCGGTCGATTCCTCTGAGGATTTTGTAGGTTGTGATCATATCTCCCCTTACTCTTCTGTCTTCCAGTGTCGTAAGGTGCATTTCCCGCAGCCTTTCCTCGTAACTCATGCCTCTTAGTTCTGGGACTAGTCTAGTGGCATACCTTTGGACTTTTTTTCGAAGCTGGAAAAAGTCCAAAGGTATGCCACTAGACTAGTCCCAGAACTAAGAGGCATGAGTTACGAGGAAAGGCTGCGGGAAATGCACCTTACGACACTGGAAGACAGAAGAGTAAGGGGAGATATGATCACAACCTACAAAATCCTCAGAGGAATCGACCGGGTAGACAAGGACAAACTATTCAACACTGGGGGGACGCGAACAAGGGGACACAGGTGGAAACTGAGTACCCACATGAGCCACAGAAACGTTAGAAGGAACTTTTTCAGTGTCAGAGTAGTTAACGGATGGAATGCTTTAGGCAGTGATGTGGTGGAGGCTGACTCCATACACAGTTTCAAGGGTGTGTGTGTGTGTGTGTGTGTGTGTGTGTGTGTGTGTGTGTGTGTGTGTGTGTGTGTGTGTGTGTGTGTGTGTGTGTGTGTGTGTGTGAGCACTTAGCACATTCTCACACATCGCGCTCACCACGAGACAAGGCAGAGTGCGCCGGAGAAAGAACTCTGACGATGAGATAAGTGTGTGAGTGCGCACGCAATGAGAGCATTAGGTGTGTCCCGTCCCTCACACACCTCCCCCTCAGCCTACTGGCAGGAAATTAGCTCAATAATTTTGATTAGATGAAAGGGTTGAGGCGTGCGTATATGCGTCAATTTCAACGTTATCTAAAGTTGCAGGCCTCCTTTTTTTATCATGGAGTTAGTGCGTTATCAGTTCATCACAAATGACGTGCAAGTTAAAATTAAATGCGTTCATTATACTAACTTATCGTTAAATATAGTCAAGTTCCGGAAATTGTTATTCTGCTTACAATGAAATCCCAAGAACATGGGATTTCATATACATTGGTGTACATTGTACAATGTAATGTACAATGTATACCAGTCATCTCCTGTAGAACCGATCAGGAGATGAGCACTTTCTAATCCTCCTCGGTATCGGTATCATCAGGAGATGATACCGATGGTAGGTAGTGGTGGAGGCTGGTGGTGGTGGGTGGTTGTGGTGGTTGTGGTAGCCCTAGAGCCTGAGAAAATGCTCGGAAGGCTGTTAAAGATGCAAAACGAAACCATGAAGATTATCATCGGACGCTCACGTAAACGTCAATTACAAAACATGAAGAAGGAACTGAATCCCTCCCCCCATCCCCAGGTGTAGGTGATGTCGATCACTGAAATCAATGTTTCCTTTGGTGTGAAAATGTTCAGGCTATAACTCATTCCAGTCATGATCTAACGCTTTCCATGTCTTCTTTATCGACGGGCAGCATTCTTCCACATGGATTACAAAAACTGCAGCTGTACTCATCGTGTGTCACGTTTATGATCTCCTCCAAGAGAGAGACAATAACAGCACACTCTCCTGCTTCATAAAAGAACATCCCTTTCCATATTATAACCCCTCCCTTCCCACTCAAGAATAACGAACCCATTCTTTGCCTTGACAGTAGATTCTACGTCATTGAACTCTGCACTGTAGAGTACAGAGCCTCTCTGGTCTCAGAGAGGTCTCTCTCCCATACCATCTAAACTGATGGTTCCTTACCATCAAGAAAATCTGGTAGACCTGAAACAACGTGAAATTCACACTGGTTAGTCCATGCATCATTAAAGCTATTATGCAGGAAGAGTCACGTGTCTGTGGATCATCCAATAAGGTCAGCAGACCTGTAGACGTTACTACTGCTAGGCTGAGGTCCGGCTACAAGTACCTCGGGGAGTTTGTACCACCTGTTGGTACAAACCAAATCTTACCACATGTAGTCTTCGTCTGCAGAACTAATCACATTACGTCACTTTGTACTTGAATGTGAAAAAAACTTTGAATTCAAACTATTATAAATGTTCCAGAAATGTGTATTTCACTCAGTATGATGTAATACCAGAAACCTTAGCTATATATCCAAACTTTGCCCACTGTAGGTACTGCATGAATATATATGTAAAGTTTCAGCCAGTTTTTTTGTAAAAAAAATTTGATTTACAGCAAATTTTCAGTACTAAAAATATCTCGAACAATCTGTCATGCATCGAACACTTTGCCATAATGCAAATTCAGCTATCAAAATCACTGGTTCTTCCCAGGAGTAAACATTAATCACTCTCTTCTTTATGAATGTCAGGGAACTAATTACTCCGTCAGCTGGCCGCCTTCCTAACGAAGGACACGTCACCCGTGTACTGAACATTAACGGTTCATCATAACACAGATATGGAATTCCTAACAGATATAGCTTGGGAAACAGAGCTCTGATGACAAACGGCCCAAGACATGATGGACTTTACAAGTTCGCCCCTGACCAAAGAGTAAGAAATTAAATGCAGACCCATGGTTTANTATTAGCAATCGAGGAGGTCCTGGCTGCAAAAATCACTGATCTAAAGAGAATGCTGGACAGGACTGACAAGATTGATGCCCATGATGCTCTCTTTCTCCTCACAAGATGCCTGTCTCTCCCTAAGTTGACCTACTTTCTGAGATGTTCTCCATCCTACAGCAGCCCTAAGTTAATGTATATGACACCCTTCTGAGGTCCATGCTGGTGAAAGTCCTGAACCTGCCATTGGGACGACTCTCAGTGGGAGCAAGCAACCCTGTAAGACTCGGCGGCCTTGGTGTCCGCACAGCCTCCCAAATTGCTCTACCAGCCTTCCTTTCCTCCTCCCACGCATCGCACGACCTCGTCAGAGATATCTTACCTGCAACCTTGAGAGATTCAGCAGGAATACACGATCCTGCTTTCACTGAATGTTCAAATCAGTGGGTTGTTCTGGCAGCCCCAGCAACCATTATAGAGCCAACAAAACAACACAAACAGTCCGGCTGGGACCACCCTCTAGTGGAAAAAGTAGCTGATGCCATGCTCAGCGCCGCAACATCAGACTAGGAGAAAGCCCGCCTCAGAGCAGTGCGTGCCCCCCATGCAGGAGACTTCCTCCTGGCAGTACCCATGTCAGCAATGGGCACGCGCCTAGATCCAGAATCCCTTCGTGTAGCAGTGGCCCTCCGCCTTGGTGCCCCAATTCACACTGAATACAAGTGTATTTGCAACAGGGTGGAAGCAGACCAATACGGACTGCATGGGTTGCATTGCGGAAGCACAAAGGGCTGGCATGCTAGACACAACGAGGTCAATGACATCATCAAGAGAAGCCTCGTCTCAGTTAAGTGCCCAGCGGAGAGAGAACCTCGCATCCTAGGGGTCCAGAACCCGGATTTCCCCGCACTTCGCCCTGATGGCATCACCATATACTCATGGAAGGAGGGTAGACAGTTGGTGTGGGACTACACATGTGTATCCACCCTGGCTGACACCTATGTACACTTCGGAGCTGATCAAGCAGGTGGGGCGGCCAACCACAGGGAAACAGCAAAATCTCTCAAATACAGGCGACTGGCAGGCCAATACCTCTTTGTTCCCATAGCGTCTGAGACGCATGGCCCCTGGGGCAAGAGTGCCTTGGGATTTCTCAAGGAATTGGGTTCCAAGCTCATTGACGTCACCAGAGACCCAAGGGCTTGCAGTTTTTTGTTTCAGCGCCTCAGTGTGGCGATCCAGAGGGGAAATGCTTGCTGCGTCCTCGGTTCCTGTCCGGAAGCGGAGGAGCTTCAAGAGATACATAACCTTTAGGCATTTGTCTTGTATGTTTTGTAACCTTTAAATACACAATAAAGCATAATATATATATATATATATATATATATATATATATATATATATATATATATATATATATATATATATATATATATTTGTGCAATATGAACAGTTACTCTCGCCTGCTAAACTCTAAAATTATAGTCACCCTTCTGAAGCTACTGGAATATAAATATAGAGGTAATCTACTTATGGGTCTTGTGATGGTAAGGAAGGGAAGGGAATGATAAAGGGTTACGCCATTACGACTATATGGCACTGAGAAGGGGTCAGGATAAGGAATTTGGGATGGGACGGGGGAAAAGAATGGTGCCCAACTCCTTCAACGGTCGGGGATTGAACGCCGACCTGCATGACGCGAGACCGTCGCTCTACCGCCATTCAACCGTAAGGAGAACGCGCCAAGCCAGGACAGCTATATAGAACTTGGAAGGGATATGAGGATAGGAGAATTGGGTGAAGGAACTGTGCCAATCACTTGAATCATCGGAGATCGGTATCACGTGTTTATTTTTTCTCGTGATTTACACACACACACATTATATATATATATATATATATATATATATATATATATATATATATATATATATATATATATATATATATATATATATAATCTGTTCAAGAAAACAAAAACCTTGTGCTTCTTGTAAGCTCTGTCATCCCACAGCACACCCCAAGCCTTATCCTACAAGTTTTGCCTGGAACACGAACTTCCAATCTATTTACTACCAGGTCTCATATTACTGCTGGGTTAGCAGGTGCGAACCGGTTGAGGATCGGCGCCTAAATCGCTCTTCCCCGCCCATCTCGGAGTTGAAATCTATTTAGCACTTGTCATACCAACTTTATAATTTGTTTCGGGCTCACTGGATCAACCTACAACAATCATCCGGCCATAACCAACTCATTAGTGATGAGTTGACACAAGATTAACAATCCCGTGGATAGGACTGTGTGTGGTTGGAGAGGCGTTGGATGGGTTAGTTGTGGGTGGTGAGGGAGAAGCAGGTGGAGAGGTGGGGAGAGATGAGAGGGAGGGAACGTTGGCGGTGGATGGGTAGCAAGTTAAAGGTCGGATGCTGAAGAGTAGTGATTGATGGTGTGGAGAAGAAGAGATAGGGATGGGTGGTGTGGGGGCGGAGATGGCTATCGTAGAAGTGGTGGTGTGGTGGATTTGGTACACTGGGTGAGGAATGCGTGGCAAGAGTAGGGGGAGATGAATGGGTGTGGAAGAGGGGGAGATGAATGGGTGTGGAAGAGGGGAAGATGAAGATCTTACAAGTGGTAAAGTTGTGGGAAGTGGTGCAAAGATATTTTTTCTTGGATGGTGTTTGTTAAGGGGGAGGGAGAATGGCTGGGAATTAATGGGGGAGGGGAGAAGAGAAGGTGAGGATCAGTATAGGGAATAGAGGAGTGGTAGGAGGGAAGGAGTATCAGTGAGGAGGCGGTGAGTATACCCAGGAGACACAGAGCTCCGTACAGTGACTCTCGCTAACAAATATTACTCACATCCTGAATATGGACTGGAAAGCGGCGCCTGTGAGTGAGCCACCAGCTTATGGTTGCAACACCACACACGAGGGAAACATCTCACTGGTGAGCAGGCCACGGAGACGTCTTGTGAGGGACAGTGACTCACAAGAGACCGGGTCCCCCATGGTGGTGAGTCCTGTCGTAAAGATTTGGGAAATTGGGCTCCAGCTCCTAGGCCCAGCGTTCATATCTGTCAGTCATGTAATGTAACGACTCGGGACTGCGTTGTAGGTTATCATACTTGCTTTTAAATCTGAATGGAATTAGCTTGCACTGTTTACTCACCTAGTTGTACTCACCTTGTTGTGCTTGCGGGGGTTGAGCTCTAGCTCTTTGGTCCCATCTCTCAACCGTCAATCTACTGGTGTACAGATTCCTGAGCTTCTCGAACTCTATCATATTTACATTTGAAACTGAGTATAAAGTCAGCCTCCATTACATCACTTCCTAATGCATTCCATTTACTAACTACTCTGACACTGAAAAAGATCTCTCTAATGTCTCTGGCTCATTTGGGTGCTCAATTTCCACCTGTGTCTCCTTGTGCGTGTACCACCAGTGTTAAATAATTCATCCTTGTCTACCCTGTCAATTTCCCTGAGACTTTTATACGAGGTGATCATGTCTCGCCGAGCTCTTCTGTCTTCCAGCAACGTGAGGTGCATTTTACGCAGCCCTTCCTCTTAACTTCCTCTTAGTTCTGGGACGAGCCTAGTGGCATACCTCTGAACTTTTTCCCAGTTTCGTCTTGTGCTTGACAAGGTACGGGCTCCATGCAGGGGCCACATACTCCAGGATTGGCCTTATATACGTGATATACAAGGTACTGAAAGATTCCTTACGCAGGTTTCTGAAGGAAGTTCTGATGTTAGCCAGTCTTACATACGCCGCAGATGATATTCTTTTGATGTGAGCTTCAGGAGACAGTTTGGCGTGATAACTCCTAGATCTTTCTCTCTGTCCTTTTCGTGAAGGACTTCAACTCCCATTCGGTATCCCGTGACATATTTGTCACGGGATACCGATACTTTGGCCTTCTATTTCCTCCACCTAGTTTCATTACCTTACATTTACTTGAGTTGAACTTTAGTAGCCATTTGTTGGACCAATCCTTCAGCTTGTCTAGGTCATCTTGTAGTCTCCTACTATCATCCTCTGTTTCAATCCTCCTCATAATTTTTGCATCATCAGCAAACATTGAGAGGAACGAGTCTATACCCTCTGGGAGATCATTTATATATATCAGAAAGAGTATAGATCCAAGGACTGATCCCT
Source organism: Procambarus virginalis (assembly GCA_020271785.1). Classification (NCBI taxonomy): domain Eukaryota; kingdom Metazoa; phylum Arthropoda; class Malacostraca; order Decapoda; family Cambaridae; genus Procambarus; species Procambarus virginalis. The sequence goes on along the minus strand of WNGS01167840.1, from coordinate 16,456,557 downwards.
GTGGGACTCCACTGGTGACGTCATCCGAGATCTCCCCTCTCACAGTGACTCGCTGTCTTCTGTGGCTTAGGTACTCCCTTATCCATTGGAGTACCTTCTCTTTCACTCCTGCCTGCATCTCCAGCTTGAGCTCTTGCCTCTTATGTGGTACTGTGTCAAAGGCTTTCTAGCAATCCAAAAATATGCAGTCTGCCCACCACTCTCTTTCGAGCCTGATTTTTCTTGTCTGGTCATAGAATTCAATTAATCCTGTGAGGCATGATTTGCCATCCCTGAACCCATGCTGATGTAGTGTTATAAAGTTTTTTATCTCCAGAAGTTACACAATCTTTTTTCGCACAATCTTCTCCATCACCCTTCATGGTATGCAAATTAGTGACACTGGCCTGTAGTTCAGTGCCTCCTGTCTATCACCCTTCTTGAATATTGGGATTACATTAGCAGTCTTCCAAATTTTTGGCAGTTCCCCTGTTACCAGTAATTGTTATACACCATGAAGAGTGGCAGCACAGAGCGTCTGCTCCTTCCTTCAGTATCCATCGTGAGATTCTATTCGAACCTATAGCCTTTGTCACATCCAACTCTAGCAGATGCTTCCTTACCTCCCCACTGGAAATCACAAACTCATCTAGTGGTGTTAGTTAGATATTCCCTCTCTATCTCTGGGACTTCTCCTTGCTCTAATGTGAAGACTTCCTGGAATTTCTTATTGAGTTCCTCACACACTTCCTTGTCGTTGTAGTGAATCTGTCTGCCCCTATCCTCAGTTTCATTACCTGTTCTTTCACTGTTGTTTTTCTCCTGATGTGGCTGTGCAGCAATTTAGTAGAGTCTTTGCTTTGCTCGCTATGTCATTTTCATATTGTCTTTCTGTACATCTCTCACCTTGACGTATTCGTTCCTGGCGCTCTGGTATCTTTCTCTGCTCCCTTGTGTCCTGTTATTTCTATAGTTTCTCCACGCCCTTTTACTTAGTTGCTTTCCTAGCTTACAAGTCTGATTAAACCATGGGTTTCTCGTCTACATTTCCTTTTGGACTGGGACGAACTTGTCTGCTGCCTCCTTACAATTCTGTGCGTGTGTGTGTGTACTCACCTAGTTTAATACACCTCAACTGGTGTACTCAACACCAGCTGAGTAGAGTGTGTACTCACCTAGTTGAGCTTACGGGGGTTGAGCTTTGGCTCTTTGGTCCCTCCTCTCGACTGTCAATAACAGATTCTTGAGCCTACTGGGCTCTATCATATCTACATTTGAAACTGTGTATGGAGTCAGCCTCCACCACATCACTTCTTAATGCATTCCGTTTATTAACTACTCTGACACTGAAAAATTCTTTCAATGTCTCTGTGGCTCATTTGGGTACTAAGTTTCCACCTGTGTCGCCTTGTCCGTGTCCCCCCGTGCTAAAGAGTTTGTCTTTGTCCACCCGTGCTGAAGAGTTTGTCTTTGTCCACCCGTGCTAAAGAGTTTGTCTTTGTCCACCCGTGCTGAAGAGTTTGTCTTTGTCCACCCGTGCTGAAGAGTTTGTCTTTGTCCACCCGTGCTGAAGAGTTTGTCTTTGTCCACCCGTGCTGAAGAGTTTGTCTTTGTCCACCCGTGCTGAAGAGTTTGTCTTTGTCCACCCGTGCTGAAGAGTTTGTCTTTGTCCACCCGTGCTGAAGAGTTTGTCTTGTCCACCGTGCTGAAGAGTTTGTCTTTGTCCCCCGTGCTGAAGAGTTTGTCTTGTCCACCCGTGCTGAAGAGTTTGTCTTTGTCCACCGTGCTGAAGAGTTTGTCCGTGTCCACCCGTGCTGAAGAGTTTGTCTTTGTCCACCCGTGCTGAAGAGTTTGTCTTTGTCACCGTGCTGAGAGTTTGTCTTTGTCCACCCGTGCTGAAGAGTTTGTCTTTGTCCACCCGTGCTGAAGAGTTTGTCTTTGTCCACCGTGCTGAAGAGTTTGTCTTGTCCACCCGTGCTGAAGAGTTTGTCTTGTCCACCCGTGCTGAAGAGTTTGTCTTTGTCCACCCGTGCTGAAGAGTTGTCTTTGTCCACCCGTGCTGAAGAGTTTGTCTTGTCCACCCGTGCTGAAGAGTTTGTCTTGTCCACCCGTGCTGAAGAGTTTGCTTTGTCCACCCGTGCTGAAGAGTTTGTCTTGTCCACCCGTGCTGAAGAGTTTTGTCCGTGTCCACCCGTGCTGAGAGTTTGTCTTTGTCCACCCGTGCTGAAGAGTTGTCTTTGTCCACCCGTGCTGAAG
>WNGS01167840.1:16429144-16447822 GCA_020271785.1 Procambarus virginalis | reverse complement strand
CCACCGGTGGTGGTGGTGGTGGAGGTGCCGTCTCCACCGGTGGTGGTGGTAGTGGAGGTGCCGTCTCCACCGGTGGTGGCGGTGGAGGTGCCGTCTCCACCGGTGATGGTGGTGGTGATGGAGGTGCCGTCTCCACCGGTGGTGGTGGTGCCAGAGGTGCCGTCTCCACCGGTGGTGGTGGTGGCCGTGGCAGGAGAGCCAGCACAGTATCAGTTACAGCAACACAAGAGAGAGTACAAACACCGCGGGGGAGATGTCCGCCTCAGCCTCTCTATCAGTGTGTGGTTGGTTTCCTTGGTTGCTCAGAGACCTATGTAGGAGGAGTTATACCATCCTCACCAGGGGCAGTTTGCTTAGGTTTTCCTAATGCTGATGTTAATTCAAAGGGGGTTATAGCAAACTGATCTGTTAAATCTGGCGAGGAGCGTGCTATTTCAATATTAAAGTTTCTATTAATGTTGGTATGTCTTAAATGCTGCTGTATATCTGGGGTAAGGAAGAATTTGTGAGACACTAGACCATTCAGCTAGGAGCATGTCAGAATGAAAATATGAGAGATATTATTCAGAAAAAATCTAGACCTAAAACAAAATAAACGCACGAAAGTCCAGCTAACAACAAGAACAACAAGAACAGCAAGAAGGCCGCGAAAGCAGAATGTGAAATCAGTGAAAAATTATGATTAACGAACACTTGAATAATATTCATCAATATTATTCATCGGAGAATAATATTCATCGCTTGCCCGCTTTCGTGCAGTAAGGGAATTGTCAGAATACAAGAGAACAATACAGTAAAAGATTACAAAAGGTATTACCCATCTCCTTAATATACTCTCGCTCCAAAACTACCACCTGGAGCATCTATCTTGAGGTTATCTTGAGATGATTTCGGGGCTTTAGTGTCCCCGCGGCCCGGTCCTCAACCAGGCCTCCACCCCCAGGAAGCAGCGCGTGACAACTGACTAACACCCAGGTACCTATTTTACTGCTAGGTAACAGGGGGCATAGGGGGAAAGAAACTCTGTCCAATGTTTCTCGCCGGCGCTGGGATCGAACCCAGGACCACAGGATCACAAGTCCAGCGTGCTGTCCGCTCGGCCGACCGGCATCCAGTAACATCACATACAGTGACTTCGTCTACATGTAACAGGTTGTAGGTTACTTGGCCTCTGTTGTCACTGCCAGAATGACCCCGTCAGTTCTCAGTTGTCACAAATACTGATCACAATCATTCTCTTTAAAACGTTCTTGTGTCTACTACTAATTGTAGCCTACTGGCACTCATCCCTCGCTTCCTCTCTCACACACACACACACACACACACCACACACACACACACACACACACACACACACACACACACACACAGTTTGTTAGTTTCAAAGCGTTATATGACAAAGAGTGTTGGGAAGACGGGACACCACGAGCGAAGCTCTCATCCTGTAACTACACTTAGGTAATTACACACACACACACACACACACACACACACACACACACACACACACACACACACACCACACACACATACACAACACACACACACACACACCGTGTCTCACCTGCTTCTCAGTAGTTGTGTAGTTCACCTGTGGGTAGTTAAGAATGGTGAGGGGGATCACTTAAACAATAAGCGTCAGTCACCATCAATGTCACAATCGTCACCACCAGTACATCACAACACATATATATAGATAGTGACGGTGATGGAGGAGAAGTGGCTATCACAATCACCATCAAAGTCACCATCACCGGTCTCGGCATTCTCACCTTTGTCTTTCGGCTTGCATTATTATCGTCATTATCTTAATTAGTCGTCACCAGCAACAAGTTCGTCGTACCAACACCACTTCTACTACGACCACCCCCCTTTACCAACATCCCTCCCCCACCCCCACCACCACCATTCCCCACCATCCTCCCCCCCCCCCTACCTTCCCCACCCCCCTCCCCCTACCACCTGTCACTCAAGCACGGCAGACATCTCCAAGGACCAAGTCTGCCTTATCAAGACACATGTGCTTGTTGTTTACTAGTTAAGCAAGCTTCTCTACCACCCCCTTTCCTTTTACACTTCTCTGTTCCACCTGGTTCCCCACTCCTCCCTGTCCCACCCACTACCTGGCCCCCTCCTCCACCTCTCCCACCATGAAATCAGCTGATCGGATACCTTTATTTACCTCCCTCTTGTAGTGTCCATTATTCTGCGTTTATTGATTTTTTTTTTACTTATTTTGTTTACTTTACACTTGTTTGCTACTTTTTTCCAGATATTTCTCTTCATAGTGAATTCACTGGTCACCTGTGATGACAATTGATGGTTTACAGGTTGACTGGGAGGCCCATGGTTGACTGGGAGGCTCATGGTTGACTGGGAGGCCCATGGTTGACTGGGAGGCTCATGGTTGACTGGGAGGCCCATGGTTGACTGGGAGGCTCATGGTTGACTGGGAGGCCCATGATTGACTGGGAGGCCCATGGTTGACTGGGAGGCTCATGGTTGACTGGGAGGCTCATGGTTGACTGGGAGGCTCATGGTTGACTGGGAGGCCCATGGTTGCCTGGGAGGCTCATGGTTGACTGGGAGGCCCATGGTTGACTGGGAGGCTCATGGTTGACTGGGAGGCTCATGGTTGACTGGGAGGCTCATGGTTGACTGGGAGGCCCATGGTTGACTGGGAGGCCCATGGTTGACTGGGAGGCCCATGGTTGACTGGGAGGCTCATGGTTGACTGGGAGGCTCATGGTTGACTGGGAGGCTCATGGTTGACTGGGAGGCTCATGGTTGACTGGGAGGCCCATGGTTGACTGGGAGGCCCATGGTTGACTGGGAGGCCCATGGTTGACTGGGAGGCCCATGGTTGACTGGGAGGCCCATGGTTGACTGGGAGGCCCATGGTTGACTGGGAGGCCCATGGTTGACTGGGAGGCCCATGGATGACTGGGAGGCCCATGGTTGACTGGGAGGCCCATGGTTGACTGGGAGCCCCATGGTTGACTGGGAGGCCCATGGTTGACTGGGAGGCCCATGGTTGACTGGGAGGCCCATGGTTGACTGGGAGGCCCATGGTTGACTGGGAGGCCCATGGTTGACTGGGAGGCCCATGGTTGACTGGGAGGCCCATGGTTGACTGGGAGGCCCATGGTTGACTGGGAGCCCCATGGTTGACTGGGAGGCCCATGGTTGACTGGGAGGCCCATGGTTGACTGGGAGGCTCATGGTTGACTGGGAGGCCCATGGTTGACTGGGAGGCCCATGGTTGACTGGGAGGCCCATGGTTGGGTGATGCTGCCGTACAAGACGTCCGTCAATGTGGGACAGTTCTCACAAGATGATTTATTTCTTTACAGGTGTAAGAGCGCACAAGCGCGCAGGGGCCTCGCAGCCGAGCTTGGAGAGCGCAATGGGGGTTGTAGTCCTAAGGGCCAGAGTTCGATTCTCAGCCGAGGATGAAACAAATGGGCAGTTTCTTTCATCTGATGCCTCTGTTCACCTAGCAGTAAAGAGGTACCTGGGAGTTAGGACGACTGATACGGGCTGCTTCCCGGGGATGTTGTGTGTGTGTGTGTGTGTGTGTGTGTGTGTGTGTGTGTGTGTGTGTGTGTGTGTGTGTGTGTGTGAGTAAAATATGTATTAGACAAGAGTGAAGACAGGCAGGCCGGAAGTCAGATCATCAGACAACTGACGGTTAGAAAGTTGAGGTCCAAGAGTTAACAGCTCGATCCTGCTGGCGCGCACGCACGCACACACACACCCACATCCACACACACACACACACACACACACACACACACACACACACACACACACACACACACACACACACACACACACACGATAGGGAAATAGGACCATAATCATTGCTGTAAACAACAGATACTCGAAAGGCGGGATCCAAGAGTCAATGCTCGTTCCTGCAGACACAAATATGTGAGCACAAATACCTGAGTACATACACACACGTACACGTATGTTCCTGTCCATTCCCACCATCATTCAACCCCCCTAAAGCAGCCCCCATAAACCCATCCAGGAGCCTCGTAAGAGAGCGGACTTAATCGCAAAACTTCTATATATTTTCCCACTTCCTCCAGAGCCCAGAAGGCTGGAGCCAAGGTCGGCCACTCCGCTCCCACGGTGAACCTTCCACAGGATGTTACCTCCGTCAGGATATACACCAGCAGCTTTGTCATTCCACGCTTACCTGTGGTTACCTCTGGAGTATTTCCAGAGTGTTTTTTTTTTACACTACTGGTTATAAAATAGGAAGGGAGTACCACCTCTGGCTGGAAGAAGAGGACCCTTAGCCTCTTAATAGGCAAAGGGTTATATGGTTATATAATAGGGTTATAGGTATAGGTATAGGGTTACTGGTTATATGTATATATAATTTTTTTTCCGTGTGATCTGTAGAGTAATTGCACCGTTTCTGTTTCCTTGCGAGCACGATGTGTTCTTGCTGGGAGGCTCCCATATAATGCCCATTGTTGGGGGACAGGAAGCCTGTACTTAAGATTATCCGGCACCCCCCCCCCACACCTAAACATCGTAGGTCAGCTACTGATCTTCCCCAGGATGCATCCCACAACAGTTGCCTATCGCCTGTGTACCTATTTTACTGCTAGGTGATCGAAGGCATCACTTGTGTGTGTATGTGTGTGTTGTGTGTGTGTGTGTGTGTGTGTGTGTGTATGTGTGTGTTTGTGTGTGTGTGTGTGTGTATGTGTGTGTGTGTGTGTGTGTGTGTGTGTGTGTGTGTGTGTGTGTGTGTGTGTGTGTGTATACTCACCTAATTGTACTCGGCTAATTGTGCTTGCGGGGGTTGAGCTTTGGCTCTTTGGTCCCGCCTCTCAACTGTCAGTCAACTGGTGTACAGATTCCTGAGCCTATTGGGCTCTATCATATCTACACTTGAAACTGTGTATGGAGTCAGCCTCCACCACATCGCTTCCTAATGCATTCCATTTGTCAACCACTCTGACACTAAAAAAGTTCTTTCTAATATCTCTGTGGTTCATTTGGGCACTCAGTTTCCACCTGTGTCCCCTTGTGCGTGTGCCCCTTGTGATAAATAGCCTGTCTTTATCTACCCTATCAATTCCCTTCAGAATCTTAAATGTGGTGATCATGTGTGTGTGTGTGTGTGTGTGTGTGTGTGTGTGTGTGTGTGGTGTGTGTGTGTGTGTGTGTGTGTGTGTGTGTGTGTGTGTGGTGGTGTGTTGTGTTTGTGTGTGTGTGCACTTTTAACGGGAGCAGAAGACCTCTGACATCTGTTAGCAGGTTGAGAGCTTCCCTAACCTTGAGGTTACCTTGAGATGCTTCCGGGGCTTAGCGTCCCCGAGGCCCGGTCGTCGACCAGGCCTCCAGCCCCTTTCCGTAGCTCATGTACCCCAACGTGTCCTCTTAAAAATAACGTCGCTTTTGGCCGTTTGCCCGTATGGCTCAAAATGGACGTAATTTGAAAATGAAAAAAAAATTGAAAATTAATTTGGGATTTTTTTTTCAACAACAGTATGTTAAGGATCCTCCGGTAGGTTAGGTGGGTAAGAAATTCTCATAAAGTTTCAAAACGTTATGAAAACTGTTAATTAAAAGTTTCCTCTCCTAACGTGTCCGAGTAAGCCGGGTGACTCAAACAGAATACGGGACAGTTCGTCACTTTTGTGAGTCGATTTAATTTCAAATTACGTCCACTTTTGGCCATAGCGCGCATATGAGCCAAAAGCAACTTTATTTTTAAGAGGACGGGTTGCATGGTAAGCCTTGTCCCTAATGGTTTCCCCTGGACAACCTCCCACCCTCAGTTAACAACCAAGGTACTCAATTATTGCTGGGAGAGCACAGTTGAGGACTGGCGCCCAGTCAATCCTCCCCGATCAGGCCTCTAACCCAGATTAAATCGTTCACGAGACGCAAGTGTCTTTACCACTGCGCCACAAATGACTGCCCCCCATGCCCAAGCGGTTGCGAATCGCGGACGTAGAGGAGAACACCGAGCACCAGGACCCACGTGAGGAGCTGCTGGTGTGTCTTGTATGTTGAGCAGGTGGGTGAGGACCACGACGGTTATATTAGGTTAGCTTAGGTTAAGGTTAGGTTAGGTTAAGGTTAAGGTTAGGTTAAGGTTTTATATTAGGTTACGGTTATATTAGGTTAAGGAAGTTAAGGTTATATTAGGTTAAGGAAGTTAAGGTTATATTAGGTTAAGGAAGTTAAGGTTATATTAAGTTATATTAGGTTAAGGTTATATTAGGTTAAGGAAGTTAAGGTTATATTAAGTTATATTAGGTTAAGGTTATCTCTTCGTCCGAGGTTGGAGGCGATACATTTGAGGCTAACCTTACCAACTTTGCTCGATGAATGCTGTGGGGTACGTGCCCAGCATGGGCGGATTGAAGTCGGTTTCACTGAATCGAACAGAACGTGGTACGGTGCCATAATAAACCCCATGACGAGTCCTTTTATTGCATTCTGGCTTGAAAAGACAGGAAGACATACAGGTACAGAGAGAAAGAGACAGACAGGAAGATAGACAAAAAAACACAGTGAATCACAACTAGTAAGACGTCTCTGGGGATGCCAAACTCGTCCCGGGCACTGCCAGGTATTCCATTAATTGCGTCTATGTCTAAATAATAGAAAGCGTCTAGTTAGAAACTAGTCGCTTGGGTCTTCCCCTCACCTAACTTTGTACAGTGATTATTATGGGGTAGGTGCTCAACATGGGTTGGTCATGGCCGGCACTGTTGCTCAGAGTACAACATGGCACGGTCTCATAGTAAATACCATGATGACTCTGGCTACTGTCCTGGCCCTTTCAAAGTAAACATTTTTGCTTACAGTGTCGTAAAACATCGCACACTGATCCAAGGGAAAAAATTCATCTCATCATACTTTGCCCTTAGCAGAGCAAAAACATTATGATGACGTCAATTGCTGACACAGAAGCGGAGATCCGTGCCTTGACCTATCTTGAGGGTTATCTTAAGATGATTTCCGGGCTTAGTGTCCCCACGGCCCGGTTCTCGACCAGGCCTCAACCCCGGGAAGCAGCCCGTAGCAGCTGTCTAACTCCCAACGTAGCTATTTACTGCTAGGTAACAGGGAAATCAGGATTAAAAAAAAACATTTTGCCCATTTGTCTCCGCCTCCACCGGGGATCGAAGTGGATCAAAGATCGGGAATTCGAAGCGCTGTCCACCCAGCTGTCTGGCGCCTTACGTCTCACCCCTGCCTCCATACACACCTTCCTCCCCCCAATGAGCCCTGAATGTGTCACAGACCTCGCTTAGAAACAAAGAAAACGGGGGCTACCCAGGGACAGCCGGTTACCCCGGAATATATTTAAGGAAAAAGGTATAACGAACTCAGTGACATCAGAGATTTCGTTATCTAATGGCACGTACCGTTGCCAGTCCTGCTGGTGACTCTCACGCGGTCACAGAGCATGTCTCGAAGAACCGAAGGCAGCAGGTGTGGGGCTACACCTGCGTATCAATCACGGTTCATGCCTACAGTGGCATGAATCAACTTTTCATCCTGGTTCTCAAAAACTCATAAATTGAAATGAATAACATTCATGATTATGTAAGAACATTTCACAGCGCTGTAAAGGCCTCTAAAAGTTCTTTGGTGGTGCTGAAGTATTTAAAAATTCAAACTTACATTATGTAGTGTAGGAAATCCTATTGAGCTCGAAGCTCTCAGAACCCATTGGGTTCATATGAAACTTTCTATTGTATTCTTGTTTAAGGAGCTCCATCCAGGTGGGTGCTGGAACACACCATCCAGGTGGGTGCTGGAACACACCATCCAGGTGGCTGCTGGGAGACACCATCTATGAGGGTGCTGGGACACACCATCCAGGTGGCTGCTGGAAGACGAATGCTCTGCAGGTACAACCGCGGCCCAACCTTTTTACTGAACTGTTCCAAAGCCCGTTAACCGGAATCTTCACACCAATTCTCGAAACTAACGAGGCTAGAGAGGTTGAGTTGGGTCTGAACTGAAGGACGCGAGGCTTAACATGCAGAGACTGACGACGCTGTCATGAACACATTTGTATGCCATTGCAGGCAAATCAACCCAAACCCAAATGACTTGCTGATGGTGATACTTCCCTCTGCATCCTTGATTGCAATATATACGTCACTGATCTGCATTCATGAACGCAAATCACCCAATTACTGCTCTCTTAAGAGGCCATTTTTACAACCTGAATCGTGAATCCAGTTATGAGTTTCAAAGGAGATTGCTCGTTATACATTGCAGCTGCGCCAACTTCCTTCAACTGCACCATCAACTCTTGCAGGAATTGTATCTTGATCTGACTTAAATAGTTTCCTGGATCTGGAAATATACATTCTTGCTAATTGTTCAATCATTTCATACTCTGATTCTTGCACTAGTTGTGTACACCACCAGCGGGAGTATACTTAGCGGCATGGAGAATATACATACACACACACACAAACTTTGTTGTTAGCAAAGTGGAACACACACACACAGTTAACAAATGGAATGCACTAGGAAGTGATGTGGTGGAGGCTGACTCCATACACAGTTTCAAATGTAGATATGATAGAGCCCAGTAGGCTCAGGAACCTGTACACCAGTTGATTGACAGTTGAGAGGCGGGGCCCAAAGAGCCAGAGCTCAACCCCCGCAAGCACAACTAGGCGAGTAGAACTAGGTGAGTACAGAGTAAATGCCCCCCGACCCTAAGACATAACAGCTACGAGGAGTGACTGGAGGCTTTAAATATGCCAAAACCAGAGAGAAGAACAAAAAAGTGTAACATGATCCCAACATACGAAGTCGCGACAGGAATCCACATAACAGTTAAGGTGGTGTTTTAGAGAGTATCAACAGAGAACAAAAAGCCATAAAACCAAACAAAATGAAGGTTACGAAACAGCCGTTCGCTGTTACAGTCAACGGATGTAATAAAACAGACGAGATATATGCTATATGCTCATATATGCTCCAACCATCGGAAGTTACAATGCCTCATATGTAAAGATTATAGGGAAGACGGGACGCCATTAGCGTGGCTCTCATCCTGTAACTATACATATGTAATTACACAACTATGCACATGTAATTACACATAACTATATACCTATGTAATTGCACATAACCAAACACACCACACACACACACACACACACACACACCCACACACACACACACACAACACACACACACACACACACACACAGTGGACTAGAGGTGTAACATGGAGAACACTGATAGCAAGTGGAGCCTGGCCTCTATCCTTGGGCAGAAGAACAACTCACAGCACCAATAGGTATACTCCATTACACGATTCTAAAGGGAAATGCTCAACAAGCCACAGAATGTTCAAAGACACGACCATCAGAATGAGGGTTCACAGAAGAAAACTAGACTCACACACGTAAAAAAAAACAATATTTACATTCTTAGCGTCTCGTCTGAGTCGACGAATCAGGAGTTCAAAACACCTCAATACACAATTATAAAAGTCCACTACGGGCTCACCAGAGCCCGTGCTGCTTGGAACATTTTGTTCCTGGTAGCGAATCTTAAACAACATACACAATTATACGTGTAAATGTGATAACACGTGGAAACAGAGTCATTACAGCGAAAAAAATATATATTTCTGAAGGCGGAGTCCAGGAGCTGACACTCGAGGCTGTGTAAGCCTATCTAGAGGAGAACCTCTATAGGTGTACATTCCCCCTCCACCCTGGGGACTCTACAGTAAGCCTCCCCTCGCTCCGTGTCTCAACAAGAACTCGGGTTACCTGGAGAAGTTAGGTCCCCTCCGCGTCCACCACTCTCCCTCACAACTTTCAGCTCTCCCCCCTTTGGAATAACTAAGAGATTCAAGTTTCAACGCCGTTTACCCCTTTGCCTGGCTCCTGGTAACCCCTTTGCCGCTCACACAGTGGCATCGTTGAAAGTCAGCTCTCATTTTCCCTCCTCCAGCAGGAGGCTTGAGTCTTGCCTTCAGGAGTACTTGGAGCACTCAACCACCTTCCCGCCCTCAGGAGCATGAAGAAGAGCCACTATCCATCATCCCGCCCTCAGGAGCATAAAGAAGAGCCACTATCCACCATCCCGCCCTCAGGAGCATAAAGAAGAGCCACTATCCACCATCCCGCCCTCAGGAGCATAAAGAAGCCACTATCCACCATCCCGCCCTCAGGAGCATAAAGAAGAGCCACTATCCACCATCCCGCCCTCAGGAGCATAAAGAAGATCCACTATCCACATCCCGCCCTCAGGAGCATAAAGAAGAGCCACTATCCACCATCCCGCCCTCAACAGGAACAGACAAACGTCCGGGCGGCGCGGAACTTCCCACTGACGCATTCGTCTGCAGATGGTATCGCACTGACCTCTTGGCCTCTTAACCTCGAGGAGTGGAGCGTTGTCCGGGTTAGTGGGGCTCACTGTCCCACGGCGGGAGGAAGAGAGGGAGGACTGGTGGAACGGGCAGGAAGGGACGGGGAGACGGGGAATGAAAGGGTGGGTGGAAGAGGGTGGGATGGGGGGAACCGCACAGTATAACACTTGTTTATGAAAGCCGAGGATGAAAGTTATTTGCCAGATACTATTCAGACAACGTGATGGTATTGTCAGGAGCGGTCGGGAAGTGGGTCACCTCTGGGGATGAAGTCTGGACCAGGGTGGAGCGGTGAAGTCTGGACCATGGGGGGAGCGGTGAAGTCTGGACCATGGGGGAGCGGTGAAGTCTGGACCATGGGGGAGCGGTGAAGTCTGGACCATGGGGAGCGGTGAAGTCTGGACCATGGGGAGCGGTGAAGTCTGGACCATGGGGGAGCGGTGAAGTCTGGACCATGGGGGAGCGGTGAAGTCTGGACCATGGGGGAGCGGTGAAGTCTGGACCATGGGGGAGCGGTGAAGTCTGGACCATGGTGGGAGCGGTGAAGTCTGGACCATGGGGGAGCGGTGAAGTCTGGACCATGGGGGAGCGGTGAAGTCTGGACCAGGGTGGAGCGGTGAAGTCTGGACCACGGTGGAGCGGTGAAATAAGTAAGTATTATCAAAAGAAGGCACCAAGCCGGGAAGGCTATGTAGCAAGCAGTGAAGTCTGAACCAAAGTGGAAAAGCCTACACCGAACTTCAAGTTCAACAGAAACTTGCTAGGATGAAACATTTAACAATGAAAAACACAACCAAAATGGCTCATGACCAAAAAAACACAACCAAAAATCATTTGCATAAAAAAACACACACAACCCAACGCATGAAACAGCAACTGCAATTTTTATGATGCGAATAACGTTTCAACAATTGCCTTCCGTTTCGTGTATACCTTCCCCTACCCTCCCCCTCTCCCTCCCATCCCTTCCCATCCCCCCTCCTCCTCCTCCTCTTCCCCCTCCTCCTCTTCTCTTCCCCCTCCTCCCATTTCCCATTTTCGCTCCCCTGAGGCTATATGCAGTAGCCAGAGCGGAAGCGAGTGACCCCAGATGACCCAAGGTTGCACATTGCAACCGGCAGACCGGATACCAGACCAACTGGTTCACGGGGTAGACGGATTGACAGAAGAAATGGGGAGTGAGGGGGGTGGGGAGGAAGTGTCTGGATGTGAGTTAATTGTGAGTGGGAGACGGGGAGGGGTGGAGAAAATTGATAAATTATTGTGGGAAGCGAGAGGGAAACAAACGGTAAAAGCAGACATAAACACCGATTATTTTTCTTAAATTTAAAACAAAAATACAGGACACACATATATATACAAAAGGGGTTTGGTAGCTGAGTGGACAGCGCGCGCTAGACTCGTAATCCTGTGGCCCGGGTTCGAATCCCGGCGCCGGCAGAGATAAATGGGAAGAGTTTCTTCACCCTGATGCTCCTGTTACCTATCAGTAAATACGTACCTGGGCTTAGATAGCTGTTACGGAGCTGCTTCCTGGGAGTGTGTGTGTGGAAAAAAAATAGTTAGTAACTAACTAGACAGTAAGTTTACACAGCATATGTAACAGTTGATTGGTTGACAGTTGAGAGGCGGGCCGAAAGAGCAGAGCTCAACCCCTTGCTAGAACAACTAGGTGAATACAATTAGGTGAATATCACACACACTTTCCTCTCAATGTTTGCTGATGATGCCAAAATTATGAGAAGAATTAAGACAGAGGAGACAGCTTCTAGGCTTCAAGAAGACCTGGACAAGCTGAAGGAATGGTCCGACAAATGGTTGTTAGAGTTTAACCCGAACCAATGTAATGTAATGAAGATAGGTGTAAGGAGCAGGAGACCAGATACAAGGTATCATTTGGGAGATACAATACGTCAAGAGTCAGGGAGGGAAAAACCAGGGAGTTGATATCACGCCAGACCTGTCCCCCGAAGCTAATATCAAGAGGATAACATCAGTGGCATATGCCAGGTTGGCCAGCATAAGAACGGCCTTTAGAAACATGCAGGAAATCATTTACAGATTTTCGTTCATTCAAGGTTCATTCAGAACTTGTATACCACATATGTCAGACCAGTCCTGGAGTATACAGCTCCAACATGGAGCCCATGTCTCGTTAAACATAAGATGAAATTAAATGTGATAACACGTGGAAACAGAGTCATTACAGCGAAAAAAAAAATATATATTTCTGAAGGCGGAGTCCAGGAGCTGACACTCGAGGCTGTGTAAGCCTATCTAGAGGAGAACTCTAAGGTGTGACATTCCCCCTCCACCCGGGGGACTCTACAGTAAGCCTCCCCTCGCCCGTTCTCAACAAGAACTCGGGTTCCTGGAGAAGTCAGGTCCCCTCCGCGTCCTACCACTCTCACCCTCCAACTTTCAGCTCTACCCCCTTTGGAATAACTAAGAGATTCATAGTTTCAACGGCCGTTTACCCCCTTTGCCTGCTCCTGGTACCCCCCCTTTGCCGCTGCACGTACAGTGGCATCGTTTGAAAGTCAGCTCTCATTTTCCACTCCTCCAGCAGGAGGCTTGAGTCTTGCCTTCAGGAGTACTTGGAGCCTCAACCACCTTCCCGCCCTCAGGAGCATGAAGAAGAGCCACTATCCATCTCCGCAAGGTACCATGCCACATCCCGCCCTCAGGAGCATAAAGAAGAGCCACTTCCCGCTCACATGAACTATCACTCCCGCCCTCAGGAGCATAAAGAAGAACTCCACTCCCCCCATAAGACCACACCACTCCCGCCCTCGGAAGCATAAAGAAGAGCACGATCCACCATCCCGCCCTCGGGATGGACCTGTCATACAGAAATGCCAAGAGGCGAAAGAGAATTTATACAACAGTAAAGGGAAAAAATAAGAAGGAATATAATAACCATGTTTTAATAGACAGTGTAGGAAGAAAAATGGCCAGCAGGCGGGAGTGGAGGGAAAATACAGAAGACAAAGGACAGAGGACAACAGGATCAGATGCAACAGAGCTAGGAACGATTACATTAACATCAGACGGACACGGAAAGGGACTATGAGAACGATATTGCAATCAAAGCGAAAAAACAACCTAAGCTACTACACAGTCATATAAGAAGAAAAATGTCGGTGAACGACCAAGTGACAAGACAAGGAAGGCGAGGGACATATACTGAAAGTGACAAGGAAATCTGTGAGGCACTGAATGCCAGTTTCCATGGAGTGTTCACTACCGAGCCCGAGCAGCTCCCATTGTTGGAAGGGTTACCTAGATGAAAGACTATCAGATATAGAGGTGACAGTGGAGGAGGTAATGAAACAGTTGACAACTCTAGATGCATCTAAAGCAGTAGGACCAGACAAAGTATCACGTGGATACTAAGAGAAGCAGCGCAGGCCCTCAGCGTGCCTCTGGCAATGATCTTTAATGAGTCACTTATGTCGGGAGAATTGCCCAGTTGCTGGAAGAAGGCAAATGTCGTGCCGATCTTCAAGAAAGGCGATAGGGAGGAGGCACTTAACTATAGACTGTATCACTGACAAGCATCCTGTAAAATACTGGAAAGAATAATTAGGCTACGACTGGTGCACACCTGGAGAACATTAGTTTGTGAACAAGCATCAACATGGGTCTGGACAGGGAAATCGTGCCTAACAAACCTTCTGGAATTCTATGATAAAATAACGAGGATAAGACAGGACAGAGATGGTTGGGCAGACTGCATATTCTGGACTGCCAAAAGCCTTTGATACAGTACCGCACATGAGACTGCTATTCAAACTCGAGAGGCAGGCGGGGGTAGGGGGAAAGGTCCTAGCATGGATAAGGAACTACCTAACAGGAAGGAGCCAGAGTTACGGTAAGGGGCGAGAAGTCGGACTGGCGAACAGTAACAAGTGGAGTACCACAAGGATCGGTGCTGGGACCAATTCTATTTCTGTATATGTTAACGACATGTTTACGGGTGTAGAGTCCTACATGTCGATGTTTGCGGATGACGCAAAGTTGATGAGAAGAGTTGTGACAGATGAGGATTGCAGGATCCTCCAAGAGGACCTGAACAGGTTGCAGAGATGGTCAGAGAAATGGCTACTGGAATTCAACACGAGCAAATGTAAAGTTATGGAAATGGACTAGGAGATAGGAGACCAAAGGGACAGTACACAATGAAGGGGAACAGCCTACCTGTGACGACGCGCGAAAGAGACCTGGGTGTGGACGTAACACCTAATCTATCTCCTGAGGCACATATAAATAGGATAACGACAGCAGCGTACTCTACACTGGCAAAAGTTAGAACATCATTCAGAAACCTAAGTAAGGAGGCATTTAGGGCTCTTTACACTGCCTACGTGAGGCCAGTCTTAGAGTATGCCGCCTCATCATGGAGTCCCCATCTAAGAAGCACATAATGAAACTGGAAAAGGTTCAGAGGTTTGCAACGAGACTCGTCCCAGAGCTACGAGGGATGGGGTATGAGGAGCGCCTGGGGGAACTATGCCTTACGACACTAGAAAGAAGAAGGGAGAGGGGGGACATGATAGGAACGTATAAAATACTCAGAGGATTGACAGAGTGGACATAGACGAAATGTTCACACGGAATAGTAACAGAACGAGGGGACATGGATGGAAGTTAGAAACTCAGATGAGTCACAGAGATGTTAGGAAGTTTTCTTTTAGCGTGAGAGTAGTGGGAAAATGGAATGCACTTAAGGAACAGGTTGTGGAAGCCAATACTATTCATAATTTAAAACCAGGTATGATAGGGAAATGGGATAGGAGTCATTGCTGTAACAACTGATGCTCGAAAGGCGGGATCCAAGAGTCAATGCTCGATCCTGCAGACACATATAGGTGAGTACATATAGGTGAGTACACACACACACACACACACACACACACACACACACACACACACACACACACACACACACAGTGGAGTAGAGGTGTAACATGGAGAACACTGATAGTAAGTGGAGTCTGGCCTCTATCCTTGGGCAGAAGAACAACTCACAGCACCAATAGGTATACTCCATTACACGATTCTAAAGGGAAATGCTCAACAAGCCACAGAATGTTCAAAGACACGACCATCAGAATGAGGGTTCACAGAAGAAAACTAGACTCACAGACGTCAAAAAAACAATATTTACATTCTTAGCGTCTCGTCTGAGTCGACGAATCAGGAGTTCAAAACACCTCAATACACAATTATAAAAGTCCACTACGGGCTCACCAGAGCCCGTGCTGCTTGGAACATTTTGTTCCTGGTAGCGAATCTTAAACAACATACACAATTATACGTGTAAATGTGATAACACGTGGAAACAGAGTCATTACAGCGAAAAAAAAAATATATATTTCTGAAGGCGGAGTCCAGGAGCTGACACTCGAGGCTGTGTAAGCCTATCTAGAGGAGAACCTCTATAGGTGTACATTCCCCCTCCACCCTGGGGACTCTACAGTAAGCCTCCCTCGCTCCGTGTCTCAACAAGAACTCGGGTTACCTGGAGAAGTTAGGTCCCCTCCGCGTCCACCACTCTCCCTCACAACTTTCAGCTCTCCCCCCTTTGGAATAACTAAGAGATTCAAGTTTCAACGCCGTTTACCCCCTTTGCCTGGCTCCTGGTACCCCCCTTTGCCGCTCACACAGTGGCATCGTTGAAAGTCAGCTCTCATTTTCCCTCCTCCAGCAGGAGGCTTGAGTCTTGCCTTCAGGAGTACTTGGAGCACTCAACCACCTTCCCGCCCTCAGGAGCATGAAGAAGAGCCACTATCCACCATCCCGCCCTCAGGAGCATAAAGAAGAGCCACTGTCCATCATCCCGCCCTCAGGAGCATAAAGAAGAGCCACTATCCACCATCCCGCCCTCGGGAGCATAAAGAAGAGCCACTATCCACCATCCCGCCCTCGGGAGCATAAAGAAGAGCCACTATCCACCATCCCGCCCTCAGGAGCATAAAGAAGAGCCACTATCCACCATCCCGTCCTCAGGAGCATAAAGAAGAGCCACTATCCACCATCCCGCCCTCAGGAGCATAAAGAAGAGCCACTATCCACCATCCCGCCCTCAGGAGCATAAAGAAGATCCACTATCCACCATCCCGCCCTCAGGAGCATAAAGAAGAGCCACTATCCACCATCCCGCCCTCGGGAGCATAAAGAAGAGCCACTATCCACCATCCCGCCCTCAACAGGAACAGACAACGTCCGGGCGGCGCGGAACTTCCCACTGACGCATTCGTCTGCAGATGGTAATCGCACTGACCTCTTGGCCTCTTAACCTCGAGGAGTGGAGCGTTGTCCGGGTTAGTGGGGCTCACTGTCCCACGGCGGGAGGAAGAGAGGGAGGACTGGTGGAACGGGCAGGAAGGGACGGGGGAGACGGGGAATGAAAGGGTGGGTGGAAGAGGGGGAGGATGGGGGGAGTCACACAGTATAACACTTGTTTATGAAAGCCGAGGATGAAA
This sequence comes from Procambarus virginalis, assembly GCA_020271785.1. NCBI lineage: Eukaryota > Metazoa > Arthropoda > Malacostraca > Decapoda > Cambaridae > Procambarus > Procambarus virginalis. The sequence goes on along the minus strand of WNGS01167840.1, from coordinate 16,430,935 downwards.
GTTATTTGCCAGATACTATTCAGACAACGTGATGGTATTGTCAGGAGGCGGTCGGGAAGTGGGTCACCTCTGGGGATGAAGTCTGGACCAGGGTGGAGCGGTGAAGTCTGGACCAGGGTGGAGCGGTGAAGTCTGGACTATGGTGGAGCGGTGAAGTCTGGACCAGGGTGGAGCGGTGAAGTCTGGACCACGGTGGAGCGGTGAAGTCTGGACCACGGTGGAGCGGTGAAATAAGTAAGTAATTATCAAAAGAAGGCACCAAGCCGGAAAGGCTATGTAGCAAGCAGTGAAGTCTGAACCAAAGTGGAAAAGCCTACACCGAACTTCAAGTTCAACAGAAACTTGCTAGGATGAAACATTTAACAATGAAAACACAACCAAAAAGGCTCATGACCAAAAAAACACAACCAAAAATCATTTGCATAAAAAACACCACACAACCCAACGCATGAAACAGCAACTGCAATTTTATGATGCGAATAACGTTTCAACAATTGTCTTCGTTTCGTGTATACCTTCCCCTACCCTCCCCCTCTCCCTCCCATCCCTTCCCATCCCCCCTCCTCCTCCTCCTCTTCCCCCTCCCCATTTTCGCTCCCCTGAGGCTATATGCAGTAGCCAGAGCGGAAGCGAGTGACCCAGATGACCAAGGTTGCACATTGCAACCGGCAGACCGGATACCAGACCAACTGGTTGACGGGGTAGAGGGATGGACAGAAGAAATGGGGAGTGAGGGGGGTGGGGGAGGAAGTGTCTGGATGTGAGTTAATTGTGAGTGGGAGACGGGGAGGGGTGGAGAAAATTGATAAATTATTGTGGGAAGCGAGAGGGAAACAAACGGTAAAAGCAGACATAAACACCGATTTTTTTTCTTAAATTTAAAACAAAAATACAGGACACACACACATACATACAAAAGGGGTCTGGTAGCTGAGTGGACAGCGCGCGAGACTCGTAATCCTGTGGCCGGGTTCGAATCCCGGCGCCGGCAGAGACAAATGAGAAGAGTTCTTTCGCCCTGATGCCCTGTTACCTAGCAGTAACTACGTACCTGGGCGTTAGATAGCTGTTACGGAGCTGCTTCCTGGGAGTGTGTGTGTGTGGAAAAAAATTAGTTAGTAACTAACTAGACAGTAAGTTTACACAGCATATGTAACAGTTGATTGGTTGACAGTTGAGAGGCGGGCCGAAAGAGCAGAGCTCAACCCCCTGCTAGACAACTAGGTGAATACAATTAGGTGAATATACACACACACACTTTCCTCTCAATGTTGCTGATGATGCCAAAATTATGAGAAGAATTAAGACAGAGGAGGACAACTTCTAGGCTTCAAGAAGACCTGGACAAACTGAAGGAATGGTCCGACAAATGGTTGTTAGAGTTTAACCCGAACAAATGTAATGTAATGAAGATAGGTGTAAGGAGCAGGAGACCAGATACAAGTATCATTTGGGAGATACAATACGTCAAGAGTCAGGGAGGGAAAAACCAGGGAGTTGATATCACGCCAGACCTGTCCCCCGAAGCTAATATCAAGAGGATAACATCAGTGGCATATGCCAGGTTGGCCACATAAGAACGACCTTTAGAAACATGTAGGAAATCATTTACAGATTTCGGTTCATTCAAGGTTCATTCAGAACCTTGTATACCACATATGTCAGACCAGTCCTGGAGTATACAGCTCCAACATGGAGCCCATGTCTCGTTAAACATAAGATGAAATTAGAGAGGGTTCAGAGGTTTGCCACAGACTAGTACCCGAACTGAGGGGTAAGAGCTACCAGAGA
>WNGS01167840.1:16397773-16412998 GCA_020271785.1 Procambarus virginalis | reverse complement strand
TGTCCTGACCTGTTCCGCTTGGACTGGCCGCACATCAGGGTTCAACTTCGTGAACAACCAGGAGTCGGCAGCCACGACATGAGGCGCTCACCATCAGCAGCCTGGTGCTGGCTCTATCATTCTCAAGAACAACACTCCATCAGCGATTACTTATTCCAAGACTGGAATGCTCTCTCTCTCAACATGTATAGAAATGCATCAAATAACATTGGTCGACTTGAGAAAAAATACTTCAATACTGTTGCAATGCTTCTTGCAATACGTTTTTAGAACATGTCTATCCAATAGCATCAGAGAAGCATGCACGGAGCGCTAACAACCGGCCCGGGGACACAAGCTGGATGATACAACGCAAGCGATCAACAAGAGAAGATAGACACAAAGAATATCGCTTTCAAACAAGTTGTTGCTCTCTTGCATATCCTCGCTTGAGGCGATGCTGAGCCGTGGGATGGAGAGGGGTAGGGATGGAGGGAGGGAGGGAAGAGGATGGGGGGGGGGGATGATTGGGAGGGGGGGGAGGGAGGGATAGGGAGGACAGAGATCTCCCTAATCAAGGGCCCCAGGTAATGCACAGTTGCCCAAACGCTCGATATTTCCTGCCTGCTTGCGGAAGGAAGTCCCGGAGAATTATATGGGCCGAAATTAGAGATCAGACGCTTAGCATCTGGCATCCGGCCGGAGAGGGCAGAGGCTTGCTACAGTGGGCCACTGATGCTGTATCTGTCGCAATAGCTGCACTTGTCTGGATATCCTCCACATACACACACCACACACACACACACCACACACACACAAACACACACACACACACACACACACACACACACACACACACACACATACTGCAGGACCAAAGACGTACTGCGGGACCAAAGAGCCAAAGCTCAACCTCCGCAAGCACAAATAGGTGAGTACACACACACATACACACACACACACACCACGCACAAAAGAAACACACAGAAAGCCGCCTGTAACAGCTGTCTAACCTCCCAGGTACCTATTACTGCTAGGTAACAGGGGGCATCAGGGTGAAGAATGTTGCCTGGTCTGGGAATCGAACCCGGCTGTAAAATCACGAGTCCTGCGCGCTGTCTACTCAGCTACCAGACTCCTGGCAGCCCGCCCCCCCCCCTGTGTGTGTGTGTGTGTGTGTGTTGTACTCATCTAATTGTACTCACCTAATTGTGCTTGCGGGGGTTGAGCTTTGGCTCTTTGGTCCCGCCTCTCAACTGTGAATCAACTGGTGTGCAGGTTCCTGAGCCTATTGGGCTCTATCATATCTACATTTGAAACTGTGTATGGAGTCAGCCTCCACCACATCACTGCCTAGTGCATTCCATCTGTTAACTACTCTGACACTGAATTTTTTTTTTCTAACGTCTGTGTGTGTGTGTGTGTGTGTGTGTGTGTGTGTGTGTGTGTGTGTGTGTGTGTGTGTGTGTGTGTGTGTGTGTGTGGTGTGTGGTGTTGCTAGGGCTCGAATTATAGAGAGGTGGACCCGGTACTGTGGGGGTACACTGTGGGTACACTGAGGGTACACTTGGGGTACTGTGGGGGACTGTGGGGATTTTCTTTGGTGGTCTTGACCACAGGTCAACAACCACCACCACCACACTACCACAATCACCACACTACCACAATCACCACACTACCACAATCACCACACTACCACCACCACATTACCACAACCATCACCACCATCATCTCGTCTAACATCCGGTCCCACATCTCTCAGAGTATCCGGGAGATCCCGACCACAAGATTACGGAAGCCTCCGTCATGCTCCAACGAAAAGGATTGAGAGAAAGAGAGAGAGAGAGAGAGAGAGAGAGAGAGAGAGAGAGAGAAGAGAGAGAGAGAGAGAGAGAGAGAGAGAGAGAGAGAGAGAGAGAGAGAGACCCCCCAGACACTTAGACAACCACAACCACCAATCTAATCATAAATTATCCACGCAGTGCCTCACTAAAGTACATCATCTGTGTCTAGATGTGAGTGTGTGCCTAGATGTGCGTGCATGTGCGTGTGCGTGCAAGCTGCTCTAAGCGCACTCACATCAACAGGACAACAGGGAATCTCTCATATGCATCACTCTCTGAGCGCGCTAAATATACCCACTAAGTACGCCAATATTTATAGGCTCCTCCCACCGCTCGCCATTGGAGGCAGATATTTAGGATAAAGCCCTGGGAATTAGATGAGCGTGGGAGGGGGGAGCAGAGAGTTTAGACACAAGCAGCATAACCAGACCAACAAAAAACATAGTCACAGCAACACAAAACCAAAAATGAGGCCGAGAAATAAGAAATCTACCAAAAGTTCACTGTAACAGCCGAGCAAGTCGTCTGAAACAAGAACACACAAACACATCCCAACGACACACACAAACACACGGCCGCCGAAGATAAGAACAAACAAGGACACTAATATTAATAACTCAGGAGGTTGGACGCCACTTAAAACTCTGGCTCGAACCAAGTGCCATCAGTCGAGGTGGCGATTGTCCCCCAGAGAGCCAGCGGCTGTGAGGCACGGTGCCGGGAGGGGGGGGGGAGCGTTGTTACCACCCCTCACTAACTCCTAAACGGCTCTATTATCCCGAGACTCGTTTCTCTGTATGTTTTTTGTCTGCTGTGTGTACTCACCTAGTTGTGCTTGCGGGGGTTGAGTTCTGGCTCTTTGGTCCCGCCTCACAACTGTCAATCAACTGGTGTACAGGTTCCTGAGCCTATTGGGCTCTATCATATCTACATTTGAAACTGTGTGTATGGAGTCAGCCTCCACCACATCACCGCCTAATGCATTCCATCCGTTAACTACTCTGACACTGAAAACGTTCTGTCTAACGTTCCTGTGGCTCATTTGGGTACTCAGTCTCCACCTGTGTCCCTCATGTTCGCGGCCCACCCATTTTAAACAGTTTATCCTTATCTACCCTGTCAACTACTCTGAGAATGTTGTAGGTAGTGATCATGTCTCCCCTTCTCTTCTGTTTTTAGCGTCGTGAGGTGCATCTCACGCAGCCTTTCCTCGTAACTCATGCCTCTTACTTCTGGGACTAGCCTAGTGGCATACCTCTGAACTTTTTCCAGCTTCGTCTTGTGCTTGATAAGGTACGAGCTCCATGCTGGGGCCGCATACTCCAGGACTGGTCTTACATGCGCGGTGTACAAGGTTCTGAATGATTCCTCACACAGGTTCCTGAAGGCTTTTCTGATGTTAGCCAGCCTCGCGTATGCCGTAGATGTAATTCTTTTTATGTGGGCTTCAGGAGACAGGTTTGGTGTGATATCAACTCCTAGATCTTTCTCTCTGTCCGTTTCATGAAGTACTTCATTTCTCACTCGGTATCCTGTGTCTAGCCTCCTGTTTCCACCGCCAAGTTTCATGACCTTGCATTTACTCGGGTCGAACTTTAGTAGCCATTTGTTGGACCATTCATTCAGTCTGTCTAGGTCATCTTGAAGCCTACTACTATCATTCTCTGTTTCAATCCTACTCATAATTTTTGCATCATCAGCGAACAATGAGAGGAACGATTCTATACCCTCTTGGAGAAAATTTACATATATCAGAAACAGTATGAGGGAGATAGAAATAGGCTAAGCTACTCTATCCCTTTGAGATGTAGTTCTTTCTTGTCTCAATAAACATACTTGAACTTGAAACAGTATAGGTCCAAGGACTGGACCCTGCGGAACTCCACTGGTGACGTCTCGCCAATCTAAGGCCTCATCCCTCAAAGTGACTCGCTGTTTTCTGTTGCTTAGGTACTCCCTTATCCAATGGAGTACCTTCCTTTTCACTTCTGCCTGCATCTCCAGCTTTTTCACTAGCCTCTTGTGTGGTGCTGTGTCTAAGGCTTTCTGGCAATCCAAAAATAAGCAGTCTGCCCACCCAAATTTTCTTGCCGGATTTTTGTTGCCTGGTCGTAGAAGTCATTTAACCCTGTGAGGCAGGACTTGCCATCCCTGAATCCATGTTGATGCTGTGTTACAAGTTCTTTCTCTCCAGATGTTCCACTAGCTTTTTATGCACAATCTTCTCCATCAGCTTGCATGGTATGCAAATTAGGGACACTGGCCAGTAGTTCAGTGCCTCCTGTCTATCCCCTTGTATATCTGGACTACATTAGCCGTTTTCCAAATTTTTGGCAGTTCCCCTGTCCCCAGTGATTTGTTATACACTATGCAGAGTGGCACGCACAGTGCTTCTGCTCCTTCCTTTAGTATCCAAGGGAGATTTCCATTTGGGTCTATAGCCTTTGTCACATCCAACTCTAGCAAAAGCTTCCTTACATCTCCACTGGTAATCTCAAACTCTTTTAGTGGTTCCTGGCTAGCAATTCCTTCTCTTATCTCTGGAACTTCTCCTTGCTCTAATATAAAGGCCTCTTTGGAATTTCTTATTCAGTTCCTTGTCGTTTATAGTGAATCTTTCTGCCCCTGTCCTCAATTTCATTACCTGTTCCTTTACTGTTGTTTTTCTCCTGATGTGGCTGTGCAGTAATTTAGGTTAAGTCTTTGCCTTGCTTGCGATGTCATTTTCGTATTGTCCTTCTGCCTCTCTTCTCAACCTGACATGTTCATATCTGGCACTCTTGTATCTTTCTCTACTCTCAAGTTTCCTGTTATTTCTAAAGTTTCTTAATGCCCTTTTACTTTGCTGCTCAGCTAGCCTACATCTCTGATTAAACCATGGGTTTCTCATCTTGAATTCCTTGTTTTCTTTTTGGACTGGGACAAACTTGTTTGGTGCGTCCTTGCACTTCTGCGTGATGTAGTCCATCATGTATTGGGCCGTATTTCCTCTGAGCTCTGTTTCCCATGTTGTATCTGTTAGGAATTTCCTTATCTCCTCATAGTTTCCCTTTCGGAATGCCAACTTTTTTTTTCAGTTCCCCTCCTCGAGTTTTTTAACCTTTCTTCAACCAGATACTCAAACATCAGTACACTGTGGTCGCTCATTCCTACCGGGGCCTCGAAACCGATATCCCTTATGACGGAGTCGTTCAGAGCGAAGACTGGGTCACGTCTCGCTGGTTCATCGTTGCCTCTCATTCTTGTGGGTTCCCGGACATGCTGGCTTAAACACTGTAAACTTGCTACACCCCGGCAGCTTACAATGCTTAAGTTCAGCACTGTAAACTGCACAGGGTGCGTACATAGTAGTCACCCCTTGGTGACTACTGTGTACGCCCACTGAGGAGGCCTGGTCGGGGACCGGGCCACGGTGAGGTTGAGCCCCGTAATCATCGCAAGGTATAAGGTGTCTCTACGATGGTGTGGTGAGGGTGGCAGGTGGCTGGCGGCCCTGACACCACTGAAATAGGGGCACAGTACTTTTATCGCCCCTTTGAGCATGCTGGGACCACTCAAGAGTACCATAAAGTACATGGTAATACTGCAAAAGTCCCATAGCCTAGGGGAAGAGAATAAAAGTAATTTAAAAAGTCCTTTTTGACAGGTCCTGAATATTTTTGTTAAGGTTTTCTTACCCCCTAAAATTCCCATCTTGTACGATTTATTTATATGCCTGAAATGAACGTTAGAAACACCAGAAAGAATTTGTTCAGTGTCAGTAGTTGGCAAATGGAATGCACTAGGCAGTGATGTGGTGGAGCCAGACTCCATACACAGTTTCAAATATCTGTATGATAGAGCCCAATAGGCTCAAGAACAGTACACCAGTTGATTAAATGTTGAGAGGCTAAAGAGTCCCCTTGACACATAAGGTTAACACACAATTATACAAGTACTATTAGGTGAGCAGAATTAGACGAGTGCAATTAGGTGACCAGAATTAGGTGAGAACAATTTGGTGAGCAGAATTAGTCGAGAACAATTAAGTGAGCAGCATTAGGCGAGTGCAATTAGGTTGTTCAACCCTGGGAGAGCGCGTCAGGGTCCCAGTAACCGCAGAACCAATACTCATGGCCAAAAACTTGTGAAACTGACCTTCCCTAAGCTATCTGTGCTTGTCCCTCGCTCCCACCAATTATACCTGTAAGTTTCTTTTGGTCAAGACCTTGATGATTGGGCGTCCTGTCAGTCATTTTGCGAGGTGAAATGTTTCCTGGTTCTGTAACATAGTTGAGTTGGTGCTGTCTGTCTGTCTGTCTCTGTGTGTGTCTCTGTCTCTGCCTCTCTGTCTCTGTCTGTTTCTCGCGTTAACATAATCTTAAATTTTTTATTTCCCTGCTTCCGCCCCCTTTTATCTTTCCTTTTGTTCTTGTGTTTTAATTACCCAATATCCTACATCCTTTTCTTTCCTTGCTACATTCTGTCCTATTATTTCTCTATCGTTTCCTCCCATTTCCTCTCCTTTCCAACTGCCAGGTTCCCCCTTATCCTTCCCTTATAAGTTCTTATCTTCCTTATCTTATCTTATCTTCTTATCTTATCTTATCTTCCCTACTATAAGTTCCTCCTCTCATCCTCTCTCCCTTCTCCCATTCACCTTTGGCTTCCCCCGACGCTCATATTAGTATATATCTTACTCACTGCCTCTTCCTCTGAGCACAAGACATTCTCACTGAACAAATTCAGCGAGAAAGACAGGTTCGAACCCTTATGGATTTGTTCAATGATATATCACGTAATTATGATTTCTCTGTGTACTTTCTCGCTCTCTTTATGAGATCAGTAATTCTTATAATATAATAATATCAACATTCACCCAAGAAAATGTCTGCTGGAAAGTGTCTTTAATAACCTCCTGGGACGCGCGAGTTCGAGCCCATTCCACTACCTCAGTATTATCTTATAGATATATCACATTCCTGTAATCTCATTGAGCTGGTTATTTCTGGCGGATATGATCTAATTGTATTTGTTCCTCCCAAGCATATGTGGTGTATTCTTTTGGGTCTCTGTCACTTGTCAACCTCACATTAGAACGGGACTCCGTTTTCCCTAAGATATCGTCAGAATACTTAAGTTTTTTAAGGATTGGGTTAGGTGGATATCCTGAGCTCGTATGTCTTTGTTTTGGCAATTATTTTTTTGTTTTGAATAGCAAATCGGCTAGGGGGCGTGACAGCTGAGTGGACAACGCTTCGGATTCGTAGTCCTGAGGTTCCGGGTTCGATCCCCGGAGGCGGAAACAAATGGACAGAGTTTCTTTCACCCTGATGCTCCTGTTACCTAGTAATAAATAGGTACCTGGGAGTTAGACAGCCGCTACGGGCTGCTTCCTAGGGTGTGTAACAAAAAGGAGGCCTGGTCAAGGACCGGGCCGGGGGGACGCTAAGCCCCGAAATCATCTCAAGATAACCTCAAGATCTTATCATGTTCAGTCGTGGTTCACATTAGGCAAACACCAAACACAAAAAGGTGACTTTCCTCGCATGCTTTGCAACAAGACGGAAGCGCAAAGCCAGCATCACTATATTGCACTTGCAAGGTGTACGAGAGTAAGGAATTAGGATAGTATGGAGGGAAGCAATTATGCTCAACCCCTTGGACCATTGGGGATCGAACTCTGGCCCAGCAAGAAGCAAACCCGACGGTCTACCGACTTGACTAAGTGGTTGAACCAGCCACAAGGCCAAAAATACTATTTCACAGAGATAATATTACAGCTACTCAAGATCAACTTAGCACAAACTTAACATGACCTTCACCTTTAGCGCAGTTTAAGTTCCATTCTTGGAAGTGGGCAACGTGTTATCTTAAGTCCATAACCTCTCTTATCTCGCGATATAACGAGCAAACCACTGATTAGCATGAACGACCATTAAGACTTGATGTAAACCAGACCATCAGCTCACAAAGCAATGATTTCAACCATCAGATGGATTTTTAACTCCAAGTGACGTCCAAGCTCTAGTTACTAAATACAATGATTAAGCTTAACAACTCACATATGGGTGTAACTAGGTCGTCCAGGCTGGTGGTTCCCCCGTTGTTAGCGGTGTACACGAACTAAGTGGTAAAGTGATTCCATCTTTTAAGTGGCTGGAAACGACGAAGGTTTTCAATTTTGTTCTCATGATATGCTCTATTAGTGAAGAGAGATAAATTTGCTTGTGCAACCTGCAGACCAAAATAAAAAAACTCGCTGTTTTTTTTAAGTCTTTCTAACATGGTGGGATTCAATTGAAACCTTTGTACCGTACTACAGGGCAGAGGGTACAGTGTCACGGCACACGGGTGAAGGTATCGCGTCGTGGATAGAGATATGTGGGTACAGAGTAGGGGTACAGTCACCAGGGTACAGTCACCAGGGTACAGTCACCAGGGTACAGTCACCAGGGTACAGTCACCAGGGTACAGTCACCAGGGTACAGTCACCAGGGTACAGTCACCAGGGTACAGTCACCAGGGTACCAGTCCGTAGTCACGAGGGTACAGTCACCAGGATACAGTAACCAGGGTAAAGTCACCAGGGTATAGTCACCAGGGTACAGTAACGAGGGTACAGTCACCAGGGTACAGTAACGAGGGTACAGTCACCAGGGTACAGTCACGACGCTGCGTATACTGTTAAACAACAAGAAAACTGTACGACTACGAACAATGGGCCTTCTTCAGCCGAGACCAAAATAGTAAACACATGGGACACATACTGTGTACAAGTGTACGTACTGGGAGGACACAGGCCGGATGCAAGTATTCGCACTGAAGACACGTACTGATGACACATACAGAGTACATGTTGTTAAAGATTCGCTACCTGTAACAAGAAGTTCCAAGTAGCACGGGCTATGGTGATCCCGTAGTGGATGTTAACAGAGTACAAGTGAGGAAAATAATTAACCGACTCACTCCTCTCTAGACCAGAAGCAATCTTTACTAGTATACCCAGATCTGAGCATCCATCAACGAGACAAACACATCAGTGGCTTCTTGAGGTTATCTTGAGGTTATCTTGAGATGATTTCGGGGCTTTAGTGTCCCCGCGGCCCGGTCCTCGACCAGGTTCTCACCCCCAGGAGGCTTGTATAAATATTGAAATGATTCTGGTGCTCCTTTCTCCATTTCACTTGAATACAAAGCAGTTTGCAACTTGTCACCAGGAGCAGGCCACCAGGGCCTCACCTCCCGTGCGCGTACACACACACGCACACCAGGGGGTCTGATAGCTGAGCGGTCAGAGTGCAGGACTCGTAATTCTGTGGCCCGGGTTCGATTCCCGGACCAGGCAGAAATAAATGGGCAAAGTTTCTTTCACCTTGACGCCCTTGTTACCTAGTAGTAAATAGGTACCTGGGAGATAGTCAGCTGTCACGGAGCTGCTGCCTGTATGTGTGTGACGCTCAACCCCCCCCCACAAGAACAACTAAGTGAATACACACATACCATTGCTACGCCCTCACTGATGCCAATAGCAATTACATTATAAACCACCACATGTCCCAGTAATTAGTATAACGTGATTCTAAACACCCTCTAAACAGGGAGCCGGTCGGCCGAGCGGACAGCACACTGGACTTGTGATCCTGTGGTCCTGGGTTCGATCCCAGGCGCCGGCGAGAAACAATGGGCAGAGTTTCTATCACCCTATGCCCCTGTTACCTAGCAATAAAATAGGTACCTGGGTGTTAGTCAGCTGTCACGGGCTGCTTCCTGGGGGTGGAGGCCTGGTCGAGGACCGGGCCGCGGGGACACTAAAGCCCCGAAATCATCTCAAGATAACCTCAAGATAACCCTGTTTTACGAGGCTAGCTCGACAAATGGTACAGTCTATACTACCAACACTAATTGGCCGAGTCTGTATTACGAAGGACGTTAATTACCGCAGCATCCTTGTGGTATCCCTCGGTACACTCTGGTTAAGGTACCACCACTAAACTCAATAGATGGTATCAATACCAGATAGAAATTCTCAGAGATACTTTGAGACTTCCTCGTTATGGAAATTCTATTGAGCTTTTCCTCCTGAATTTAAATGCTTTTGCTTCCTTGGTAAGTGGAAGCATTGGCATTGGTCTAGACCAGGTGGGGAGTCTGGTGAAACACGCGGCGTAGTCTGGTGAAACACGCGGCGTAGTCTGGTGAAGCTCGCGGCGTAGTCTGGTGAAACACGCGGCGTAGTCTGGTGAAGCTCGCGGTGAAGTCTGGTGAAACTCGCGGTGAAGTCTGGTGAAACTCGCGGCGTAGTCTGGTGAAGCTCGCGGTGAAGTCTGGTGAAACTCGCGGTGAAGTCTGGTGAAACTCGCGGCGTAGTCTGGTGAAGCTCGCGGTGAAGTCTGGTGAAACTCGCGGTGAAGTCTGGTGAAACTCGCGGCGTAGTCTGGTGAAGCTCGCGGTGAAGTCTGGTGAAACTCGCGGTGAAGTCTGGTGAAACTCGCGGCGTAGTCTGGTGAAACTCGCGGCATAGTCTGGTGAAACTCGCCGCATAGTCTGGTGAAACTCGCGGTGAAGTCTGGTGAAACTCGCGGCATAGTCTGGTGAAACTCGCGGCATAGTCTGGTGAAACTCGCGGCGTAGTCTGGTGAAACACGCGGCATAGTCTGGTGAAACTCGCGGCATAGTCTGGTGAAACTCGCGGCATAGTCTGGTGAAACTCGCGGCATAGTCTGGTGAAACTCGCGGCATAGTCTGGTGAAACACGCGGCGTAGTCTGGTGAAACTCGCGGCATAGTCTGGTGAAACTCGCGGCATAGTCTGGTGAAACTCGCGGCATAGTCTGGTGAAACACGCGGCATAGTCTGGTGAAACACGCGGCATAGTCTGGTGAAACACGCGGCATAGTCTGGTGAAACACGCGGCATAGTCTGGTGAAACTCGCGGCATAGTCTGGTGAAACACGCGGCATAGTCTGGTGAAACTCGCGGCATAGTCTGGTGAAACTCGCGGCATAGTCTGGTGAAACACGCGGCATAGTCTGGTGAAACTCGCGGCATAGTCTGGTGAAACTCGCGGCATAGCCTGGTGAAACACGCGGCATAGTCTGGTGAAACTCGCGGCATAGTCTGGTGAAACTCGCGGCATAGCCTGGTGAAACACACGGCATAGTCTGGTGAAACTCGCGGCATAGTCTTGTGAAACACGCGGCGTAGTCTGGTGAAACACGCGGCGGAGTCTGACGAAACAAACAAACACTCGGCGAAATATTAGCACAGTGGATGAATAAAACACTAAAGCAATTAAACAACAAGTACAAAATATCTTTGCTGTAATTGTTAATTTTAAGTCTTGGCAAACACCAGAGAGAGAAAATGTACATAACCCCAACAAATACCAAACGAATCTTAAAACAAGAAACAAAAAAAATGAAGAGGTCCAAAAAAAAAAAAAGAGTGAAGAAGAGGGTCCGGCTGGTATTTATCAGCAACCTTTTCTAGGAGCGGCGACAAGACCACTTTGGTGTTGACGGATCACTGGTGAGCTCATTTCCTTGACCATGCCCAGAAGGTCACCGGCACGAGGGTGCCACTAGTTATTATGTCCTTGTTGCCATTAGTGTGTGAGGGAGGGAGGCGCCGCCGCCGGCGCGAGTCTGCCCTCGAGTGAGACTTGTGCCGGAGGGGGGGAAGAGTTATTAGAAAACGGGTATTAAGGATTGCTGTTATCTGCTTGGGCACTTGTGTTGGGTATTATTGCCCTCGAGAGAAAAACTGTTGCAATGTTGCTTTGAGGCGGGAGCAGTCAGTATCTCGGGGTTCACTCACGCAACTGTTAAGTGCTCCCCATGCTGGGAATTTTTCACTTGGTGGGTTCCAGTGTGTGCAATATGTATGCTCTTCAAACCCCCATTGCCTCTGTATTGTAGGCAGTGGCACACTGCGTCGCCGTCCCAATCTACAATGTATTCATGTGCGTATGTGACAGGGCAAAAGAAAACGAATATACAGGCACCATTGTTTAAATTGCGACACTATATTATGACTATATATATATATATATATATATATATATATATATATATATATTATATATATATATATATATATACATATATATATATATATATATATTATTAATATATATATATATCTATATATCTATATATATATATATATATATTTACGCCCCTTCGTTTTCAGCAGGGTACAGAAGGGAATCGCTGTGTTTTGGGGAACATGAAGTTGTTTCTGCAGAAGGTGTCCAGTAGGGAGACCCACTTGCCCCTTTCCTTTTCTGCATGGCAGCTAAGGAGGTCACAAGCAGGTGTCCAGCGAATTCAACATCTGGTTCCTGGACGATGGCACCCTGGCAGGGACACAGGTGTCCCTGCTAGGAGATCTTCAGCTAGTGGAACCTAAGGGAGAGGAGTAAGGCCTCACCCTAAACCCATCAAGTGTGAAATCATTTCATCCAGCCAACCAATCATAGATGCAGTACGAACCATATTGCCAGGAGCCCCAGTGACCGATCCCACCGACAGTGTGCTGCTAGGGCACCTCTGGCTCGAACGCCATTGAGGTAGTCCTCGAAGAAAAGCGAACGACCTGAGGGGGATGGAGGGAAGAATTGGGGCTTTGGACGCCCACGATGCTTTGTACCTTCTTAGAAGGTGCCTGGATTTGCCCAGACTGACCTATTTCCTCAGGTGTGCTCCTCCTTCGACAGCCCAAATTATCGGAATATGACTCACTCCTAAAGTCAATAACTATGAAAGTGTTAAACCTTCCCTGCAAGATGACCAGTGGACCCAAGCAACGCACCCAGTTAGACTTGGGGAGCGTTGGTCGTTAGACCAGTTAGTATAGGTATTCCTATATTTAGTATAGGTATTCGCAAGGCGACACAGTTAGCATTTCCGGCATTCTTATCCTCGACCAGTGCTACAAGTGAATTAGTGAAGGAAATACTACCAGAATACCTAAGGAACTCCACTGGGATTCATGATCCCAAATTTGTGGAAGGAGCTGGTCAGTGGGACACTCTGCCAATTCACATCCTCGACCAACTTTTCCAGACGACGCAAACAGGCCAAATGGGATAGCCCCATAGTGGAGAACATCGCCAAAGCATTGCTGAAGGCAGCTTCTGGGAAGGACAGAGCGCGTCTCCTATCTGTGCAAGCTCTCCATGCCGGGGACTTCCTGTTGGCAGTCCTAATTCCGCCTTGGGCACCCGCCTGGACCATCGGGCCCTAAGTATTGGTGTTTCTCTGCGCCTTGTGGCCCCTATCTCCATCGAACACCGGTGTATTTGCGGCCATGCACGGGCAGACCAATACGGCAGCCATGGTCTCGTCTGTCGTAAGACACTCACAGGGAAGATTGCCCGACATGAAGCAGTCACATGACACAATCAAGAGAAGTTTGGCTACAGCTGGGTGTCCAGCACAAAGGGAACCTCAGTTGTGCAGACGTGACAACAGGCAAAAAGCCCAGATGGAGTCACCCTGCAGCCGTGGAGGGAAGGTAAAAGGTCGTATGGGACCTACACATGTGCTTCCACATTGGCTGATACCTATTACCCTTACAGCACAGTTGGGAGGAGGCGGGGCGGCCACCTTCAGGGAAGACCCAGAGAAAATCCAACAAGTACAGGGACCTAGAACGATGTACAGGTTCGTGACGATAGCCTCAGAGATTCTGGGCGCCTGGGGCTAAATGTGCACATTAAGTCTTAAAGGAGGTTGGGGGAACTCATTGGGAACAAAGACTCACGAGCGACCAGTTTCCTGTTCAGCGCCTCAGTGTCGCAGTCAGAGGGAAATGCGGTGCTGTATCCTGGGTACGCACCCAACCTCCGAGGAGCTGGACGAGGTCTTCGAACACTTCGAAGTGTATATACTGTATATATACTCGTATACTGTAGCTTGCATAAAATAAATAAAACAAAATATATAAAAAAATATAGGGGTGGTAGGAGAAGAAAGATTAAAGTCTCAGGAGATCCACAGATCTTCTCTGATCTTCTATTTCTTCTTAGAGGCTGTGGGTCCCTGGAAATTGTACAGAGGTGTTCCCCATAATATATATATCTATATATAATATATATATATATATATATATATATATATATATAATATATAATATAGTAATATAATTAGTACCTAGTAGCCAGAACTCACCTTTTGGCCTACAATGCACTGCCCGATGTTGCCTAATATGCCAAGTTTTCTGAATTAAAATTTTCTCAATTTTTTCTTATGAAATGATTAAGCTACCCATTTCATTATGTATTAGGTAATTTTTTTCATTGGAGTGTAAAATTAACGTAGTGATGATCCCGAACCTAACCAACCCTACCTACCTAACCTAACCTATCTTTTAGGTTAGGTAGGTTAGGTAGGTTAGGTTGTCGACACAATTAATTCTGAAAAACTTGGCCTATTAGGCAAATCGGGCCTTGCATAGTAGCTGACAAGTGTATCTGGCTCTAGCGACAAATATATATATATAAATAAATATCTATTTTAATTATAGTAATATATATATATATATTTAAACCTAGAAGGGGGTACCACCTCTGGTGCAAGTGTAGGGACCCATAGCCTCGGAGAAGAAATAAAGAGTACTCAGAGAAGACCTTGTGGATCCTCACTGAACATACTTTTCTTCTCCTACCACCCCTATTCTTTTGTATGTGTGTAGTTTATATAACTTTATTTGAAATGTCATTACACAAAAAAGTTACAATTTGATTACATCAGGGTACAAGGCTGCTGTCACAAGTTGAAATAGCTCCTCCAGCTCCTCAGATGGCGTACATGGAACCATGCGATGACAGTGAGCATTTCCTCTCTGGATTGCCACACTAAGGCGCTGAAAAGAAACTGGGCCGCTCTAGGGTCTCTAGTTGTTTCGAATATATATATTATATATATATATATATATATATATATATATATATATATATATATATATATATATAATGGCCGTCTGATATGCCGTCTATATAATATATAGACGGCAATCAGCGGCATATAGAACAGTCAGGACGGCAGCCACCTGAACCACCAGATGGCAGCCACCTGAACAATCAGACAGCAGCCACCTGAACCATCAGACGGCAGCCAACCCCGAACAATCAGACAGCAGCCACCTGAACAAACAGACGGCAGCCACCTGAACAATCAGACAGCAGCCACCACCGAACCAATCAGACAGCAGCCACCTGAACCATCAGACGGCAGCCAACTGAACAATCAGACGGCAGCCACCTGAACAATCAGACAGCAGCCACCTGAACCATCAGACGGCAGCCACAATGACTACTGTTAATAGATGTGTTCCTGTTCATCATCTTTTCCTCATCTCCAATAGTATGCTTAATTCTTTTTCTCGATATTCATAGTACATGTTGTTGTTGTTTTAGT
>WNGS01167840.1:16376951-16391326 GCA_020271785.1 Procambarus virginalis | reverse complement strand
TTTCCGCCCTATCTGACTCCTCCTCCTCCTCCTCCTCCTCCTCCGGTGGATCAACTGGGCTTCCCGTTTATCCTGTCGGCTAATTGCTAAACTTACGCACCGCGAAAGATACATTAAGGCACTGTTTACCCACTCCCCGTCACGCATCTTCCTCTGGCATCTGCAGCAGTAATCCCACGGGAAAAAAGATTGCTGCGTAAAGATTTTCGTTAATTGGGCCGTCGATGGCGGTGCTGAGCTGTTTTGGGAGGAGGAGTTCTGGGAATGATAGGTTATTAGATTTTATGTTGAGAGAGGACAAGGAGAGAGAGAGAGAGAGAGAGAGAGAGAGAGAGAGGAGAGAGAGAGAGAGAGAGAGATGATGAAGAGAGAGAGAGAGACTGAGTATGAGGAGAGAGAGAGAGAGAGTGCGGTGTGACAATACAGGAACATCTGACACTAGATATGTGGCCTTGGAGTACTCCTCAAAGTTTCAAGATTACTGGGTATCTGAAGTTCCACCTTATACCTAATAAAGGAACTACCTCCAAGAACAGGCCGTGAGGGCGAACCTCCATCAGTATAGGGCCAGTGAAAACCACACAATTGGTGCCATAGAGCAATGTGCTTGACCATTGATGTGGTTCGTCGATCTACTGCTCCTCGGATCCCTGAAGGAGTCTATGCTTCTGATGGTTGCACATCTTTACATAGACAAAAAGTGGAAATGCTGACTGCTACGAGGTCATTAATGGCCAGGTAAAGATGCTGGCAGGATTACATTTGTGCGAGAAAACAACATAGATCAGCAACTAGCGACTAGTAGCAAATACTGAACCGGGACAGGGCATCGGGGGATGAAGACCATTATTAGTGTTCAATGACGAAGTTGAACTTTTGTAGATGAATTTATCATTTCAAGGTACTTGAAGAGCCACCGTTGAAAGCAAGCAGCCAAGATATTTACATACTCTTAAGATGAACCTTCCTTGAGCGGTATCTTGCGATGATTTTGGGGCCTACGTTCCCCGGGCCCGGTCCTCGCAACAGGCGTTCCTGGTTGTGCGACTGAGTCAACCAGGCAGGACCTCGTTACCTTCTCGACCCACGAGGGACTAAAACAGCAACCTATTGAAGCACAAGTTCGAAGCCAGCTTGACGGTGCTCACCTGAGTTTACCCGAAATCTGGACAAGATACAGAACTGTGCGAAAAAGATTTATCTCTATTCTTTGGCGGATTTGTAGGACTTTCGTTGAATATAAGACCAATGTTCTCAAGGTTCCTCATCTGGCCCATCTTCAGAGACATCCAGATCTTGGCAGCCAAAACACAAGGCGCTCAGCCATCAACCGCCTCCATTTCTGGCTTTGCCACTCTCAAGAGCAACACTCCACCAGTGATCAATTATTCCCGGCTGACGCGCACAGGGAGATCTTCACTCAACACGTAACTGCGAGTAAAGATCATGTCAACCGACAATATGAAGGCTCTGGCACACCGCTCACTCACACTCTCACCATCACACACAAAGATCCTAACGAGCATTATGGTTTATTCCTAACGGAAACTAATAATCTCAAATCAATGAGTTTCTAGGGGGGGGGGGGCTTCAGATGAGCTGACGGAGCACACAGGTTACACCAGAGAACGCACAGGTACACACCAGAGAAACAGGTACACAATACCAACACCAGAGAACGCACAGGTCACCAGAGAACTCACACAGGTACATCAGAGAACGACAGGTACACCAGAGAACGCACAATACACCAGAGAACGCACAGGTCACCAGAGAACGCACAAATACACCAGAGAACGCACAGGTACACCAGAGAACACACGGTCATCAGGGAGTCACACGGTAGACGTCACCATTACCTGTGCGCGAAAAAATAACAGACGAGCAAAGCAATACAAACCAATAGAAGCACAAGCCCCGACGCATTCCGTGGATCCATGAGATTAATCAGCGCCAGTCATGAGACGCTGAAGGGATCTTGCAAGCCTGCAATACCAGTAATTAGCTCCCTTCCCCCCTGCTGGGTTGATAGCGTAATTGGGGGTTGCAAGACAAGTAGGAAACACTTTGGCACTTTATGGGAGTATTTTTAAAGCAAAAAAAATATTATAGTTGACGTATATCCAATTTGTTCAGAGTTGTTATAGGTAGTTGTTTTTCTTCTACTATGACAGTCGAGGGCGTTGATAGCTGCAGTTAGCGCACGGGAACCTGAGATACGAAACCTGTAGATCTTTGCTCAATCACGGCGGCATTATTACATTTAAGTTTAAAAGCTTCAAAATTTCACAATCTGAGGTGTTATTATTGTTATAAACAACCTCCTAGTGCTTCGAAGCTCATGATTGAGGAAAGATGTACAGGTTCGTAGGTGGTTGCGGCAATGCTTGGAGAGTCCTGGGCGTTCCTGGGGTGGTGTGACATGTCTTCTTAAAGCTGAGTGGTAGAGGTGGCTTCCACAACCACTGCTTCCAGGGTTCGTTCCTCATCCAAGCCACCTACTCTACAGGAGTCTTGGTTAAACAGAGGACGAGTACTGTCCTCTGTTTAACTGGTACATCTAATCTCCATCTGTGCTTCCTCGTTATATTGAGTAGAGTCTGAAACCTGAGAAATGTTCATCTTTAGACGAGCCCAACCTAACCCAATCAAACGAAAAATAAGGGATAAAATGGGTTGTGTTTTTGGGCTCCTACTACTGATTTCCCCCCTCCCCTCTCCCTCCCATCCAATGTGAAATGGACTGTCCCTGCTTTAATGGGGCTTCTTGGCTTGCTGCGCTCATCCCGATCTCCCGCAAAGCATTGCATAATATATACATACATGCATTGCATACATGCAACCTACCAAACAGTACCTCTCACTTTATATTTATACACATTTACTATTTCATTCCTAGTCTTGTATGTAAACAAAATGATGATGATGGATTATGAACGTTTCTGCGGGACTTCACTATTTCTTCAGCTTCTACTGGTTAGTCTTGTGAGTGGGCCTTCGTTCTCAGTAGAAGTCTTTCTGAATCAATCTTTCAAGACAGTTTTGGAGTTATCAATAGACACAAAGAGGAGCCTGTATCCTCTCTTGTGTGATCATTCACATAAATCAGGAAGAAGATTCTGATTATCATTCACATAAATCAGAAAATCAGGCCCTGGTCTTAACCCTTCAGCCCCCCCCCCCTTTTATCAGCTCGACCACTCTTATCATTCTCCCTCTCACTGTGATTCATTGTCTTGTGTTACTAAGATACTCTTTATCCTCTCCAACACCTTCCTTTCACTCCAGTTTCAGCATTAAGTCTCATTTCTGGCACCGTGGAAGTTTCTGACAAACTTTTTTTTATCTGCACGCTAGATTTTCTGACCTTAAGTCACCTCGGCACAGAACTCCGCCTTTCGGGGTAAACTTAAAAAAAATAATATATCTTTTTAATTTAAATATGCCACGTTTGGAATCTACTGTGGATCCGAGCAGGTGATGTAAGTTTTCTTCAGATGTGGTACTTTTCTCAGCCTCTTTAAAGTGCCTTACATGGTAACAATCGCTATGTAGGCTGTCTTCAAGCTTTCTGGCAGTTCTCTTGTTTCCAGAGACCTGTTGTATGTCTTAATATTGTCGGTTAAATCTTATATGGCACCATATCATAAGTCTTGTTTGGCACCATAATCTTGTATGGCACCATAGCATAAGCCTTGTATGGCACCAACTCACACACACATAGTGAATACACTTTAGATATATATCCAGGTCCCCCCCCCCTTCTCACCCATCAAGATTGAATTAATGACGCTTCCCCAGAATGGAACCCTATAACTGTAGCCTATCTCTCGGATACCTAATTACTGCTAGGTGATCAGAGGCATTAGGTGAAAAGTACACGTGCCCAACCCCTTCTTGTCCCGCCCGGGAATCAAACCCGGGATCCCAGATTTGCGAGTCGAGAACGAAGCCAACCTCGGAACCACGAGACTCGAGCCATACAGGCAAACTCACAGGTACCAAACAGGGAGAGTACAAGAAAATCCAACCAATCACCACCTCCTCTCTCCGCTCGTCTTACACACACACACACACACACACACACACCACACACACACACACACACACACACACACACACACACACACACACACACATACACACACACAACGTCTTCCTTCCTCCAGCAGCAACAGCAGGACTAAGGGGCAGGCGGAAGACTGTGGTGAGACATCCTGTGATTTTGGTAATTATTAAGAGGTTCTGATATCAGGTGGACTACGAGGGCTTTGTTTGGGTTAAGGCCCTCTGTGTGTACCTTAACCCTGGCTGTACCACAGCTCTCTCTCTCTGAGGTGTTGCAGAGGGTCTGCACGGTGCTCTCTCTGAGGTGTTGCAGAGGGTCTGCACGGTGCTCTCTCTCTGTGAGGTGTTGCAGAGGGTTGCACGGTGCTCTTTGTGAGGTGTTGCAGAGGGTCTGCACGGTGCTCTCTGTGAGGTGTTGCAGAGGGTCTGCACGGTGCTCTCTGTGAGGTGTTGCAGAGGGTCTGTACGGTGCTCTCTGTGAGGTGTTGCAGAGGGTCTGTACGGTGCTCTCTGTGAGGTGTTGCAGAGGGTCTGTACGGTGCTCTCTGTGAGGTGTTGCAGAGGGTCTGTACGGTGCTCTCTCTGAGGTGTTGCAGAGGGTCTGCACGGTGCTCTCTGTGAGGTGTTGCAGAGGGTCTGTACGGTGCTCTCTGTGAGGTGTTGCAGAGGGTCTGTACGGTGCTCTCTGTGAGGTGTTGCAGAGGGTCTGTACGGTGCTCTCTGTGAGGTGTTGCAGAGGGTCTGTACGGTGCTCTCATTGAGGTGTTGCAGAGGGTCTGTACGGTGCTCTCTGTGAGGTGTTGCAGAGGGTCTGTACGGTGCTCTCTGTGAGGTGTTGCAGAGGGTCTGTACGGTGCTCTCTGTGAGGTGTTGCAGAGGGTCTGTACGGTGCTCTCTCTGAGGTGTTGCAGAGGGTCTGCACGGTGCTCTCATTGTGTGCATGATGGGGTGGTGAAGAGTAAGGGAAGGGGGGGGAGGGGAATTATCAGGAGAATAGGCCAATCCATTACGACTGTATAGCACTGGGAAGGGAGGCCAGGATAAGGATTTGGGATGGGACGGGAGGGAAAGGAATGGTGCCCAACGACTTGTGGACGATCGGGGATTGAACGCCGACCTGCATGAAGCGAGACCGTCGCTCTACCGTCCAGCCCAAGTGGCTAGAGAAAGTGATAGTGACAGAAAAAAAAACAGAGATTACGAAACAGAGAAAGATATGACCAGGGGGAGGGGGGGGGGTGAAAATAGAGACGTAGAGACAGAGTTATGTAGGAGTTACTTAATGGAGCCTGAGGTTATCACAGACACACTATACTGCCACTCAGTCTTCCTGTTTACACACACACACACACACACACACACACACACACACACACACACACACACACACACACACAACACACACACACACACACACACACACGGCTCCTCATTACTCTCATCCCACGCACCCCCTCCTCCTCCTCTTTACCAGTCAACATTATATATATATATATATATATATATATATATATATATATATATATATATATATATATATATCCGCACTGGGTCAGGTGATAAAACAATAAAGGTGAAACATAGGGAAAATAGAAGAACATCTTATATTTATAAAGAAACATTTATAGAAAACATCCCTATGTTTTCACCTTTATTGTTTTATCACCTGACCCAGTGCGGGTATATAATCAAACCACATTGTAATATATATATATATATATATATATATATATATATATATGTATATATATATATATATATATATATATATATATATATATATATCATGTTTTAACTGTATTTAAAGAAGCTGCTGATTGATGCCAGCATCCTCGAACACCCCCCCCCTTGCCCCCCCCCCCTCTTTTTTACATCTTTTTCATTTCAGTAGAAATATATTTGCACCGTAATGAAATATATTAGAAATGTACTAATGTACTACTACTCTTGTCGGGTGAATGTAGACGTGATTATATATTTCCCTCCCCATGTTTGGAGGAGATCTTTTCAGCGCGTTCAAGTCACCTAAATTATTCTATAACAAGATAGACAGAATTATAGACATTATTCCTTTAGACAGGAACAATTTATTAAAACTGTCCATTGGCAAGATGTCATTTCAGGGGGGGTGACACTCACCGCGCGTCTCGCCTGCAGAGATTTGGTCTGGTTTCGAACCTTGGCTGAGGATGATTGACAGGACACCAAAAAATCTTCAACTGTTTACCTCTCTTCATCCAGCAAAAATTGAGGGAGTCAGTTGTTAACCAATTGGGTGGTTTGTGTTGTAGGGACAACTAGTAGGTATGGCTTAGTTGACGAGACCACACACTAGCAGGTGAAGGGACGACGACGTTTCTAGTGTGTGATCTCGTCAACTTATTTTAGCCATGTTATTGTGACTCATCGCCTAGGTATGGCTTACGTTAAAAATTAATGGAAAATGCTGCTAAAAAAAAAAAGTGTAGGTGGGTGTGGGAGCGGTAGAGTGGTAGGGTAGACTATAAGGATAGTATCCCCGCACCCCTGGAGACTCTCCACAACTCCACTTACTCCAGTAACCGCAACTCTCTCACACGCACGCACGGACACGCACACGCAACAGGTATACGGCGTCTGCCAGGAAGCTTCAGCGTTCAAGCTTTGCATCTCACCTGTTCAAACAAGTTCGAGAATAGTTCGAGGATGTTTATTCCCCAAGGATGACATTCGAGTTCCAGCTGTCCCGAGTGGAACTACGGAGGGAGCCCGCTACTGTTGTTATTGTTATAAACAGCCTCCTAGTGCTTCGGAGCTCATTAATTGTTTAATAATTGTAAACAAAGCCGCCAAAGATTGAGAAAAGATGTTTAGGTTCGTAAGTGTTTGCGTAACTTCTTCGTGAATCTAGCCCCAGACCGCCACCAGAGCTGGTCTGCTAGGATACAGAGGCTGGTAGTCCCTGCTAGGATACAGAGGTTGGGAGTCCCTGCTAGGATACAGAGGTTGGGAGCCCCTGCTAGGATACAGAGGTTGGGAGTCCCTGCTAGGATACAGAGGCTGGGAGTCCCTGCTAGGATACAGAGGCTGGGAGTCCCTGCTAGGATACAGAGGCTCGGAGCCCCTGCTAGGATAGAGAGGTTCGTAGCCCCTGCTAGGATACAGAGGCTAGGAGCCCCTGCTAGGATACAGAGGCTGGCAGTCCCTGCTAGGATACAAGTAGTGGCATGTCTGTCACAATTACACACACGTCACACATGACAGCTCTGACCTCTGTCATGCTTCAACAAAAACACATCCGGCAAACGAAAGTTACTTTGCAACAGCAGTCCTTCTCTAACGACACTTGGACTGGTCGACACAGCGACGTGTTGAGCTTCATGCAGATCGGAGTTCGATTCTCGCTGATCCAAGTGGTTGGGCACTGTTCCTTTCCTGTAATATCGCTTCCAAATGCCGTGTTTGGAAGGCTTAACGCTTGGTAAGGTAACAGAGGCATCAAGTCTGTTACCTGACCAAGTAACAGAGGCATCAGGTCTGTTACCTGACCAAGTAACAGAGGCATCAGGTCTGTTACCTGACCAAGTAACAGAGGCATCAGGTCTGTTACCTGACCAAGTAACAGAGGCATCAGGTCTGTTACCTGACCAAGTAACAGAGGCATCAGGTCTGTTACCTGACCAAGTAACAGAGGCATCAGTTCTGTTACCTGACCAAGTAACAGAGGCATCAGTTCTGTTACCTGACCAAGTAACAGAGGCATCAGGTCTGTTACCTGACCAAGTAACAGAGGCATCAGGTCTGTTACAGGTGTGACCTTGGTGTTACTGGCAGGATACGAGGCTGAGTCGTCACTAATATCGGGGTTTCCGGGTGGAGTCCCGCTCCTGTAGCGGCCTCTACTGCAGGTGGTGGAAGCGGCCGAGACTCCTCAGGGTTTCCGGCAGGTGGAGGCGATCTCAACACCTTCCTGCAGCATCCACTACGCCCCCGAGAGGGGCAAGGCAATTACTTTCGTTTCACCTGTTACTTAAGTGCTCTTAAGTCTGTATCATTTTCCCTTATTCATATTCTTGAATCTTACAAGTTAGTAGTTCATTGTGCTACCTGCGGTACCCGGCGTTTCTCGGGGTCTCTGACGGAGACCGAGTATCGTCAGGACACACCAGTTACATAGCTGCATAAAGGCTATGGCCAAAGGCTATAAATATATATATATATATATATATATATATATATATATATATATATATATATATATATATATATATATAAAGGCTATAACAAATTGTACAAAATATTACTATAACAATAGTATTTATTTTAGCATATCAATTGACATGTGTTGTGAATCCATTGTCACAAAATGTCACACAATAAAAAAAAGTGTGTGTACTTAATTTATATAAATAGGTAATTTATTAAATTATTTGTATATATGTTCATATATTTACTATGCTATTGAATACATATATCCACTGACATATATTGTGTATCATAGTAAATATATGTACATATATATATATTATATTATATATATATATATATATATATATATATATATATATATATATATATATGTATAATGTAATCAATTACCTATTCATATCAATTACGTGCAGACAAAAATTATATTTTGTGACATTTTATTAAACAGAACAATGTAAACATTAGTGTTAACATCAAGTGAGACAGAGAGAGAGAGAGAGAGAGAGAGAGAGAGAGAGAGAGAGAGAGAGAGAGAGAGAGAGAGAGAGAGAGAGAGAGAGAGAGAGAGAGAGAGAGAGATAAATGATAAGTGATGACAGGGGAGCTAATGTTGAAGGCTAGAGTTAAGCAGAGGTAATCGCCACGATT
This sequence comes from Procambarus virginalis, assembly GCA_020271785.1. Classification (NCBI taxonomy): domain Eukaryota; kingdom Metazoa; phylum Arthropoda; class Malacostraca; order Decapoda; family Cambaridae; genus Procambarus; species Procambarus virginalis. The sequence continues at coordinate 16,382,422 of WNGS01167840.1, read as the reverse complement.
TCACACTTGTCGGCTCACCCCACAGATATTTTAGTGGGTGATGGAGAAGGGGAGAGGGAGGGATATGGAGGGAGAGAGGGAGAGAGAGAGAGAGAGAGAGAGAGCTAAATGGAAGGACAGGAAGACACAGAGAGAGAGAGGATGGGAAGGAAGTGAAGATTAAGCACTCACTGGATTTAATAATACAACGCGATTTATCGCCCGGTAGCTTTTTGGGGGGTAAAAAAAAAATACAATTAATCCTCACAGGTGTAAATCATCGTTTACACGGGTCGGACCCAAACTCGACAGTCTATCAACGCCACTTGACGTGTTAACCTCAGCCGGGAATTTACGAGTTTATAACACACATCCTAGCAACCTCCCCCCCCCCCCTCCGAACAAATATTTTCCCTTCTCTGTTAAAGTTTTTCTCCGGGCTGCTGAAGCGATGTAGCCGTCTGTGCTACATGCCCATGTTGACTACGGACTTTATCGGTGATCGTTCGAGTCGATTTAAAATTGATTAACAAATTTCGAAATTAGACAGTGAATAATTTTTTTCCGTCTTTGTTATATATTCATAATTGTAGTTGTTTTTGTAATTTGATTTATTGGGCCTTTATTATCAGGCTGTTACGGAATTACTATTAATCAAAGAGAGTAGCAGCAATAATTGCAGTAGCAGCAACAGCAGTAGTAGCAACAGTAGCAGCAGTAGCAACAGTAGCAGCAGTAGCAACAGTAGCAGCAGTAGCAACAGTAGCAGCAGTAGCAACAGTAGCAGTAGCAACCTGAATTTAACTGCTCCCCCCATTGTGTGATCTTATTAGCTAAGTTGTTGTTGTTTAAGATTTGCTACCTGGAACAAAAAGTTCCAGGTAGTACGGGGTATGGTGAGCCCGTGATTAACAGTGCTAAATTCCCCACCACTCTGAAATCTGAAATCGATTTCAGCCTGAAATCAGGCTGAAATCGAGCCCACCCAGATTGGTCAGTTTCGATTCCAAGTTACGACTTCACTGGTGTCCGGGGCCGGGACTTGCGCCCCTACTTTCGAAACCTGTACATCTTTCTCCAGTACTGGCGGCATAGTGACATAGGTCCCGAGTTCCGAAGATCTGTAAGTTTGTCATTAACAATAACATCCTTTGGCCGCAAGGTTTCCAAGCTCATACATGGTTTAATACACACTACGCCGCCATGAGCGAGAAAAGATGTACAGGTTTCGCAAGTGAACGCGTAAATAATTGATGAATACAGGCCCATATACAGAAAAGGCCCATATCATCAAAATAATTGATGAATACAGGCCCATATACAGAAAAGGCCCATATCATCAAAATAATTGATGAATACAGGCCCATATACAGAAAAGGCCCATATCATCAAAATAATTGATGAATACAGGCCCATATACAGGTTCATTTCATGAGTGGTTTAATGGGCGTCTGACAGCTGGGTGGACAGCGCTTCGGATTCGTAGTCCTGAGGTTCCGGGTTCGATCCCCGGTGGAGGCGGAGACAAATGGGCAAAATGTTTCTTTCACCCTGATGCCCCTATTGCCTAGCAGGAAATAGGTACCTGGGAGTTAGACAGCTGCTACGGGCTGCTTCCTGGGGATGTGTAACAAAAAGAAGGCCTGGTCGACGACCGGGCCGCGAGGACTCTGAGCCCCGAAATCATCTCAAGATAACCTCAAGATAAGATTGGGTGACGTGAATGAAGAGTCCCGTCAGACCACCGCTGTCACTCCTCCACCTCCTCCAGGGGATTTCTCTCTAAATCCCCTCAAGGTATCCTCATGGTATGGGTTACATATTTTCCACCACATTGCTGTGTCCTATTCTCTGGCTATCTAGGATATCTGAAAGTTCCATTCAGTCTGGAATGGAGCAGGGCGGTGGGTTCGAACGTGCGTCCTGTATCACCCCCAGATGATTGGCTCTGACGTTTGGCTCTCTGGCCTCAAGTACACGGTTTACATCCTGATATAGAAGCCAAGGAATGTGTGTATATGGTGTACGAAAGGCAATGTACACCTTCCAGACAAGATAGGTCTTGATACTGTTGAAGTCATTTGTTATTTAACATCGTTTTCACATCTGATTTGTTTTATTCATTCAAAACATCTAAATGTTTTCTTACCCACACACACGTGTGTGTGTGGGTAAGAGCTGAAGCTCAACCCCCACAAGCACAACTAAGTGAGCACACACACACACACACACACACACACACACACACACACACACACACACACACACACACACACACACACACACACACATACACACACACCTGACTTTTCCTTTTACCCATTTGCACACCTAGCTTTACAACTTCACACCTGACAGGAGGTAAACTTGTTCCAAACACATTTAACGGCCTATTTCAAGTTCGCATCTACCAGTCTCCAAGACCACCTTCCTTCTCCCTGACCTGTGCAACTACGCACATTGATCACACAACACTTAATATATCCATTTTATATATATATATATATATATATATATATATATATATATATATATATATATATATATATATATATATATATATACATAGTTTCAGTTTCAGTTTCTGGAACAGTTCAGGCGCTGGAACAGTTTCCTGTTCCAGCGCCTCAGTGTCGCAGTGCAGAGGGGAAATGCGTGCTGTATCCTGGGTACGCACCCAACCTCCGAGGAGCTGGACGAGGTCTTCGAACGCTGATTGTTTAATTGTTATATATTTGTGTGTGTGTGTGTGTGTGTTCTCTGTAAACTGTAGCATTGCAATAAAATAAAACAAAACATACAAAAAAATAATAGGGGTGGTAGGAGAAGAAAAGAATTAAGTATTCAGTGAGAATCCACAAGATCTTCTCTGAATGCTCTTTGTTTTCTTCTTCGAGGATGTGGGTCCCTGCAATTGCACCAGAGGTGGTACCCCTAATATATACATATATATATATATATATATATATATATATATATATATATATATATATATATATATATATATATATATATATATATATAATGCAAATAATATTTGCAATTATTATTATAATATTATATTATTATCATAATAATTGTTGTATTTAATAATTATCACTCTTCCTTCTACTTGTCTTGAAGGAGGCCGGCCTCGGGTGAAGAGGGGCTGTGACGATCCTTGTCTGGAACCCGTAGGTGCGGGACCGGGACGTCCACCTCCCGAGGGTCGTGCGGCCCAGGCTCTGCTTCAGGAGGCTGGGGTCGTTCATGCCCTTGTTGGGGTGGTTCTTCTCCGGCCCCGACCACGGCGGTCTCCGGGTTGGAGGTCCCTGTGCCCTTCTTCACCACCTTCGAGGTCAACCCCGGAACTCACAGTTCCTGCGACGGCGCTGGAACCAATCGTATTGGCGTATGCCTTTCCATTGGTGACTTTCAGCGCCGTGGAGAGAGGGGACCTGCTGCCTGGGTAACAGCTTCTCCCCCTAATCAACCTACCCTGGCTTTGCACCCTGGTGAGGCCACTCCAGACCGACAACCAGAGCGCAACTCCATAGTCTCCTGAGACTGATGGATGCCTACTACTACTATATATATATATATATATATATATATATATATATATATATATATATATATATATATATATATATATATAATGCATATTTCACCACATACCGCTCTTCCAAAATCACAAGTTTATCAGCGTTCATATTTCCATACAAGCAAAGGAGCTTATCTACACAACCATCTAATTAGTATCTTTCTCGTATGATTATCTAAATATCCTTTAACAATCTATATGCTATAGTCTCCTACTTATACAATCCTCCCATTCTCCTATACACCCATTTATCTGTGTCACTGCTGTGTGCCACTGTTCCCCTTCCCTCCCCCCTTACACCTCCCCCCTACCCTCTCCCTTACACCCCCCTTCCCCTTCCATTTTTCTTTTTTACCTCCCATCACCTGACACGAAAAATATACCTGTTCCATTGGCTGAGCCAAGAGCCATTAGTGAGGATGGTCAGGTGTTTCCGGGACAGACAATTACGAGGAACAGGAGGATAGGTTGCTGTGGAGTGAGGGGGGGAAAGAAGGGGGAGGGGAGGAGCAGGGACGAATGAGGGGGGGGGGAGGTAGAAGGGGTAAGAGCAAGAGGTAAAAGGTGAATAGGGGAGGAGAAGAGTGAGGAAAGATTAAGGGAGGAGGGGGGGGGGTGAAGAGGTGGATGGAACTAAGTATATACGGAACTTATAGGGAAGGTGTTCCGTGTACCGGGGGGGGAGGGGGGAATAGGGGAATGGAGAAGGGAAAAGAGGGCACGAGGAGGGGGGGGAGGGAGAAAGGGTGTTAAAGGTGTAGTTCCGGGGTGTGTTATACCCTGTGTTAAGGGTGAAGGGCGTGGCACCTTGGGGAGGGGGTAGCCTAACCACGTATCTCCTGGGGAAGCGGGGAGGGTAGAGTGAGGTGGGGGGGGGGGAGGAAGAGTTGAAGGGAGGGGAAGTGAGGGAGGGATGGAGGGGGAGTGAGGGAGGATATGGTGTCCTCGTAGGTAGACAGGTAGAAAATAGTGATCACAGGTGCCTCGGTACGATTAGTAGACCGTTACCTCATTGTATGTGGTTTGGATGAAGAGTGAGGGGGAGGGGGGTGTAGGGGGGGTATAGAGGGAGGTCTTAAGTGGCCCTTGTTAGGTAATTGGGTCGTGGGTGGGCTGTTAAATGGCTATGGTTCGGTAGTTAGGTGATTGGTGTGCTGTATCTGTGGCTAGGTAACTGGGCGGTAAGAATATACTGGTTTAGGCTGGGCACTAAAGGCTCTATGGGTGTTGTATCGCCGTTTCATCTCAAGTGCCAATATCAACTACATTATCTCCTCCCACCATACGGTCAACCTATTAACCTGAGCTGTTACTTCACCATTCAACCATTTACCCCTCATCTCCATTCAGCATCATCCCCCCCCCCCCCCACCCTTCATCTTAATGTAACATCACTCTTTCCTACCCTCCCCCCCCCCCCCCATCTCCATGCAGAGCCTGCCTCTTTATCTCCATGTAGCATCATTATATCTGTATGCAGCATCACCACTACAGCGAAGTACCTTCTGTTAACTATACCTTAGCATTTCCCAGTCCACAGAGAGGTACTGTGATGATACAAAGGTCATGTTTACATTTCAAAACGGTGCTCGAAAGTGATTTATATAAATTATTATGTTTTAAAATCGTTATATTGTTTTCAAATCCCGATATTGTTTTAATCATTATATTGGTATTGTCATAATATTATTTTGAAATGATTTCAGACGTTTTTGGCTACGTGTGGCCAGAGTACTGCAGCATAGAGAAAGGCTTTCCAAGCCTAACGTTTATTTTTTAAGCTTGTTAGTAGGTTTTTTTCAAGTCACGTGTGGAGTTGCACCGGGTAAGTGGAAGTTCAAGGTTCTTCCACTAGTGTGGAAGAACCTAGTGTCCACACTGTTCCTTCCACTAGACCTTAGTGGAAGGA
>WNGS01167840.1:16363066-16375760 GCA_020271785.1 Procambarus virginalis | reverse complement strand
ATCTTAAGATATGTTTTACATTAAAGAGCATTTGACCAATGTTTTGAGCATTGGTCGCTAAAGATGGCTCTCGGAGGTGGGATTAATTAACGCACACTCACACACACACTCGTTCTCTTTCTCTCCCTCATTCTCTCTCTCTCTCTCTCTCTCTCTCTCTCTCTCTCTCTCTCTCTCTCTCTCTCTCTCTCTCACTCTCTCTCTCCTCGCTATCACTGCCTGAGGACACATTCTGGCGCGCGTCCTCGTCTACACAACCCGGAGTTAACATCCCACAGTAACACAGCTATATGCTCCACGCTCTCCACCTGACGCCTCTAAATGACTACACAACACTTACTCTTGTATTTAATTTCGTAGCTATTTGTTTGCCTGCATCCTGTAACTTATCCCTGCTATAACACTTCTTACCAACACAATTATGACCTAGACTCGCTTGATATTATCTGAACTCCACACCCAAGAAGTGACTCGAACCCGGACCTCAAGGAGCACATTGCAACTGGTGTCACGGTGCCTTAATCCAGTCGACCATCAGTGACCGCACATAAGGAGGTGATTGCCGAAGCTATTTGACCCCCCCCCTCCACCCGGCGGCACATTGATGGTAATCTTGAGCATAGCTATTTCATCAAATCACTTCATTTTAGAGGGGCCACGTGAGCAACAGAAATGCGAACAAGCTTGAATGATCCCCAAACATATATGCAAATGAAATGTTCATTTGCATATATGCTTAGGGACCATTCAAGCTTGTTCCCATATATATATATATATATATATATATATATATATATATATATATATATATATATATATATATATATATATATATATATATATATATGCGAACAAGCCTGAATGGTCCCCAGGACTATATGCGAATGAAAACTCACACCCCAGAAGTGACTCGAACCCATACTCCCAGGAGCAACGCAACTGGTATGTACAGGGACGCCTTAAACCGCTTGACCATCACGACCGGACAAAAGTTGCGTTGCTCCTGGGAGTATGGGTTCGAGTCACTTCTGGGGTGTGAGTTTTCATTCGCATATAGTCCTGGGGACCATTCAGGCTTGTTCGCATTTGTGTTCCTCACGTGTTGCCCCAAAAAATGAGGTGATTTGATAAAATGCTATGCCCAAGATAACCATCCAAGTGCCGGCGGGGAAGTGGTTCATATAGCTCAGGCTGTCACTTCCTTATGTCCGGTCGTGATGGTCAAGCGGTTTAAGGCGTCCCTGTACATACCAGTTGCATTGCTCCTAGGAGTATGGGTTCGAGTCACTTCTGGGGTGTGAGTTTTCATTCATATATATATATATATATATATATATATATATATATATATATATATATATATATATATATATATATGTGCTATGAGAATTTTCTTTACAACGAGGACGGTGCTGGTCCGAATCTCTCGACGTTACAACTGACTCTCTTCAGGTTGACTTGGAAGGTCAGATGCTGAGACAAGTGAACAGGGTATTATGCCTGATTCAAGACAAGCCTTCGGACTGAGTCTAGCATAAAGAACTACAAGGCTTCTTGCTGAAGGTTCAACGAGGCTTAGATTGTGTCTTGATAGCATCTGCAGTTGCAACTGCAAGGAAACGATGGGCAAAGTATAACTTCGTTGTCAGAATGCACGTGATACAGTCACACACAGACACAATTCAGCTATACAGACTGGAGCCTCAACTAGAGGTAACTGGAAGTATGGTAAAAGTAAAATAACTCATACCAGGTAACGTCCACCCACTTAGACTGGTGGGTATACAGCGACGGCCTCGCTCTTGCATGGTCCGCGTTCGATCCCCGAATGTCCAAGTGGTTATAGAGGCAGTCTTCCCTCACACCGACCTTATATTCCAGCTCCAGGTCAACATCCACTGCAAGGTCTATTCAGTAATATTGATTTAGTGCTGTCTCTTGGTAATTGTCTTGCCGCTGATGGCCTACTAAGGTAGGCCGCAGTGGAGTGAGATGGTAGGAGAAAATTTATACTTGAACACGAAACAATGGATATAAATTGGATTAGTGTAGATTTAGGGAAGACCTGGGTAAATACTGGTTCAGTAACACGGTTGTTGATTTGTGGAATCAAGTACCGGGGAACATAATAGAAATAGGATCCCTTAGAGTGTTTCAGGCGAATGTTAGATATATTATATATATGACATATATGATATATATATATATATATATATTATATATATATATATATATATATATATATATATATATGTATATATATAATCTTAGATAAACAATGCATGTCTATGTTTTCTCGAATACACTCTGTTTTCTTTTTCTGAGGTTACTGATCCATTTACGACTCGGAACCCTTAAAAGGATATTTGTTGGCGATTTTGTTTGTGTGCAATGGTGCATTGTACACTTATAGACCTTTGTCTATTATGAAGCAAAAGTTACACAGCAACTTTACCTACACCAGGTGGAGGCCGGGTCGACGACCGGGCCGCGGGGACGCTAAGCCCCGGAAGCACCTTAAGGTAACTCTAAATAGACATATTGCTCCTCAGTACTATATGACTTAAGTAAAGTTGAACAGACATTTGAATAATGGCTAAAATTATGATTTAATGTCAAAATCATAATATTTATAACAATGTCCACAAAAAAAAACTTAACGTGGGGAGTAATATTTCTTATTATTCGATGTGGGAAAAATCTTTGAACATGCACAAATCTAGGAACAATTAAAAACAAAAATTTTCATTAAGTTCAGAAACCTTCTTAAACATAAAACTCGGAAATCTGTTCAATGTAAGAACACACACACACACACACACACACACACACACACACACACACACACACACACACAGTCTTGTATACCATGCAAGGTGATGGAGAAGATTGTGAGAAAAAACCTAGTAACACATCTGGAGAGAAGAGACTTCGTGACAACCCATCAACATGGGTTCAGGGAGGGTAAATCTTGCCTTACAGGCTTGATAGAATTCTACGATCAGGTGACAAGAATTAAGCAAGAAAGAGAAGGGTGGGCGGACTGCATTTTTTTGGACTGTCGGAAAGCCTTTGACACAGTACCCCATAAAAGGTTGATGCATAAGCTGGAGAAACAGGCAGGAGTAACAGGTAGGGCGCTCCAGTGGATAAGGGAGTACCTAAGCAATAGGAAGCAGAGAGTTACAGTGAGGGGTGAGACCTCAGACTGGCGTGAAGTCACCAGTGGAGTCCCACAGGGCTCTGTACTTGGACCTATCCTGTTTCTGATATACGTAAATGATCTCCCAGAGGGTATAGACTCATTCCTCTCAATGTTTGCTGACGACGCCAAAATTATGAGAAGGATTAAGACAGAGGAGGACAGCTTGAGACTTCAAGAAGACCTGGACAAGCTGCAGGAATGGTCGAACAAATGGCTGTTAGAGTTTAACCCAAGCAAATGTAATGTAATGAAGATAGGGGTAGGAAGCAGGAGACCAGATACAAGGTATCATTTGGGAGATGAAATACTTCAAGAGTCAGAGAGAGAGAAAGACCTGGGGGTTGATATCACGCCAGACCTGTCCCCTGAAGCTCATATCAAGAGGATAACATCAGCAGCATATGCCAGGTTGGCTAACATAAGAACGGCCTTTAGAAACTTGTGTAAGGAATCTTTCAGAACATTATATACCACATATGTCAGACCAATCCTGGAGTATGCGGCTCCAGCATGGAGTCCCTATCTAGTCAAGCATAAGACTAAACTGGAAAAGGTTCAAAGGTTTGCCACCAGACTAGTACCCGAGCTGAGAGGTATGAGCTACGAGGAGCGACTGCAGGAATTAAACCTCACTTCGTTGGAAGACAGAAGAGTTAGGGGGGACATGATCACCACATTCAAGATTCTCAGGGGAATCGACAGGGTTGATAAAGACAGGCTGTTTAACACAAGGGGCACACGCACTAGGGGACACAGGTGGAAACTGAGTGCCCAAATGAGCCACAGAGATATTAGAAAGAACTTTTTTAGTGTCAGAGTGGTTGACAAATGGAATGCATTAGGAAGCGATGTGGTGGAGGCTGACTCCATACACAGTTTCAAGTGTAGATATGATAGAGCCCAATAGGCTCAGGAAACTGTACACCTGTTGATTGACGGTTGAGAGGCGGGACCAAAGAGCCAGAGCTCAACCCCCGCAAGCACAACTAGGTGAGTACAACTAGGTGAGTACACACACACACACACACACACACACACACGCACACACACACACACACACACACACACACACACACACACACACACACACACACACACACAGTAAATGCCGCTCAACCACGAGGTGACAGACCGTACACTTGAGATCCATAAGGAAGCCTGAGATAAAGACCATAAACAACAGACGGAAGGGTGCAGATAAACTACTAACATCAGACCACCAAACAGGCGCTAGCTAGGGGGCAAACAACCACCATCCCCCTCAACCAGCACCCCCCCACACACTCTCTAACCACAAATGTTGTAAGAAGGTTGTGGCTATGTTGCTGGGAAGTAAAAACTAACTTTGTGGTTACAACTTGTGTGTTTCTTGGAGGGAAGAGATATTACAGTCTCTTCCTGCCCGGAGCCGGACACACGCAGACAACACAAGACAGACGACATCGCCGCAGAACCCCCGCAAGCAATTAAACAAGTCACCAGAAACGCTTGGGGAGTGTCGAGAAGAAATTAGCGAGATAATGAAACAACATCTGAGAAATATATAATAAATCTCCCAAACTGGTGCACATTCTAGAGTCACTCCACAATTCCCTAATTCCTTAAAAGGCACAAGAAAACGCTCACCAACTTCCCCTCACGGCAGATTTCGACCTTTTGCTCCTGAGAAATAAAAGCTAAAATTGGGGGTGTCTGTGAAGAGGCATTTAAGTATCCTTTAGACCGGAATATATTTCCATTTTTTCACCATTTTCTCTCTCTCTACACCCTTACCTCCGAGAAAGAAGAGGCTATTTACAGGCCGATTTATGGGGATATTAGCTCTTATGGGGTAAGGAAGTTAAGGGGGTATTTCGCTGAGAGCTGGGATGGTAATCTATTTTCTAGAGGGAAGAGAAAGCTGTATGCTCGACCTCCTCCTTGAGACCTCCTCCTCGAGACCTATAGAGGGTCGAGAAGCCCTATGCTGGGCCATTCTCGAACCTAGCGAAGGATGACATGTAAATGACTTAATGAACTCGAAGGGTCTTTTTGATATCTAAAACACCTAACTTCTGAGTATTTTAGCAACATGAGAGAAGCTCATATGGCAAAATGTAAATTATTATTAATGTCGAATTAGTTATTATTCTAAATAATGCAGCGGTTTCGCCTAACTAGAAGCGTCAAAACTTAGGCAATCCACCTACCCTTCCGGAGCCGATAGTCAGTAGGCCTATGAAACGTCCATACTGCGGTGGTTTTAATTTACGTAAACCACTGCAACTCTTACGCCGGGGGCGAGAACGTCAACAAAATTGTAGTGATATACAGCTTAATGATAGCTATATTGGTGTATCATATTGGGGGAAAAAGACTTAGACAAAGACAAAAGACAAATTGGGGAAAAAGACTAGCAAGACTTAGTTTGAATAGTGATGTTAAGCTTTGTTCACCAAATTACAGAATGGATACTCTCTCTCTCTCTCTCTCTCTCTCTCTCTCTCTCTCTCTCTCTCTCTCTCTCTCTCTCTCTCTCTCTCTCTCAATCAACGTAAAATAACGTATTTAATCTCGGGTATTAAGATTTTCTTATGAAGACAAAATAGGAGAAACTAACTTTATGCTCGAATCAAAAATATAAAATTTTGTTTCTCAAATAAATCCGTCCCATCCCAAATCCTAATCCTGATCCCTTCCAAGTGCTGTATGCTCGTAATCGCTCGGTGCTTTCCCCCTGATACACACAGAAATCACAATAGCGTGATGAATCAAATGAACAAATCCACAAGGACCGTGACGAGGATTCGAACTTGCGTCCGAGAGCATCCCAGACGCTACCTTAATCGACTGAGCTACAGTAGAACTTCGGTTTCAACTCCTTTTGACCATGTCGTAGCTTAGTCGATTAACGCAGCGTCTGGGATGCTCTCGGACGCAGGTTCGAATCCTCGTACGGCCTTTGGGGATTTGTTAATTTTTTCTACTGACAATTCCCTCCCTCCCTCCCGAATTAATGTGCACGCGCGCGCTCGCACGTATCCACGTATCCATCCATGTATTTGTACTCATCTAGTTGTGCTTGCGGGGGTTGAGCGCTGGCTCTTTGGTTCCGCCTCACAACTGTCAACCAACTGATGTACAGATTCCTGAGCCTACTGGGCTCTATCATATCTACATTTGAAACTGCGTATGGAGTCAGCCTCCACCACATCACTTCTTAATGCATTCCATCTGTTAACTACTCTGACACTGAAAAAGTTCTTTATAACGACTCTGTGGCTCATCTGGGTACTCAGTTTTCACCTTTGTCCCCTTGTTCGCGTCCCACCCGTGCTGAAGAGTTTGTCTTTGTCCACCTCGTCAATTCCCCTGAGAATTTTGTAGGCGGTTATCATGTCTCCCCTTACTCTTCTGTCTTCCAGGGATGTGAGGTTCAGCTCCTTTAGCCTTTTCTCGTAGTTCATATCTTTCAGTTTCGGGACAAGCCTGGTGGCATACCGCTGAGTCTTCTCTAACTTTGTCTTGTGTTTAACTAAGTATAGACTCCAAGCTAGAGCTGCATATTCCAGGATTGGTCTGACATGAATGAGTATGGGTGAATGTGTGAATGTTTACATTAATGCCAGCCATGTGTAGGTGTTCCCCGGGTACCTATATGCTCACAAGTATGTAACTAGTACGACCACCGAATTGCCCCATTCAACAAGGTTGAGAGTTATCTGCAGAAAAGGGCTAAGCGAGTATGACCATATTTTTCAAAGGATACGAACACAAGGAGCTGGGATATGAGGACAAGCAGCTGGGATGTGAGGACAAGGAACTGGGAATATGAAGACAGAGCGAACTAATAGTGCCCAACCACTGGGACCATCGGGGATGGAACACCGAACCTGCAAAAACGACTCCAACCACAGAAGTCCCACTGATTAATGACCAAAACAATATCCAATATCTCCAATTTAGGATCCCGCCCCACGGAGTATTTAAACAGTTTTGGAAATGGTAAATCGATTTCTGCGTCGCGTGAGGCCGTTTCGACTCCACCGATCTAAAGAACATAACAAAGCTAACATATATATCACATTTTCTCTGAGAGGAAGAGAAGAGATGGCGTCGTAGAGGAGAAGAAGAGGTATTACATCTCAAGACGTCCTACGCCGCCTCCCCTGAAATGTTGCATAACGAAACCTGTGGATCAGAAGCAGCTAAGATGATGAGCTAAGGCACCCCCCCCCCCACCATTGTAAAGTGGTGTCAGGCTCAATTTTGGGGCCGGACGAAAAGTGCGATTCATTTTGCTTGCAGCTATTCCCTCTTGCAGTAAATAGATATCCTGGAGTTAGGCAGCTGTTGTGGGTGGCATCGTGGGGAACAATTAGTCGTTAACTAGGAGTTGTCGATATAAGTCTAACAGGAAATAGTTAGAATTAGTAACTAGTAGTAACTATTATAGTTAGTCTCTGAAGACTAGCAAACAAAACATATTCTAGACCTCTAGTACCAAAGTTTAGTTAGGTTACGTTAAATTAGGTTAGGTTAGGTTAGGTTAGGTTAGGTTAGGATGTACTTGTCTAGAAGAGGCTGTACTAGGGTCGGTTGGTTTGGTTGGGTTTGGGTTGGGTTTGGGTTTGGTTGGGTTTGGTTGGATTTGGCTGGGTATAGGAAGGGAACTATCAGGAAAAAGCGCTAAACCATTACGACTGTATATATCACCTTGAAGGAATGGTGCCCAACCACTTGGACGGTCGGGGATTGAACGCCGACCTGCACGAAGCGAGATCGTCGCTCTAACCGTCTAGCCCAAGTGGTTGGGTAAGATTGAGTGGGTTTTAAAATCCATTGTCAACTCGTCTCGTATACGGAGTGACTCGTGGTCGTTTATGGGATCACAAATGGAGAATCCAAGTCCAATGAAAAGGTAATTTAGCTCCATTGGAGAACTTATTGACGAGTCTGAGTTGGTGTGCGGGTCCCTGGAGTATTATTGGGCCTCCTCAATGTTAAGTTTTGTGTTTTCATTTCTACACGCTGAGATTAGCAACAGAACTGGCCTGTTCTTGTGCGCCCTCACAGCTGCTCTCCGACGCTGACTGTGAAATGGGGCAGTAATGGATATAATGGATACAAAATGGGAGAATTCAAATATATATATATATATATAATATATATATATATATATATATATATATATATATATATATATATATGTGAGAAAGCTGCATGAACGCGCAAGCCATATATCACTAAGAACTCTTTGACCCGGCCAGGATTCGAACCCATGCCGTCCAGGATCACCCCTAAACGTACACAGTACCGTGACCACCGCACCAATGATCGTCTTATAAGGACGATCATTGGTGCGGTGGTCACGGTACTGTGTACGTTTAGGGGTGATCCTGGACGGCATGGGTTCGAATCCTGGCCGGGTCAAAGAGTTCTTAGTGATATATATATATATATATATAGCTGGAGAGCACTGCCGGAACAACGCAAAATAAAATATATGAAAGTCAAGATTTTGCGTATTTAACACACACACATACACGAGCCTAATAGCTGAGTGGACAGTGCTTTGGACTAGTAATCCTAGAGTCCGGGTTCGAACCCCATTGATGGTAGAAACAAAATGGACAGAGTTTCTTTCACTCTGATACTCCTGTTACCTATCAGTAAATAGGTACCTGGGAGTTAGACAGCTGTTACGGGCTGCTTCCTGGGTGTGTGTGTGTGGAAAGAAAATAAAAAAAATTAGTTAGTAGTTAGTAACAGTTGACTGATAGACAGTTGAGAGGCGGATCGAAAGAGCAGAGCTCAATCCCTTCAAGCATAACTAGATGAATACAAATAGGTGAATAATTATACACACACACACACACACACACACACACAGTGTGTGTGTGTGTGTGTGTGTGTGTGTGTGTGTGTGTGTGTGTGTGTGTGTGTGTGTGTGTGTGTGTGTGTGTTTGAACATAGACAGAAACTACAGGACGACCTGGACAAACTGGAGGAATGATCAAGAATATGGCTACTAAAGTTTAACTCAGGAAAGTGTAAAGTAATAAAATTAGGCGAAGGGAGCAGGAGGCTGAACACAAGGTACCATCTGGGAGGTGAAATCCTGCAAGAGTCAAATACAGAGAAAGATCTGAGGGTTGATATCACACCGAACCTGTCCCCAGAAGCCCACATCAAATGGATATCATCAGCAGCATATGCTAGACTGGCCAACATAACAACTGCCTTTAGAAACTTGTGTAAGGAATCGTTCAGGACCCTGTATACCACTCAGACCAATCCTGGAGTATGCAGCTCCAGCCAAGAGTCGATACCTAGTTAAACACAAGACAAAGTTAAAGAAAATTCATAGGTGTGACTAGTCCCAGAATTGAGAGGTGTGAGCTAAGAGGAAAGGCTACTTAAACAAGACCTTACGTCCATGGAAAACAAAAAAGTAAAGAGAGACATGATAACCACCTACAAAATTCTCAGGGGAATTGACAGGGTGGATAATGACAAACTATTTAGCACGGGTGGAACACGAACAAGGGGACACAGGTGGAAACTGAGTACCCAAATGAGCCACTGAGACATTAGATTTGTTTCAGTGTCAGAGTAGTTAAGAGATGGAATGCATTAGGCAGTGATGTGGTGGAGGCTGACTCCATACACAGTTTCAAATGTAGATATGATAGAGCCCAATAGGCTCAGGAATCTGTACACCAGTTGACAACTGAGAGGCGGGACCAAAGAGCCAGAGCTCAACCTCCGCAAGCACAACTAGGTAAGTACAGACTATCGTTATAAAACCCAAGGGTGCAAAGCATCCAAAGGAAATTGAACCTATTGCTTTGTATAGGCAGCACAGCAATTCAGTGGCAAGAGGCAGAGAACACCAGCCACCTTCACACTTGCCCAAACAGGTAAGACACCATTCGAGCACTGATCCACGGAACATCATGCAGCATCGAGAGACTTGGGAGGGAACACATCACACCATACATGGCTGGGAGAGCCGGACATAAACACCCCAGCACTCAGGCTGCAGCGCCGATGGTTCACTAATTACAGAGTTGTTAGAGAGCTTTTTTTTCCCTACCCTGCGGCCATTAAATCAAAGACGCTTGTTAGCAGATGTTAGGCGGAGAGCCTCGCTCGACCAAGGACGCCCACCGGAATACATGAATAATAAGTAGGTGCCAAAAAGGACTCCCTAAAAAAAATTGTCAATTATAATTTGGGAATTTTATGGGGTACATTTAGCTTTACAGTGATGGACCTTGGGTTCCTAAAGGCCGCTTCTGCCTCAAGGGGATGGTGGCGGAGACGGGATGATCCTGGAATCATGTGATACACGTGGCACGAGTCATTCTGGAATGTAAATCCAGTGTGTTATCCTGTGGAACACAAATTATGGATCTGCACGCATTATATACTTGCAGCGACATCTGTCGAATATTTGCGCAACGAGATAACATACACATTAAATCATGATTAATGTGACTAAATTAATTGGCAAAAAGACCTGAGTACTAGAGTTTAACTGAAATAAATGTAAAGTGATGAAACTGGGTGTAGGGAGCAGGAAGCTAGACACAAGGCACCGAATGGAAGATGAAGCCCGTCATGTAACGAGGAAAGAGAAGTATCTAGAAGTTGATATCACACCAAACCTGCCTCCTGAAATCCACATTAAAGAGATATCATCAGCTGCACATGCGAGGCTGGCTACCATCAGAACTGCCTTTTGAAATTTATGCTCGGAATCGTTCATAGCCTTCAATTTCACGTATGTCAGACCAACCTTAGAGTATGCTGCTCCAGCGTGGAGTCCCTTGCTAGTCAAGCACAAGACGAAGTTGGAGAAGGTTATTAGGTAAGCTACTAGACTAGTCCCAGAACCACGAGGAATGAGTTGCGAGGAAAGGCTGCATAAATTGAACCTCACGTCGCTGGAAGATAGAAGAGATTGGAGAGGCACGGTTACCACACACAAAATTCCCGGGAATGGATAGAGTAGATAATGATAGATTATTAGGCATGGGAGGTACTCCCACGAGCGGACGCAGGTGGAAACCGAGTACCCAAGTGAGCTACAGAAATATTGATATTAAAATCAATTTATCTCTAGAAAGAGATAAATTGTTTCATCGTTAGAGTTGTTAACAAATGTAATGCATTAGGGAGTAATGTGGTGGAGGCTGACTCTATGCACACTTGCCCAACTAGGCTGGACGGTAGAGCGACGGTCTCGCTTCATGCAGGTCGGCGTTCAATCCCTGACCATCCAAGTGGTTAGGCACGATTCCTTTCCCCCGTCCCATCCCAAATCCTTATCTTTCAAAGTGCTATATATAGTCGTAATGACTTGGCGCATTATCCTAATAGTTTCCCTCCCCTTCCACACACACACTTTTGAATGTAGATATGATAGAAAAATCTCAGGAAACTGAGCCTATTAGGCTCTGATTCATTGATTAATGGAGATTAAAGCCCCCCACAAGAGGTGGCACGGGCATGAGTAGCCCGTATAGGGGGCAGATGTTTGGAGTGAATGTGATCTTTGGTGGTGTAACGTCTTAAAGTGTGTCTGGGTCTAGTCTGCGTATATGTTGAAGTGTTACTGGGCCCCTGCCCACCTCTCGCACCCTCTCCCACAGTTTCTCACCCCTCCCACAGTTTCTCACCCTCTCCCACAGTTTCTCACCCTCTCCCACACTTTCCCACACTTTCCCACATTTTCCCACCCTCTCCCACCGTCTCCCACACTCTCCCACACTCTCCACCCTCTCCCACACTAACACTAAACTACAAAATTACACTCCATAATCAAACCCCCAATAAACTTTTATTGAAGAAACCAGAGAACGGCCGAAAAATCGCACCAAATCTACCGAAACTTTCTTCTGTTCCCCCATTCTCTTTTTATTCTCCTCTCGCTCTTCTCTTCCTTGTCAAGAGCCGTCTCCAGCACGAGTATGCACCTCCCTCAGTACCCTTTTTTTTTACTCTCTCCTCTCCCTCATCTTCCTGTTCTTCTCTTCCTGTTGATGGTGTGGCGCGACCTGCTGGGTGGAGGGTGGGGGGCGGCGGCGCCCTTCGCCAGCCCCGTCATGTGGTATCCGACACGATGCCGTAACCTCATCTCGTAGCGCTCGATCCCTTTTGGGACTTTCCCGCTGATGCTCACTTGTTTTCGGCACGTAAGGGTTTCGTCGTCGATTGATGGCTGATGTCTTGGTAATGGCTTCGTTTCTCTTTTGCTGTTTTTCAATGTGTTTTCCCTTCTTCTTCTTCTTCTTTCGCTATTTTATTTCGTCTCTGCTTTTGTATTGTTATTCGTTTATATTCTTAATTGCGATTATTTGGCCTTTTATAATGGACAATAATCTGCGATTACGGTGTGTCTTGATATTTAATTAGCTGTAATGACCGTAATACTTTTACTACTATTGTGATGCTTGTAGTAGTAGCGGAGTAGTCTGCGTCGTCGGCTCACAACCGAGGACT
>WNGS01167840.1:16257960-16306910 GCA_020271785.1 Procambarus virginalis | reverse complement strand
TAGTCACAGTCGTCTTCATCCACCAGTCTGGTAGTCACAGTCGTCTTCATCCACCAGTCTGGTAGTCACAGTCGTCTCCATCCACCAGTCTGGTAGTCACAGTCGTCTTCATCCACCAGTCTGGTAGTCACAGTCGTCTTCATCCACCAGTCTGGTAGTCACAGTCGTCTTCATCCACCAGTCTGGTAGTCACAGTCGTCTTCATCCACCAGTCTGGTAGTCACAGTCGTCTTCATCCACCAGTCTGGTAGAGTGGCAGGCTTCACTGCCTCCCCAGTCAGCTCACCAGGTGTAAATATCTCCCAGTTTTTGTTGATAAAATTAACGTTTTTGATGAATATTTCATCTCCAGCAAATAATTACCATTCACCATGGCTGTTAAATCCATTACCCACAGAACTCAACCCTTCCACAAGCCTGGCCCCGGCGCCTGATTTAAACGAAATTGGATATAAATTAGAGGTAATATGTATGTGATTTGCACTTAATGCATGATAAATTTGGAGGCGGAGAGAGAGAGAGAGAGAGAGAGAGAGAGAGAGAGAGAGAGAGAGAGAGAGAGAGAGAGAGAGAGAGAGAGAGAGAGAGAGAGAGAGAGGGAGAGAGAGAGAGAGAGAGAGAGTAGGAGAGGTATTTAACCAATCTTTGATTGGGAATCCAGAGGTATATTAGTTTTTGTGTGTTAATAGTATAATAAATATTCCCTAGAATGATATTTTAATCTCTTCAAAACCTCAGATTCACGATTTAGAGTAAATATTTTATGGTCTGATAACTTTGGATTCATTACATTACGGAATGTTTGAACGCATGAGACCAGAGAGAAAGAGTCACGGCTGCCGTGTTCTGTCGGCGGAAAAATTCTAATATCGAGAATAAATATTACCTGTATCGGTAATATAGATTCCAACACATAATAGCGTCACGTACTGGTCGTCACGCTATTGGCTGAACGCAATTCTTGAAAACATCTTCGTTAATGGAATAAAAAAGATAAAAAAGAAAGTTATTTATTGTTATTCGTCAAGTTTACAACGAAACAGGTAATGAGAATTGTATTCCTTGTCTGCAACAGTGTTCCATTACACACCAGGTATTGTATGCACATAGTGTCAATTACTGTGACGGATTAGGGAATGATACGATTTAATGGACACGATTATTACTGAGCTTTGCTTAGCGGGAGACATCAGTATCATTACATGTAGCTGTTTGTATATTTTAGTATATAAATATATGCCAGCCGCAACAAAGGCTCACGAGTCAATATTTACGTTCTCTGAAATAAACAAAACGATATTCTTTTTCAAATAAATATTTTATTATTATATACAGAATAGTTTTGTGTAGAGTTGGGTCTATGGAAGGTTCGGTTATGTTTAAATAACTAAATATAAATATGTTTATTCAGGTAAGGTACATACATACAAGTGATGTTACATTAATGGATCGATTTATAGATAGAGCTAGTACATACACTGCCTAAAGCCACTATTACGCAATGCGTTTCGGGCAGAAATGTGTTTTCGGGCAGATATGTGTTTTGGTTCTCTCTTGGAATGATTTGTATTCGAAGTTAGTGAACAAATTTTGAACTGATCCTCCAGGTTTATTCTTCCAAGCTACGACCAGCCAGGCCTCAACGACGTAATCATCAATTTTACGACACGTTCCCAAGCTCTGCTCATCCATGCAGCGGCCGACCCCAAAGACGTCAATTTCAGTGCACACTGTGTATTCAGAATCAATATTTTCTCAAATATAAATTGGCTGTATTTATAATAGAATTATGAGCAT
Source organism: Procambarus virginalis (assembly GCA_020271785.1). NCBI lineage: Eukaryota > Metazoa > Arthropoda > Malacostraca > Decapoda > Cambaridae > Procambarus > Procambarus virginalis. Next base: position 16,305,113 of record WNGS01167840.1, on the reverse strand, counting down.
AGTTAGGCTGAGGGTTAGGTTAGGTGTTCAGGTCGTATTGGTCAATTGCATGAAGTTGCATTGCGTGCGTGAGCATTCGTGGAGGGGGTGAGTCAAACTTAGCAAGTGAGCAAAGCACTCTTCGAGAAAAGTTTGAACGTAATCAGTTAAAGAGTCATGCGTAAAGTGTTTTTTTTCACTCATACAAAGTGGGGATTAAGGGGCTGGAATAACGAGCATTTGGCCATTGTTTATGAGGACGTGTTGATCACACACACAAGGTGGTAACGACGGTGGTTCATGGGGCTTCGCATTTTCGTGCAACTATGTGATGATATGTACTTCTTAAGGTTGCAAGGACATGTGACTTATCCTCGCTTGAATATGTGTGCACAACTGTTACACTCTTTCAGATTCCCGGGTTAAAACACTTTATATATATATTGCCGACTTATAGACACAATAAAGGTTTACCTTGTCCCACCTATTGTCTTTAGCAGGAGCTATAGTAATATCTGAGCCAGGCTCGACTACCTTGCTTGCATCTAATTGCTTCAGATCCTTCGCAATCTTAACGTATCCCCCTGGGGGATTCCTATCACCGCGCTACCACAGTACCACAGCTGTGACAGTAGCTGTGGTAGCAAGCACCCACAACCTCCCCTTGAGAGCTTCTCCTCTCCTGGGAGCACAAGCACCCGCCCACAGACTCTCTGCACACCCGCCCCGCACCCACTTGAAGGGAACACGAGCAGTATTTAAGTAGGACATTAGCAGGGGCAGCGAAGTGCTGTCGTAAAAGGTAGGTAATATTATCTGTGTGCAGGGTGCGCTAAGGAGTTAGATTAGTTGTCCTCAAACTATGAAGAGGGAGAGGGAGGGAAAGAGAGAGGATGAGGGAGGGAAAGAGAGAGGGGGAGGGAGGGAGGGAGGGAGGGAGGGAAAGAGAGAGGGAGAGGGAGGGAAACAGAGAATGTGTTTGTGTTTACTACTTTGTGCCTTCAGAATCAAACTGCTAGCTCTTGGACCCCGCCTTTCTATACGTCTGTTGTCTAATAACGTCTCTCGACCTATTTATCATATTTGTATATATTACACGCACGCACGCGCGCGCGCAGACACACACACACACACACAACACACACACAACTAAGTCCCAATATTTGTAATTGCTCTTTCTTTATTCTGTAGCAATGTACTGCTTGCTCGAAGCTTGAAAGAACTTTTTTAGTGTCAGAGTGGTTGACAAATGGAATGCATTAGGAAGCGATGTGGTGGAGGCTGACTCCATACACAGTTTCAAATGTAGATATGATAGAGCCCATTAGGCTCAGGAAACTGTACACCTGTTGATTGACGGTTGAGAGGCGGGACCAAAGAGCCAGAGCTCAACCCCCGCAAGCACAACTAGGTGAGTACAACTAGGTGAGTACACACACACACACACCACACACACACACACACCACACACACACTTGTGCTCACTAAGGACCCGTAGAGGACACAATGGCCAACACGAGCTCTTTAGATACGAGGCACTTGACAAAGGACTCACGTAACCACTTACGAGCTATGTACCTCTTACCTCATCATGGTGGCTTAGTCGGTATTTACTAAACAGTTTACTACCTTCGAAGTGCCACGAGATTGTCCTCAATTCGAACTACAAGCTGATTCGAACACATGAACCAAGCTTCGAGCAAGCAGTACATTGCTACAGAATAAAGAAAGAGCAATTACAAATATTGGGACTTAGTTGACCAGACCACACACTAGAAGGTGAAGGGACGACGACGTTTCGGTCCGTCCTGGACCATTCTCAAGTCGATTGTATCACAACACAATCTAGTCTTAGTCAAGGTTTAGTCACAACATCAAAAGGAAATCTTCGTAACTGTATATTTACAAAATATTTACAAAATATTGTGAACAATGTTGTTGGTGACTAACTGTCCAGAACGACTCACCTGTTGTGGTTAATTAGTAGCCTCATAACGCCAGTCTGAATTAGTAAAGTAAAATGGATTTTAATGTTCTTTTCCCTCCTTTACCTCCCTCCTTCACCTTCCTCCTCCTCCTCCTCCAGCTCCTTCTCCATTCACCCTTTAGCACTCTCCCTTGTCCTCCATCTCTCTCTCTCCAGTCTCACCTCCCTAACTTGACTCATCTTGGCAGTGCAATTCAATTTCTTTCATTATTATGCACCCCATACCCATCCCGTGGGCGGTGGTGTAAAGGGTTACAAAGGCACATAATCGGTTCAGGAACTGAACCCTCTAGTTCGTTTAACTAAGGAAATAACACTCTTTTGGCGCTAGTTACAAAATTATTAATGTTATATTTACATATACACATACTCATACACCCATGAACATATATATATATACGTATACATATATACATACATACACATACATATTTAATCACCCATTCAAATACACACACATCAATAATCTTTGCATCACAAGTAATTCAACAAGAGGCTCACAACAGTCACTATACAAGGCACTTTACATCTATGGTGAGTCACACAGTTACTAGTCTTGCTCCACACCCAGCCAACTGGGCGGCAGCTTTACAGTCATGTGCATGCATTACCTACAGTAAGCAAATTTTGGATACTTCGCTAAAATTTCGGGCAGTACATCATTATGAATGAAGTACTTACACATTTCTTAGACACTATTGATGATGTTATCTCTAAATTCCGCGATATTTTCACATTCCGTTATATAATGACACAAAGTATGCGAATAGTTCTGCTGACAGAGTTTACATTTAGTCAAATCTACATCAGCAGATGTTACAAATTCCCAGAGGTACTTGTAGCCGAGCCTAAGCCTAGCAGTGGTAACATCTAGAAGTCTGCTAACATTATTGGATGACCCATAGACGTGCGGTTCTTCATGCATAATAGAATGATAATAGATGGAGTAACTGGTGTGAATTTCACTTTGCCTCAAGTCTCCGAAATTTAGTTGACGTTCCCGGAATATTGCTGCCCACAGGCTGCTCAAAGACAGTCCAAGTTGGTAATCAATTCCCTCTTTACGAGCAAAAGTCTTAGCCAACTCATCAGTTCAACCATGCATTCGGAGACCAATATGGGAAGGAATCCACAAGAGACAAACTCTGACTCCATCATTGATTATTTCATTATATCTGTGTCTAGCTTCAGAGATAAGCACGTCACAGTTATGCCTTGGGGAGCTGAGGGCAGTCAAGGATGACAAGGAGTCACTTACAATTAACGTGTCAACTTTGGATTCATATACGCGCTCGAGTGCAAGGATTATGACACCCAATTCTGTTTGAAGAGTGGAGGCCCAGTTACTTATACGCGCTCCACACTCATGGGAGAAGGAACCATCTCTCCCTGTCACAACAACTGCACTTCCAGCTGCACCATAGGACTGATGCAAGGATCCATCAGTGTAAATAATCTGGGAAAGGGAGCGCTCTCTGACTAAAGCATCAATTTGGCTTAAGGCATTGTACTTTGGTTCTCGTCGAAGCAAGGCTTGTTCTTTAATCAGCTTCTTGGGTGAGAAAGGGGGGAGGGAACAGTAATTTGGAAAGGGGTGATCTCCCATGGTGCTGGAAAGTGTCGTTGTTGTCTATCTTGGTAGAGGTGATGAATATTATACATTCTGAGCACAGTGGCAGTTTCGGTAATCCATTTGGAAGGATGCTGACCTTCAAGGAAGAAGGCAGGCTACCGTCCAAGCTATGGTGCAAATGTGAGAATTGTCAAAATGATGTATCTCTCATATATTAGGTCTCTGATTGATTATGGTGCACCCATGCTTGCCCTAGTGCCTGAGAGAATGCTTGGAGGGCTGGAAAAGATGCAAAACGAAGCCATGAGGATTATCCTCGGATGCCCCCGTACAACTAAATTACTAAACACGAGGAAGGAACTGAATATTTGGCAGTGCAGTTGAGGAAATTGTCTGGAAGCTCTCCAGCAATTTATTTTTGCTTGCGAGCGTTGGTGTCGCGTGTGACCCTACGCTTCTTCCTGCCAGGTGCTGCGACGCTGTACCTGGGGTCACGATCCGCTAATTGCTCATTAGTCCTCAAGTAGATGAGCTGTATCTTAGCAGTCATGAGCGCACAAATATGAGGTCTTTGATTGTCTCTAATTGGTAGCTTGTTTTGCATCTTTGCACTGATGGGTATTTTACGGTGCAAGCAATGGAGCCAGTCCTCACGCACGTACACGCACGCACGCACGCACGCACGCACGCACGCACACACACATTGAATACTACTCCTCACGCTAAACAGGACGGGAGACAGAGCACACACAACAGGAGTCGGCCGACACAAGCCAGACTCGGAGGAATTCCAAGAAACCATTTGTTAACTGAAAAGGTACACTCGGAGGATCATAAACTACTTCCTGCTGCGGGACGCTGACCTCGGACGCTGACCTTGGAGGCTGACCTTGGAGGCTGACCTTGGATGCTGACCTTTGAGGCTGACCTTTGAGGCTGACCTTGGATGCTGACCTTGGAGGCTGACCTTGGAGGCTGATCTTGGATGCCGACCTTGGAGGCTGACCTTGGATGCTGACCTTGGACGCAGACCTTGGACGCAGACCTTGGACGCTGACCTTGGATGCTGACCTTGGACGCAGACCTTGGATGCTGACCTTGGACGCAGACCTTGGATGCTGACCTCGGACGCTGATCTTGGAGGCTGACCTCGGACGCAGTTTGTGTGAGTGTATTCACCTAGTTGTGCTTGCGGGAGAGGAGCTCTGCTCTTTCGGCCCGCCTCTCAACTGTCAATCAACTGTTACTAACTACTAACAATTTTTTTGTTTCACACACACACACACACACACACACACACACACACACACACACACACACACACACACACACACACACACACACACACACACACAGGAAGCAGCCCATAGCAGCTGTCTAACTCCCAGGTACCTATTTACTGCTAGGTGAACAGGGGCAACAGGGTGAAAGATCCTCTGCACATTTGTTTCTGCCTCGGCCGGGAATCGAACCCGGACCCTTAGGACTACGACCCCAGAGCGTTGTCCACTCAGCTGCGAGGCCCCAAAGGTGTGTGTGTGTATGTGTGTGTGTGTGTGTGTGTGTGTGTGTGTGTGTGTGTGTGTGTGTGTGTGTGTGTGTGTGTGTGTGTGTGTGTGTGTGTACTCACCTAGTTGTACTCACCTAGTTGTGCTTGCGGGGGTTGAGCTCTGGCTCTTTGGTCCCGCCTCTCAACCGTCAATCAACAGGTGTACAGTTTCCTGAGCCTAATGGGCTCTATCATATCTACACTTGAAACTGTGTATGGAGTCAGCCTCCACCACCTCCTGTGTGTGTGTGTGTGTGTGTGTGTGTGTGTGTGTGTGTGTGTGTGTGTGTGTGTGTGTGTGTGTACTCACCTAGTTGTACTCACCTAGTTGTGCTTGCGGGGGTTGATCTCTGGCTCTTGGGTCCCACCTCTCAACCGTCAATCAACAGGTGTACAGGTTCCTGAGCCTATTGGGCTCTATCATATCATCACTTGAAACTGTGTATGGAGTCAGCCTCCACCACATTACTTCCTAATGCATTCCATTTGTCAACCACTCTGACACTAAAAAGGTTCTTTCTAATATCTCTGTGGCTCATTTGGGCACTCAGTTTCCACCTGTGTCCCCTAGTGCGTGTGCCCCTTGTGTTAAATAGCCTGTCTTTATCAACCCTGTCGATTCCCTTGAGAATCTTGAATATGGTGATCATGTCCCCCCCCTAACACGTGTGTGTGTGTGTGTGTGTGTGTGTGTGTGTGTGTGTGTGTGTGTGTGTGTGTGTGTGTGAGTGTGTGTGTGTGTGTGTGTGTGTGTGTGTGTGTGTGTGTGTGTGTGTGTGTGAGTGTGAGTGTGATGTTTTAGATGTGTGTGTGTGTGAAAACATGAGATTAAAATGGAAAGTTAAACATGAAAAACTCGAATGCTATGGTGTCTAAATGTGTGATATATACACAGAAGTGCTCAAGTATTGAACGTTTAATTTTCCTTTCTGTTCCTACGTTTTCATACACATGCACACATTAACTCAGAGTGGTTAACAGGTGGAATGCATTAGGAAGTGATGTGGTGGAGGCTGACTCCATACACAGTTTCACGTGTAGATATGATAGAGCCCAATAGGCTCAGGAACCTGTACACCTGTTGATTGACAGTTGAGAGGCGGGACCAAAGAGCCAAAGCTCAACCCCCTCAAGCACAACTAGACGAGGAGGAACACATGGGGAGGAAGGTGGCAGTGAATCGAGTCTGTTAGATTCTCTGCTGCCAGCAGACACTTCGATGAAGTTACTGTGTCCCCAGCAGACACCTGAATGAAGTTACTATATACCCAGCAGACACCTGGATGAAGTTACTATGTCCCCAGCAGACACCTGAATGAAGTTACTATATACCCAGCAGACACCTGGATGAAGTTACTATATACCCAGCAGACACCTGGATGAAGTTACTATATACCCAGCAGACACCTGGATGAAGTTACTATATACCCAGCAGACACCTGGATGAAGTTACTATATACCCAGCAGACATCTGGATGAAGTTACTATATACCCAGCAGACACCTGGATGAAGTTACTATATACCCAGCAGACATCTGGATGAAGTTACTATATACCCAGCAGACACCTGGATGAAGTTACTATATACCCAGCAGACACCTGGATGAAGTTACTATATACCCAGCAGACACCTGGATGAAGTTACTATGTCCCCAGCAGACACCTGAATGAAGTTACTATGTCCCCAGCAGACACCTGGATTAAGTTACTATATACCCAGCAGACACCTGGATGAAGTTACTATGTCCCCAGCAGACACCTGAATGAAGTTACTATGTCCCTAGCAGACACCTGGATGAAGTTACTATGTCCCCAGCAGACACCTGGATGAAGCTACTATATACCCAGCAGACACTTGGATGAAGTTACTATGTCCCCAGCAGACACCTGGATGAAGTTACTATATACCCAGCAGACACCTGGACCAAGTTATCAGGGTGCAATAATAATGATTCTATTCTCTAATGTTCCGTTATGGCTCTTTATGCTTCTCTAATGCTTTGTCCTGTTGCTAAATAGACCTATCTACCTGATTACTCTCTTTTTTTTTATGATTTCCTTCTCCATAGCGTTCTGTTGTAACACAGCCTAATGGTTTAAATCTTTATTTAGCTTAAATAAAGATTTATAATATTGTCTCAAAGACTTTAATACTATCTTAAATCTTATTAATTCTCTGTGGTCTTCTGCTGGGATATTATTATTATTAATACCTTTATTGACAAAATTTAATTACAATTTTGCCTAATCTGAGGATATCAATTAGGTCTTATTAAAGTGAGGATATTGCTGGTATTCACTGTCACACAGGACAGAGGGTCATACACAAGACAATTGGTCTAAACTGTAGGCTGAAGCACATATATATCATGGTTACAATCAATGTTTTAATGTAAAAAACAACTTTCTATTGTGCACTGCCACACAAAGAGCAGGGATGGGTTTATAAGAGATGCAGCTTAAAAAATATAAATAAAAATTGTTTTTGTTGACCAGACCACACACTAGAAGGTGAAGGGACGACAACGTTTCGGTCCGTCCTGAACCATTTTCAAGTCGATTGTCCGAGTTGAGAATGGTCCAGGACGGACCGAAACGTCGTCGTCCCTTCACCTTCTAGTGTGTGGCCGTTGGTCAACATTCTTCAGCCACGTTATAGTGACTGATCGCCTGCAGAATTGTTCTTCATAAAATGGACAAGCAAATTTTGGATAAATTGTTATGATGTCGTTCAGTACACCAGATTCCTATTGTACCACCAACTGTGTAACTGCTGGGCTCGAACTTTTTTACGTAGTCTGGAAGCTGAGACGATTTCCTAAACAGGACCCAATGTTAGGGTGTCAGAGAAACTATCAATCCAATCAATCATTTTATCAACTACGTATTTAAAATACCAAAAAGCTTAAAAAAATGGCTTTGACTTTTCTCTTTAATAAAAATAGATGTACGTACCTCTTTTTTTCTGGTATATGCATTAATAATAAACAAAATAATTTTTGCAATTATTTGTGAAGGATAACCAAGAATATTTCGAGTTATAATTATTCTCTTCTTAAAGAGAAGAGCAACATGAGAAGAATGAGACATGACCAAGAAAGGAAAAATTACACTCATTGTATTACATACGAAAAAAATCCAGTATATTTTTTACTATTATAACGGGGAACCACTCCTGTGAATGCATAGGTTCAGCAGTCTTCCTGTACCAATAAATCACTAACAGAAAATGAAGGCTAGCACAGTGTCATTGAGATATCTCCCAAGTGTCACTTGGGAGATATCTCAAGGAGATATGGTGAGATCTTGATTATCCGCACTATCAACTTCTCGAGAAGCTGATCGTGTAGATAGCGAGATTTATAATGAATATGAGAGAGTGCAGGATGGGAGAGGAGGACGAGCGAAGGGCCAGGTGGAGAATCCAGGTGAAGGGAGAGATAAATGACGTGGAGGAAAAGACTGCTGGGGGCAAAAGCACGCGTGTGCTGAACAGGACAGGAAACTAAGACTGCGATTTGGCTTATTCAGCCAAGAAGGAAAAATGGGGAAAAGAATGGCAAGAGAAATATGTTAAACAAGCTGTTATCTTTCATCGGATGAGATTCAATTGCCTCAAGAATCCTGAAAGGGTGGAATGAATATCCTACAATTAAGGAGAGCAGGTTCTTTAGTGGCTGACAGCGACGCAAAGCAATTTTATACATTTATAGTCCAAAAGAATAGTAAGGCAAAGTAATTATGAGGAGGCACTAAACCAGTGTGACTATACAGTACATGGAAGGAAAAATGGGACAGAATGGGAGCTGGAATACGGCAGGAACTGGAATAAAACAGGATAGGAGCTGGGATAAGACAAGAGAGTATAAGAGACAAGTATAGTATATGATATAGAGCCACATGAAAGACTGACTAAAAACATAGAGGCTCGTGGTATTGGGGGGTGCTGTATTAAGTTGGATTCATGGCTATACCAAAGGAAACAATGAGTTAGTATAAATGGGGTTAAGTCAGACTTGGAAAATGTTGTAAGTGGAGTGCCTCAAGGCTCTGTCCTGTGACCTCTGTTATTCATAATACATATACATGATTTAGATTCAGGTTTGAGCAGCAGCATTCGTAAATTTGCCGATGATACAAACATCGGGAGGGAAATAAACACGAAAAAAAACTCTATATCACTTCAAGACGATCTAAATAGGGTTTTGAAATAGTCAGAAGATTGGCAGATGCAGTTTAATGCTGACAAATGTAAGGTTTTGTGGCTAGGTAATGATAGTGTTACAAGATACGAGCTAGATGGTGTTGAGATTGCGAAGTCGGATTGCGAAAGGGAACTGGGAGATATGATTAGTAAGAATTTAAAACAAAATCAATGCATAAATATTCGTAATAGGACAAATAGGGCATTGGGACTTATTAATTAGATTTATTTATTAACAGGACACTGGGATTAATTTATTAATCGAACCGTTACTAATGAGACACCTGGCGTTGTTCTTCAGCTATATCTTGCTTTTGTTAGGTCCCATTTAGATTATGCAGTCCAGTTTTGGTCACTATTTTGGTACTATAGAATGGATATAAATTTACTAGGACGCGTCCAGCGTAGGATGACAAAGTTAATTAATCCCCCAAATTTCAAACCTGTCATATGAAGAAAGATTGATAAAGCTTAAATTACTTAAATTACACTCTCAAGAAAGGCGAAGTATTAGGGGTGACATGATAGAGGAGTACAAGTAGATGAATGGACATAACGAGAGGGATATTGGTAGGGTGTTGAAAGTATCAACACAAGATGGTAGGTAGGTAGAAAATTTATACTTGAACACGAAACAATGGGTATAAATTGGATAAGTTTAGATGTAGGAAAGACATGGGTAAATATTGGATCGGTAACAGGATTGTTGAATTGTGGAACCAATTACCCGTAACGTGGTGGAGGTTGGGTCCCTTGACTGTTTCAAACGTGAGTTGGGCATGTAAATGAAGGGAAATAGGTGGTAATCAATAGGAGCTGCCTAGTATGGGCCAATAGACCTTCTGCAGATACCTTTAGTCTTTTGTTCTTAAGAGCTGGGATAGGCCAGGACCTGGAATAGAACAGGATAGGATAGAAGGCGGGATTGAAGGACGGTGTGAAGCAATGGAAGAGTAATTGACAAACGAAATCAAGTATCGTAAAAAATGAATTATTGACTGCAAAAGTGACTTGTAATGAGGGTAGTTTGTGTGTTTCTAGGTTTAATTAGTGGATAGAGACTCAGCACCTGCCTTCAGCAGCATACCTAAGGTTATTATGTCACGATGCAATAGTAAGTTTCTTCTTGGGAGTGTATAAGATATTAAAAATTTTAATTTTCATTCTTAACAAATCGTCTTCTGAAATTTTGTGTTCCGCTAAGCTTCCTTCTTGTTCTTTCCGATGTACAGTTGAGTATTTTTACATTGAGAAACTATCAAAGTCATATTATAGGATCAGAAATCCTCAAGTACACGCATGTTCGATCCCATTGTATGGCTTTTTGTGTGTCTTACATTGCTTTTGTATTTCTAATCATTGTTGATTAATTTCTTATTTATTGTCATGTTGCTTCACAAACCATCTTCTACTAATCAAGGGGTTTATTTTGTCTGTCATAAACTATTATGATATATATTTCTTTACTGCATTACTTGAAATAATCCCAATGGCGTTTGCCTATTTTTCAATCACTATGCTATTTCATCAGACATAAATACGAAACGGTAAAGAAAAAATTACTGAGGTAGTATATATACACACACACACACACACACACACACACATATATATATATATATATATATATATATATATATATATATATATATATATATATATAACAATTAACAATGCAGCCAATTGTCTCAGTGTTTGTTTACATTAAAGAGTATGAATAAAAAAACTGAATAGTTTTAACGAATCCAAAATTTTAGTTAGGTTAAAAATGGTTAAAAATTTAAGCTTTTTTGTTTATTACTTGAACATAAAAATTGAGAGGCTAATGAGCTGAAACAATCAGGACCGTTGTTAATCACCTGTAGTGCCTAGAAATAATAGATTACCGTTATCACTCATTGTTCCTAGAAATGACAATATTTTGCTAAAACAATGAAAATAGTATCAGTGAGCCTTTAAGTGTTATAGAACATGTGCTTCTTTACGCTTCAAGAATTATTTAACCTGTTCTCAAGAAATGATTGTTATTTATAGTATAAACGGGAATAGGGATGTGTGTGTACTCACCTATATGTACTCACATATATGTGTCTGCAGGATCGAGCATTGACTCTTGGATCCCGCCTTTCGAGCATCAGTTGTTTACAGCAATGACTCCTATCCCATTTCCCTATCATACCTGGTTTTAAAATTATGAATAGTATTGGCTTCCACAATCTGTTCCTTAAGTGCATTCCATTTTCCCACTACTCTCACGCTAAAAGAAAACTTCCTAACATCTCTGTGACTCATCTGAGTTTCTAACTTCCATCCATGTCCCCTCGTTCTGTTACTATTCCGTGTGAGCATTTCGTCTATGTCCACTCTGTCAATCCCTCTGAGTATTTTATACGTTCCTATCATGCCCCCCCTCTCCCTTCTTCTTTCTAGTGTCGTAAGGCATAGTTCCCCCAGGCGCTCCTCATACCCCATCCCTCGTAGCTCTGGGACGAGCCTCGTTGCAAACCTCTGAACCTTTTCCAGTTTCATTAAGTGCTTCTTTAGATGGGGACTCCATGATGAGGCTGCATACTCTAAGACTGGCCTCACGTAGGCAGCGTAAAGAGCCCTAAATGCCTCCTGACTTAGGTTTCTGAATGATGTTCTAACTTTTGCCAGTGTAGAGTACGCTGCTGTCGTTTTCCTATTTATATGTGCCTCAGGAGATAGATTAGGTGTTACGTCCACACCCAGGTCTCTTTCGCGCGTCGTCACAGGTAGGCTGTTCCCTTTCATTGTGTACTGTCCCTTTGGTCTCCTATCTCCTAGTCCCATTTCCATAACTTTACATTTGCTCGTGTTGAATTCCAGTAGCCATTTCTCTGACTATCTCTGCAACCTGTTCAGGTCCTCTTGGAGGATCCTGCAATCCTCATCTGTCACAACTCTTCTCATCAACTTTGCGTCATCCGCAAACATCGACATGTAGGACTCTACACCCGTAAACATGTCGTTAACATATACAAGAAATAAAATGTGTGTGTGTGTGTGTGTGTGTGTGTGTGTGTGTGTGTGTGTGTGTGTGTGTGTGTGTGTGTGTGTGTGTGTGTGTGTGTGTGTGTGCGTGTGTGTATTTCTCTCTCCTTCCTCGTTTGGTGGATCAGATGTATTGGCTTTCATTATTTTTTGTTTTCTGGTCTTTACGTCTGTTGTTGTTACAGTCTGCTGTTATGGACTTGTTATTGTCTGTTGCTCTGCTTTTGTTAGTCATTTGTTATGCTTCATATAAGAAAATGAACATGCATCATACAAGAAAATGTACATGCTTCATACAAGAAAATGAATATGCTTCATATAAGAAAATGAACATTCTTCATACAAGAAAATGAACATGCTTCATATAAGAAAATGAACATGCTTCATACAAGAAAATGAACATGCTTCATATAAGAAAATGAACATGCTTCATACAAGAAAATGAACATGCATCATACAAGAAAATGAACATGCTTCATACAAGAAAATTAACATGCTTCATATAAGAAAATGAACATGCTTCATACAAGAAAATGAACATGCTTCATATAAGAAAATGCCCCAAGAAAGAAATGCTCCGTTCATCCATTGCTGTAATATTTCCCCCATTTCTGTAATATTACACAATGTTGTGAGAGCTATCCCCATACTGTAAAATTAGCCCATGCTGTAACATTTCCTCATTGCTGAAATATTGCCGCATTCTGTAAAACAACAGACAACAACAAACAACACCAACAACTACATAATACCCCCACGCAAGGAAACTCTCTATTCAAGCAAATACTCGCAAATAAATGTTATTTACAGAAAAATGTTCTTTTTAAAAAAAATGAACACGTTCTTCGTCTCTACAAGCAGTGAGGTTGATGGTGAACCGACCAGGAAGTAAGAACAAAGAACGGCTGGAACAAGGAATAACAAGACAAGGCTAATTAGTTCTAAAAGGCTAATTAGCACAAGACTAATTAGTTCTTCTCCGGAAATGTTAAGATATACCCATATAGTGTGAACGAGATACCTAAAGATTTAAGGTATTAGTATTCTGGTATTTTGAATACTCGGTGAAAAATTTATTTTTTAATATAAAGTTTAAATTATTACATGCAAATAATAATGCAGTTGATGTTATCGTTATTTCAGTATAAATTATATTACATGTAATATGTTAATCCGAAATGCTTCATTGGGGTATTCAACGTCTCAATTTTTTGGCTTCTTCATTCAAATTATTTTGTCATCACATTGGAATCGAACTCCAAGTTGAGGCGAAGAACCAAATGCTATCCAGGTGTGACTGGAGTCCTTAACAACAGGATCTGTCTAAAGTGGAACATTAGAGAGACGTATAAGAGCTCCTCAATACTCTCCTCCCCCCCCACCCCACCCATGCCTTCAACTCTCCTCACTCGAATCCCTTCAACTCTTCCTTCTATCCTCCTCTATTTCGTCCTCGTTAACAGCTGTCTGTCGGGAAGCGGGTTTTGTGATAGCGACGCTGAAAGATTTAACCGAGGAAGGAAATCTTACATCTGGGTCGGCATTTCCTTCCGTGTGGCACGGAGAGAGACGGCAGTTTAGCCAGCCATTCCCTAGCAACTACCACCTGAAGGTGGTGACGTATATTTACACGTAGGGGGGCGCTGACTACTTGCTAATTTCACGCCGCATCGGTTCGAATCACACTCGGAAACTTTCAAGAACGGCGAATGGGAGCAGCAAAAAAGCAACAACAACAAGGGGTGGACCAGCGCTTGGCTGTGCAACTCAGCATCTGGCACAGGCAAAGATTAAGCATACTCACCTATCTCTCTCTCTCTCTCTCTGCACCGTTACAGATATCTTCCCGGCAGATATCTTCAGATATCTGCCCTACGACGTCGCCTTGGCGTATGGATGGGGGGGCCAAAAAGAGGGATAGGGAGACAAGGGAGGAACGCAAGAAAAAAGGCATACGAATGTAGGGTAGGAGGGGTAGGGGAGGCAGAAAGGTAGAGTAGAAGAGGTGCAGTGGTGGGAAGGGGAGCGAGGGGAATGCGGGAGAGGTAGAGAGGTGTCTCGATTGTTTCTCGTCCGCAGGTACTTTTGTGGAGGTTACTACAAGAATGGAGGGGGGGGGGGGGACTTTTGGTACTGGTCTCGTCCAGCGGGCCGTTGTGGGCTACTGTTTTAGGTCCTTTTGTGAAAAATGCAAGAATTGGGGGGAGGGGGAGGGGGGGGGGTCAGGGGAGAGGGGGATGATTTGTATATAGTTATCACAACCTATTCTCCTAAAATTATAGTTTTACTACTTAACTACTTGGTAGTTACTAACTACTATTCTCCTAAAATTATAGTTTTACTAATTAACTACTTGGTCGAAAGCACCGATATGGAACAACACGTTTCGAACCCTTATTTTTTTTATAGAGTATTTGAAAAAAATAGCTCAAAAGCAATCTTAAACATTCTTAGGCTTCTTATAGCAACACATATACACATATGCATATATTCATATAATATATATTATATATATATTACAGGCCTAGGATTGCTTGGACAAGTTAGGTTCCTAAGTTACACTTCCAAGGGTACATATTGGTACATTCCATCAAACAATTGATAATTGATAATTGATATCAAATAATTGATATCCTTCATCATTTTAGGAGGATGGGTGAAGATCAGACCACGACGAGGACTGCTGCTCCACCGTCAACAGTGCCATTAAACGCTGTTGTTGTTGTTGTTGCTGCTGCTGCTGTTGTTGTTGCTGCTGTTGTTGTTGGAGTTGCTGCTGTTGTTGTTGGAGTTGCTGTTGTTGTTGTTGTTGCTGCTGCTGCTGCTGTTGTTGTTGCTGCTGTTGTTGTTGGAGTTGCTGCTGTTGTTGTTGTTGTTGCTGCTGTTGTTGTTGTTGTTGCTGCTGTTGTTGTTGGAGTTGCTGCTGTTGTTGTTGTTGTTGCTGCTGTTGTTGTTGGAGTTGCTGCTGTTGTTGTTGTTGTTGCTGCTGTTGTTGTTGGAGTTGCTGCTGTTGTTGTTGGAGTTGCTGCTGTTGTTGTTGTTGTTGCTGCTGTTGTTGTTGGAGTTGCTGCTGTTGTTGTTGGAGTTGCTGCTGTTGTTGTTGTTGTTGCTGCTGTTGCTGTTGCTGCTGCTGCTGTTGCTGCTGCTGTTGCTGTTGCTGCTGTTGCTGTTGCTGTTGCTGTTGTTGTTGTTGTTGTTGCTGCTGCTGCTGCTGCTGCTGCTGCTGCTGCTGCTGCTGCTGCTGCTGATATTTCCATAGTATCTATCACGCAACTGTTGATACAGTGAAATCCACAGTTCGAGTAATGTTGCTATTACTGTTCTTACTGTAGCTAGTACTCCTGACGCTGTTCATACTGATTTTCCTGCACTCTTGATGCTGCTCATACTGATCTTCCTGTTCTCCTGACGCTGCTCATACTGATCTTCCTGTTCTCCTGACGCTGCTCATACTGATCTTCCTACACTCCTGACGCTGCTCATACTGATCTTCCTACACTCCTGATGGTCCTCATACTGATCTTCCTACACTCCTGACGCTGCTCATACTGATCTTCCTGTTCTCCTGATGCTGCTCATACTGATCTTCCTACACTCCTGATGCTGCTCATACTGATCTTCCTACACTCCTGACGCTGCTCATACTGATCTTCCTGTTCTCCTGATAGTTCTCATACTGATCTTCCTACACTCCTGATGCTGCTCATACTGATCTTCCTACACTCCTGACGCTGCTCATACTGATCTTCCTGTTCTCCTGATAGTTCTCATACTGATCTTCCTACACTCCTGATGCTGCTCATACTGATCTTCCTACACTCCTGACGCTGCTCATACTGATCTTCCTACACTCTTGATGCTGCTCATACTGATCTTCCTACACTCCTGATGCTGCTCATACTGATCTTCCTACACTCCTGACGCTGCTCATACTGATCTTCCTGTTCTCCTGATAGTTCTCATACTGATCTTCCTACACTCCTGATGCTGCTCATACTGATCTTCCTACACTCCTGACGCTGCTCATACTGATCTTCCTACACTCTTGATGCTGCTTATACTGATCTTCCTACACTCCTGACGCTGCTCATGCTGATCTTCCTACACTCTTGATGCTGCTTATACTGATCTTCCTACACTCCTGATGCTGCTCATGCTGATCTTCCTGATCTCCTGATGGTTCTCATACTGATCTTCCTGATCTCCTGATGGTTCTCATACTGATCTTCATGCATTCCTGATGCTGCTCATACCGATCTTCCTATATTCCTAATGCTGCCCATACTGATCTTCCACGTGTCAGCAAGGCGGACAGCCCGCCTGCTTTCATACCTCTCACTGTATTTCCCACTTTTATACTTACCTTCACCTATGCCTCTCCTTCCTCTTTACTTAAAAAAAACTGATCTTCCTGCACGCCTGATGCTGCCATTGCTGATATTGCTTCGTATATACTTTACTGATTTACTATATATACTGCTGATATTGCTTCCCCCATGTTATCTTTCTTCTCCCCTTAATTCCCCCTCTTGCAGTTGTCCCCTTATCCTCCTCTTATCTTTGTTTTACCAATTCCCCTCAATTTGATGTTGTGATTTCCCCCAAGGTATCGAACCCTCCTGTGTTTTACCTTCTTCGATCTTTTTGATTCCTCTGATTGGCTCCCAGTTTACCGTCTTCGCCATTCTGAAATGTTTCTCATGTCTCTAATAACAGCTTTGATATTCTCCTTAGTTCCTCCATTATCATCTCTTTCCTGTCTTCTGTTCGCTGTAATCTTTCTGTCCCATGGACTCCTGCTTCTTGGAGATGGTTTTCTTGCAAGCTCTCCTCTGCAATCATTATATTTCCTTCTCCATTTTTAATAAAGAAAAATTATATTTGTCTTCAAGCCACGGAGTTAGTTGAACGTGTGTTAATGGTTAGTGTTCTGAGTGTGATAATAAATTTGAATCTGTGTTAACCCAGTATAGAGCACATGTAGCACTGAGCCACAATGGCTGTGCATGTCGGTTGGCCTCATAATACGAACATTGGTTAACGAACACCTAAAATATAACCAACACAAAGGAAATTTTGCTTCTGATTTGACACAATGAAATTTTAATTTTAAATTATCTGCTCTTATTCGTTTGATAATTTTATTATTATTATATTCAGTATTTTAACCTTTATTAAGAAAACGTTTCAATAAAATAACTGTACCATGCTATAAAATTATTTTTGAATTTGAGACTTAGTTTTTTATTAAAATAAATATATACAGAGCAATTGATTATTTTCCATCAGGTAGGAATTACAAGTAAATATTTCATAAACAAAAATTATATTGCCAGTATCAGTTAAAATAATATCTTGATACCATTACAGTCACTCGCTGTAAGGAGCACAATATAATGTTTCGTGTTATTTTCCTTTAGTTTATGAAATATATTACAAAAATATTATAATGCCTATGTGATATCATTGTGTATATACGAAAGACCTTATTTAATGGTCCCAAAGCCGTTATTTGTCGACTAGTAAAAGACTTTTATTTGATTTAGTTTTCTGAATACATTTTCTGAATGTGTTTGGAACAGAAATGTGAGAAAATAAGCCAGTGTAGTGAGACAGTTTCTTTCTGTCCGGCTTTCTGTCCGGCTTTCTGTATGCCCGTAGTGTCTGTCTGTCCATATTTGTTTTCGTAACGTCTGTCTGTTTCTGTGTGTGACGTAGCATCTGGTGATAACACTGGAACGACGCACTGGAAAACATATTTATTGAAGCCTTAACATTATTATGCATTTTCATCTCTCGTCTCCAGGGAAAAGTCTTACTGGGTTCTTTGACCTTTCAGACGCAGGACCTTTGACCCCTCCGATGGAAGATCTTTAACCTCTCTGATGCAGGACCTTTGACCTTTCAGATGTAATTTCATCCGGGATCTTGTTCTGTAGTAGGGTTTTACCAGGGCTCAAACAAATAACCTTTCGTGCTTGTAAGATTTATGTTAACACGCGCACACAAACACCCACACACACTCATTGCCAATGTGTGCGTGTGGCAATGTGGGCCCTGAGAGCTGAGTGGACAGCGCTTCGGATTCGTACTCCTGAGGTTCCGGGTTCGATTCCTGGTAGAGGCAGAAACAAATGGGCAGAGTTTCTTTCACCCTGATGCACCTGTTTCCTAGCAGTAAATAGGTACCTGGGAGTTAAACAGCTGCTACGGGCTGCTTCTCGGGGTGTGTGAAAATAAGAAAAGAAACAAAAGTTGATTGACAGTTGAGAGGCGGGCCGAAAGAGCCAGAGCTCAACCCCGAAAGCACAACTAGATGAATACTCCTGATGCACACACACACACACACACAGACACACACACACACACACACACACACACACACACACACACACACACACACACACACACAGCCCAATTTAATACAGCAAGACATCAATTCTTCCGAATGTAGCAGTTCACTTTTCATAAATGTGTCTGTGGTGCCTTTGAGCAGCCTGAGGGCAGTAATACTTCGGGAACATCAACTAAATCTCGGAGACTTGAGGCAAAGTGAAATTCACACCAGTTGCTCCATCCATCATCATTCTATTATGCAGGAAGTGCCGCACGTCTATGGGTCATCCAATAATGTTAGCAGACTTCTAGATGTTACCACTGCTAGGCTTAGGCTCGGCTACAAGTACCTCTGGGAGTTTGTAACATCTGCTGATGTAGATTTGACTAAATGTAAACTCTGTCAGCAGAACTACTCGCATACTTTGCGTCATTATATAATGGAATGTGAAAAAACAACGGAATTTAGAGATAACACCATCAATAGTGTCCAAGAAATGTATAAGTACTTCATTCATAATGATGATGTGCTGCCCGAAGTCTTAGCGAAGTATCTAAAATTTGCTTACTGTAGGTAATGCATGCACATGACTGTAAAGCTGCCGCCTAGTTGGGTGGGTGTGGAGCACGTGACTGTAAAGCTGCCGCCCAGTTGGGTGGGTGTGGAGCACGTGACTGTAAAGCTGCCGCCCAGTTGGGTGGGTGTGGAGCACATGACTGTAAAGCTGCCGCCCAGTTGGGTGGGTGTGGAGCACATGACTGTAAAGCTGCCGCCCAGTTGGGTGGGTGTGGAGCACATGACTGTAAAGCTGCCGCCCAGTTGGGTGCGTGTGGAGCAAGACTAGTAACTGTGTGACTCATCATAGATGTAAAGTGCCTTGTATAGTGACTGTTGTGAGCCTCTTGTTGAATTACTTGTAATACAAAGATTATTGATGTGTGTATTTGTGGAGGTGATTGTATATGTATGTATGAATGCATATATATATATATATATATATATATTATATATATATGTGTGTGTGTGTGTGTGTGTGTGTGTGTGTGTGTGTGTGTGTGTGTGTGTGTGTGTGTGTGTGTGTGTGTGTGTGTGTGTATAGGTATATGTGCGAGTATATATAACATTAATAATTGTGTAACTAGCGTCAATAGATTGTTATTTGATTAGCTAAACGAACTAGAGGGTTCAGTTCCTGAACCGATTAGGTGCCTCTGTAACCCTTTACACCACCGCCCACGGGATGGGTATGGGGTGCATAATAAAGAAAGAAATTTAATTGGTCTTACCCTCTTAAAGCAAATCAGAGACTAAGTTTCAATAACCTCCACCTGATTCAAGTTCAAGTATGTTTATTGAGACAAGAAAAAAATACATCTCAAAGGGATAGAGTAGCTTAGGCTATTTCTACCCTCCTGAAACCTTACCCAAACCACACCTATGTAACGTAAAAGACGACGTTTCAGTCCGTCTTGGACCTTTTATCAAATCGTTACTTGATAAAGGTCCACGAACCTTTAAAAACCAACATGTCTCACTTAAACTAATCTCAAGTGTAATTACAAATTGTAAACAAACACTGGAATCATATTTTAACATTTTAACCATCGGTTTCGGTTCATTGTCATTCCATGAAAATATTTCTTTCATAGATACCTTGAACGTTCTCTAGTTTTCACGTCGTTTTGAAACCCCATGATACCAGGTACTCTATGGTACATCATTTCAGATTCAGTAGGTATGCAACTATGAGCTCTGTTAACTGTTCGGTTACTGGTCATATTCTTAGCACGCATCATCCGTTCATTTCAGTCACTTTGGTAAAAAAAGCAATGTTTATATATATTTTTTAAATTTACGGTTTGAATTTTATTTATTTAACAGATGATACTCTATTAGCCGTAGCTGTCCTGGACAAATATGTCACTATATATATATATATATATATATATATATATATATATATAATATATATATATATATATATATATATATGTATATATATATTAGGAGTCCCCCATGGCGCAGTGGTAAGACACCCGCCCTGCGCTTTGAGAGCGCTTTGGTTTGGGTTCGTATCCTGGCCAGGGAGGATTGACTAGGCGCCAATCCTTAACTATACGCCTCTATTCATCCAGCAGTTTATTATTATTATTATTATTATATTATTATTATTATTATTATTATTATTATTATTATTATTATGTTCTACCACAGACGTGGCCAGACATTTACAATGCTAACCAGCATATATTCATTTTCATCTGTCCTCCATGGACAGGGTGAGAGATGTGTTAAACATATAGTTCAGGGGTTTATTGAACAATCAACCATAGAAGGTGATTGTAGTGCTTTTGAAATGTTAAGCTAATCTACATACGTTAATACATAAAACACAGATTTACGTATGCCCTACATAAAGTGTTCGATGTGTCTTTTACATAGTGTCATTAATGTGCATTTACAAAGGTGAAATGTAATTGTGATCATCTTCCACATATACTTTATCCACATTCAGATACATACACACACACACATATACATACATATACATATTTACATACATATATACATACACATACATACACATACATTTGTCTCTTTTACTCTGACAGGGTGAGATAGCTGATAGAGAAACTAGTGTGTAGTGAATAGGTACCAGGTTGTTAAACGATCTGGCGGGTCGTATTCCGGTAAAAGATCAAGGACCTGCCTGAAACGCTACGCGTGCTGCTGGCTGTACAAGAGTGTAACAACTCTTGTATATATAAATAA
The DNA here is from genome assembly GCA_020271785.1 of Procambarus virginalis. Lineage (NCBI taxonomy): Eukaryota > Metazoa > Arthropoda > Malacostraca > Decapoda > Cambaridae > Procambarus > Procambarus virginalis. Next base: position 16,283,697 of record WNGS01167840.1, on the reverse strand, counting down.
ATAAAAAATAAATAATACAAATATTTAATTTAGATATATAGTTTTACCTCAAAGTATCTTGAATACCGATTCAAAACACTTAAGTAACTTCAGATCAGTACAAGTTATTCAATTTTCCAAAACGTCTTTAAAGTACATAAACATTGAAATAATCTTGTGTACATTTGATAGCATTAAACTATTTGTTTAAACCCGACTGGATTAGAGTTTGATTTACAAGTCGACGGAGATGTTTCTGTACAATCTTTTACACCCGATGTCTCTGTTTATCTGGCAGTAAACATGAATATCTTGGACTCAGTCGACTATTATGGGTTGCCTCCTTGGGGAAGGCCAGTCATATGCCTACAAAAACCTCGATACCACTAAAAAAAAAAGACTTCCTGTTCCCGACAATGGCAAACCCTCATATATAAAAATAAATATAAAAAAGTACTTGTGTTGACCCCCCAATCAAACTCTCACATAAAATCTAATCATATTTCGATCAAAGTATCGAAGCGGGGCGCCACAAAAAGCCATCGATAATCTTTAGCCGCCGTAGCCAGAGATTCGTCCACCCACAATGTGGTTATAAACAGTCTTTAAACATAAACATATTTATCCTCCCATTTGTCTGTGAAGAAAACGACGTAGACTTTAACATGGACGGAAGTCGTACTGAGAAGGTTGCATAAAGCAGTGAAGTATCAGGTCCAGGTAATTCTTACAGATATGTACAGAATTAACCGTATAAATAGAAGTACATATCTCACCATCAGCCCGTTAAACTATAAGGCGGGTCAGACCACCAACCACCAACGCTGTGTCTACCAACGCTGCGTCTACCAACGCTGCGTCTACCAACGCTGCGTCTACCAACGCTGCGTCTACCAACGCTGCGTCTACCAACGGTGCCGTCTACCAACGTTGCCGTCTACCAACGCTGCGTCTACCAACGCTGCGTCTACCAACGCTGCGTCTACCAACGCTGCGTCTACCAACGGTGCCTTCTACCAACGTTGCTGTCTACCAACGTTGTCATCTACCAACGTTGTCATCTACCAACGCTACCATCTACCAACGCTGCCATCTACCAACGCTGCCATCTACCAACGCTGCCATCTACCAACGTTGCCGTCTACCAACGTTGCCATCTACCAACGCTGCCATCTACCAACGCTACCGTCTACCAACGCTGCCATCTACCAACGCTGCCATCTACCAACGCTACNTGTTGTGTTTGTGTGTGTGTGTTGTGTGTGGGGTGTGTGTGTGTGTGGTGTGTGTACTCACCTATTTGTACTCACCTATTTGTGCTTGCGGGGGTTGAGCTTTGGCTCTTTGGTCCCGCCTCTCAACTGTCAAAAACCGTGTACAGATTCCCGAGCCTACTGGGCTCTATCATATCTACCCTTGAAACTGTGTATGGAGTCAGCCTCCACCACATCACTGCCTAATGCATTCCATCCGTTAACTACTCTGACACTGAAAAAGTTCCTTCTAACGTCTCTGTGGCTCATGTGGGTACTCAGTTTCCACCTGTGTCCCCTTGTTCGCGTCCCCCCAGTGTTGAATAGTTTGTCCTTGTCTACCCGGTCGATTCCTCTGAGGATTTTGTAGGTTGTGATCATATCTCCCCTTACTCTTCTGTCTTCCAGTGTCGTAAGGTGCATTTCCCGCAGCCTTTCCTCGTAACTCATGCCTCTTAGTTCTGGGACTAGTCTAGTGGCATACCTTGGACTTTTTCCAGCTTCGTCTTGTGCTTGACAAGGTACGGGCTCCATGCTGGGGCTGCATACTCCAGGATTGGTCTTACATATGTGGTGTACAAGATTCTGAATGATTCCTTACACAGGTTCCTGAACGCTGTTCTGATGTTAGCCAGCCTCGCATATGCCGCAGATGTTATCCTTTTTATGTGGGCTTCAGGAGACAGGTTTGGTGTGATATCAACTCCTAGATCTTTCTCTCTGTCCGTTTCATTAAGTACTTCATCTCCTATTCTGTATCCTGTGTCTGGCCTCCTGTTTCCACTGCCTAGTTTCATTACTTTGCATTTACTCGGGTTGAACTTCAACAGCCATTTGTTGGACCATTCACTCAGTCTGTCTAGGTCGTCTTGTAGCCTCCTACTATCGTCCTCAGTTTCAATCCTCCTCATAATTTTTGCATCATCGGCAAACATTGAGAGAAACGATTCTATACCCTCTGGGAGATCATTTACATATATCAGAAACAGTATAGGTCCAAGGACTGACCCCTGCGGGACTCCACTTGTAACGTCTCGCCAATCTGAGACCTCACCCCTCACACTGACTCTTTGTCTCCTGTTGCTTAGGTACTCCTGTATCCAACGGAGTACCTTCCCTTTCACTCCAGCCTGCATCTCGAGCTTTTTCACTAGCCTCTTGTGTGGCACTGTATCAAAGGCTTTCTGACAATCCAAAAATATGCAGTCTGCCCACCCTTCTCTTTCTTGCCTTATTTTTGTTGCCTGGTCGTAGAATTCAAGTAACCCTGTGAGGCAGGACCTGCCATCCCTGAATCCATGTTGGTGCTGTGTTACAAAGTTCTTTCGCTCCAGGTGCTCCACTAGCTTTCTTCGCACAATCTTCTCCATCAGCTTGCATGGTATGCAGGTTAGGGACACTGGCCTGTAATTCAGTGCCTCCTGTCTATCCCCTTTCTTGTATATCGGGACTACATTAGCTGCTTTCCAAATTTCTGGCAGTTCCCCTGTTGCCAGAGATTTGTTATACACTATGGAGAGTGGTAGGCACAGTTCTTCTGCTCCTTCCTTAAGTATCCAAGGAGAGATTCCATCTGGGCCTATAGCCTTTGTCACATCCAACTCTAGTAAACACTTTCTTACTTCCCCGCTTGTAATCTCAAACTCTTCCAGTGGTTCCTGGCTAGCTATCCCCTCTCTTAACTCTGGGATTTCTCCTAGTTCTAGGGTGAAGACCTCTTGGAATTTCTTATTCAGTTCCTCACACACTTCCTTGTCGTTTGTAGTGAATCCTTCTGCCCCTATCCTTAATTTCATAACCTGTTCCTTTACTGTTGTTTTTCTCCTGATGTGGCTATGCAGCAATTTAGGCTGAGTCTTTGCCTTGCTTGCGATGTCGTTTTCGTATTGTCTTTCCGCCTCTCTTCTCATCCTGACATATTCATTCCTGGCATTCTGGTATCTTTCTCTGCTCTCCAGTGTCCTGTTATTCCTATAGTTTCTCCATGTCCTTTTACTTTGTTGCTTAGCTAGCCTACATCTCTGATTAAACCATGGGTTTCTCATCTTCATTTCACTGTTTTCCTTTTGGGCTGGGACAAACTTGTTTGCTGCTTCCTTGCACTTTTGCGTGATGTAGTCCATCATATCTTGGGCCGTCTTTTCCCTGAGCTCTGTTTCCCATGCTATGTCTGTTAGGAATTTTCTTATCTCCTCATAGTTTCCTTTTCGGTATGCTAACCTTTTGGTTTCAGTATCTCTCCTCGAGTTCAATAACCCTTCTTCAATCAGGTACTCAAACTCCAATACACTGTGGTCGCTCATCCCTACTGGGGCCTCAAAACCGATTTCTCTTATGTCAGAGTCGTTCAGGGTGAAGACCAGGTCGAGTCTCGCTGGTTCGTCATTTCCTCTCATCCTTGTGGGTTCTCTGACATGCTGGGTTAAGAAGTTTCTAGTCACCACCTCGAGTAGTTTGGCTCTCCACGTGTCCTCGCCGCCATGCGGTTCCTTGTTCTCCCAATCAATTCTTCCGTGATTGAAATCCCCATGATGAGCAGGTGGGATCTATTTCTACAGGCAGCAGAGGCTGCCCTCTCAATTATAGTGTTAACTGCCATGTTGTTATTTTCATACTCTTGATTGGGTCTTCTGTCATTTGGTGGAGGGTTATATATTACTGCTACTACTATCCTTGGTCCTCCCATGGTGTGTGTGTGTGTGTGTGTGCGTGTGTGTGTGCGTGTGTGTGTGTACTCACTTAGTTGTACTCACCTAGTTGTGCTTGCGGGGGTTGAGCTCTGGCTCTTTGGTCCCGCCTCTCAACCGTCAATCAACTGGTGACTGTGTGTGTGTGTGTGTGTGTGTGTGTGTGTATGTGTGTGTGTGTGTGTGTGTGTGTGTGTGTGTGTGTGTGTGTGTGTACTCACCTAATTGTACTCACCTAATTGTGCTTGCGGGGGTTGAGCTTTGGCTCTTTGGTCCCGCCTCTCAACTGTCAATCAACTGGTGTACAGATTCCTGAGCCTACTGGGCCCTATCATATCTACATTTAAAACTGTGTATGGAGTCAGCCTCCACCACATCACTGCCTAATGCATTCCATTCGTTAACTACTCTGACACTGAAAAAGTTCCTTCTAACGTCTCTGTGGCTCATGTGGGTACTCAGTTTCCACCTGTGTCCCCTTGTTCGCGTCCCACCAGTGTTGAATAGTTTATCCTTGTTTACCCGGTCGATTTCTCTGAGGATTTTGTAGGTTGTGATCATGTCTCCCCTTACTCTTCTGTCTTCCAGTGTCGTAAGGTGCATTTCCCGCAGCCTTTCCTCGTAACTCATGCCTCTTAGTTCTGTATGAGGCATGAGTTCTGTATGAGGCACACACACACACACACACACATGTGTGTGTGTGTGTGTGTGTGCCTCATACAGAACTCACACACACACACACACACACACACACACACACACACACACACACACACACACACACACACACACACACACACACACTTTCAAATGAAGATATGATAGAGCCCAGTAGGCTCAGGAATCTGTACACCAGATGATTGACAGTTGAGAGGCGGGACCAAAGAGCCGGAGGTCAACCCCCGCAAGCACAATTAGGTGAATACACAAAACGCCCAAAAGGCTCAGTAACATGTACACCAATTAATTAAGCGCTGCGAGGCGGGACCCAAGAGATATGATAAACCCCCCCCCCCGCAAGCACAACTAGGTGAGTACACTCTTGCAACAAACGCCTTACTCACACGCAAACAGGAAACTACAAATAACGGACAGAAATGACGGGCAGACTGCGGTCAACTGCGGGACGAAGTCAACACAATGCCGCACATAATTGTCTTCTGTACCCAAGAGAAACTGCGGCACTTGGAGGGGGGGGGGGTCTAGGGAGGGGGTCTAGGGAGGGGGTCATGGGAGGGGGTCATGGGAGGGGGTCATGGGAGGGGGGGGTTAAACCGGTTTTGTGACACAGTGAGGGATAGATTGCCGGAGGGAGGGAATTGTCAGGGCGGAAAGCGCCAAGCCACGACGACTGTATAGCACAGGGTCAGGATAAGGATTTGGGATGGGACGGGGGGAAAGGAATGGTGCCCCAACCATTTGTGAGCGGTCGGGAGGGGGGATTGAACGCCGACATGCATGAAGTGAGACCGTCGCTCTACCATCCAGCCCAAGTGGTTAGGTTGGATAGATTGCAGTTTAACCGCTGTAAAACTGGAAGGACTTTTGGTTATTGGTGAATTATATGGAAAACCACCAATTAATTTGGTCTTATACTCCACAACGTTTTAAGAATATTATTGCAACGTTGCAACATTGCCACAGCGCTAAAATGACGTAAAAAACGACAAATAATGTTGTGCTTACGTTCAGTTTTTAGTACAAGGACGTTCTTGCAACTTTGCAACATGTAAATAGTGAAAGCAACCTAATGGCTAAGTTGTATGCTTGAAATAAAGCAAAGTTTAATTTCACCATGTATTTAACATCTGTTTTATGTAGCTATGATGAAGACTGCGGTTGAATGAGGTGAATGGGGAAGACTGCGGCTAAATGAGGTGAACGGCGAAGACTGCGGTTGAATGAGGTGAATGGCGAAGACTGCGGTTAAATTAAGTATTATGAGAAAGGGTGCGGTCAGCCAGGGAGTAGTGAGTGGCGCTGTGAGACTATGAGTGGACACTGAAAAGGTTCTGCCACTAAATGCTCCCCTACAGATAGAAATGCGGTTATGCATTGCGGTTAGGGGTCAAAAGGTGACTATGTTAGGCGTTTGTGGTTGGAACTACGGCTGTCTACAACGGAACTACTGCCGCCAGTGGTAGAACAACTGGCGGCAGATTATCTTCCTGCCGTGTGGAATCATCTTGCATTATTGCAACACCAGCAAGATACTTAACTGCGGTTAACTTGGACATAAAGACTGATGGCAACGCAGTTAACTTGGACATAAAGACTGATGCCAACGCGGTTAACTTAGACATAAAGACTGATGCCAACGCGACTAATATAGATGTAAAAGCTGATGGTTCAGCTGTTAACGAGTACACTCAAAGGGCAGAATTCAGTTACAAAGCGTTGATGAACACTTAACTACACAGCCGTTGTTAAAAGCACGCTGAGGAGTGAAGTGATGTTAAAATATAATGACTCGAAGTGGACCCGATGTTAAATTCTACTGAATCTGAGAGGAACTGATGTTAAACGCAGTAATGGGAAGGGAAGGGAAACGGCGGTTAATGTGAACATTGCATGCATTGTTGAAGAGAAAGAATGCGACGCTGTTGTCTGTGAGCCGCTTGATCTAACGCCAAGCTTAACGGTGTATTAAAATGCAATTGTATGGTGAATAGAATAAGTAGGTTTGATCAATTTAGATATTGATATTGTTGATATTGTATTGTAATTTAGTTTGTGGACATCGTGGCTAGCTGTGGTACTGAGGCATGGTTTACCATGGTTAGCTGTGGTACTGAGGCATGGTTTACCATGGTTAGCTGTGGTACTGAGGCATGGTTTACCATGGTTAGCTGTGGTACTGAGGCATGGTTTACCATGGTTAGCTGTGGTACTGAGGCATGGTTTACCATGGTTAGCTGTGGTACTGAGGCATGGTTTACCATGGATAGCTATGGACACCGTCGACGGCTCTAAACCAAATTGTAAACCCCCCCCCCCCTTAGCTGGAACCACCACAGACGTGAAGGTATTGTGCATTGCTGCATATTACTTATTGATGAAGCAAATCATTCTCTAAATCCTGGCAAGACATTGTTTGCCAGGCAGCATAAGCTGGCTCCCACGAACACCACATCTTAGGCAGGGGCTCGGTGAACCACTGCCCTTCGATTGAAATGGCGAGTCGCAGTATAATTGCATTTTTGGCGAAGCAATGTTTTTTTTTTATACAGCCAGTATAATTTTTACTATATTTCACAGCAAGGTCTGTTACTTTAGAGCAGCCGTTGTCTATCCGGCTATCGATTGTTTGAAGGCTGTCTTCATTTATCCGGCTGCTGATTGTTTGAAGGCAGTCTTTGTCTATCCGGCTGCCGATTGTTTGAAGGCAGTCTTTGTCTATCCGGCTGCTGATTGTTTGAAGGCAGTCTTTGTCTATCCGGCTGCCGATTGTTTGAAGGCAGTCTTTGTCTATCCGGCTGCTGATTGTTTGTAGGCAGTCTTTGTCTGTCCGGCTGCCGATTGTTTGAAGGCAGTCTTTGTCTATCCGGCTGCCGATTGTATTTTTTAGGGAGTCTCGATCTACTCGGCTACATATTTCTCGCAGAGATATATCCTGATTGGCCAATGATTCTTTGGAAGACATGACTGGCAAAAATGTTCCGATTTGTCAATGATGCTGATTGCATAACCTTGCCAAGTTTCATCAAAGGCAACGTCACATATACTAAGCAAAATTATCTTCCTCAACAAACAAACAAATTTTGGTCGATACAAAAACACCTTCTGGTCGATGAAGACACATCTGTGATGATTTTGTTATAAATTACCGACAAATAAACTTCTAAATCTATATAAAAAAGGTTCATTACAGAATATGATGACAACGTTTATATGCTGCGCTGCTATTGTTACGGTCTATTCTGTAATTAATGTACTGTAAATGGATGTCAAATATCCCAATTATATACATACAACCAATTTGGACAAAGATTTTGAGTATGAACACCGCTTAACTGCTTCAAGGTCTTTCACATCTGTTATACTTATTAGTGAACTTGTTGTATAACATAGTAGCAGTATATTTGTAAAATTAGATCCCTGATAGTATGTTGACTAAATGTTAAATAGAGTAATGAGTTTTATCAAAATCTAACACGTGCTAGCAATAAATAAATCTATTCAAGTGCAGGATCTTGCTAAATATTATATATATATATATATATATATATATATATATATATATATATATATATATATATATATATATATATATATAGAACGCAGGAGAAAAATTTGAAATGAAACATGTCAAATTTGCATTATGTTCCAGATTTCAAGACTTTATCGTTCAGGCGAGAGACTTAAGCTGTTGGGCAGTTAATATCCTAGTTTTAACTAGCATCTAATAGTCTGATATAGCTTGTTTCTTGGGAGTTAGGCAATTAAGTTTAAAAATTTGTCATATTTTTTATATGGCGAGATAAGCTGGGATGGAAATAGCGACGCTTCATTATCCTACTGGTTATCTTGAGATGGTTTCGGGGCTTAGCGTCCCCGCGGCCCGGTCCTCGACCAAGTTGGTACAGAAAAAGATTCGCTTCTAACATGGGGTTTGATAACTAATGATCCAAGTGGTGGGACACTGCTCTTTCGCTCCCTGCCTCTATCCCAGCTGTGATTCTATCAGACTATCTCAGCAACTATTCTATTCTATCTTAGCTCCCATTCTTTCATTATATCCCTTTCCATGCGCTATAGTCATACTGGCTTAGTGATATCTTCTCATAATTGAAAAACTTTATCATTGAACATTGTCTAGAGAAAATACCACGAAGTTTGAAAACATTAACTAATCAAAATTGGTTACAAAATATGCTATCGCAGCGTCCAAATGATATATTTATGACAATTCAAAGTACGGACATACCAGATCTAACCAACCGAATCTACTTATCTAACATCTTATCATCAATCATATTACGCGACAAGCAAATCCCCCTGAGCCTGCATGCAAGCACACACACAAGGCAACAATCCAAGGACTCAAAGCGTCACCAGACATGGGAGAGGTAGACGAAGTTTTCTAAAGCAATCGATATCCTGTGCTGCCTTGTCTAGACGCAATGGGTCGCTTGCATGCACCGCCGGGAGCTTTGGCGACAAGCGCTTGTGCTTCTGAGGTATGGATTTTGTAGTCCCTATTGCAAGGAACCGCCGTATGTGTGTACTCACCTAGTTATGCTTGCGAGGGTTAAGCTTAGGCTCTTTTGGCCCGCCTCTCAACTGTCAATCAACTTTTTTTTTCCATACACATTCCCAGGAAGCAGCCCGTAGCAGATGTGTAACTCCCAGGTACCTATTTACTGCTAGGTAACAGGAGCATCAGGGTGAAAGAAACTCTGTCCATTTATTTCCGCCATCGCCGAGGATCGATCCCAGGGCCATAGGATTACGAGTTCGAAGCGCTGTCCACTCAGCCACCAGGTCCCTTAACATGGTTAATGTGTGTGTGTGTGTGTACTCACCTAGTTGTACTCACCTAGTTGTGCTTGCGGGGGTTGAGCTCTGGCTCTTTGGTCCCGCCTCTCAACCGTCAATCAACAGGTGTACAGTTTCCTGAGCCTAATGGGCTCTATCATATCTACATTTGAAACTGTGTATGGAGTCAGCCTCCACCACATCGCTTCCTAATGCATTCCATTTGTCAACCACTCTGACACTAAAAAAGTTCTTTCTAATATCTCTGTGGCTCATTTGGGCACTCAGCTTCCACCTGTGTCCCCTAGTGCGTGTGCCCCTTGTGTTAAACAGCCTGTCTTTATCAACCCTGTCGATTCCCCTGAGAATCTTGAATGTGGTGATCATGTCCCCCCTAACTCTTCTGTCTTCCAACGAAGTGAGGTTTAATTCCTGCAGTCGCTCCTCGTAGCTCATACCTCTCAGCTCGGGTACTAGTCTGGTGGCAAACCTTTGAACCTTTTCCAGTTTAGTCTTATGCTTGACTAGATAGGGACTCCATGCTGGAGCCGCATACTCCAGTGTGTGTGTGTGTGTGTGTGTGTGTGTGTGTGTGTGTGTGTGTGTGTGTGTGTGTGTGTGTGTGTGTGTGTGTGTGTATGTGTGTGTGTGTGTGTGTTTTGACAGATTTCACCGAACACCGTGATGAGGCTTGAAGCTTTTTCAGGACGTAGCGAGGCAGGGAACGATTTTGCCTTCTTCAAGCACGAACGGGCAGAGAGCAGAGTCTCTGTGAGAGCCAGAAGGTAGGGAGGCAAGCAGGCAAGCAAGCAGACAAGCAGGCAGGTAAACACAGGTGGAGAAGGTCAACTCCTCTCCTTGTCACTCAAGTTCCAATCATATTCCACTTTCAGGCAGGTACTGCCCTATCTCACTGACCTATGGGTCACCCTTACCACCTTACCTATTGCCCTATGGGCCACCCTTACTACCTTACCTACTGACCTATGGGCCACCCTTACTACCTTACCTACTGCCCTATGGGTCACCCTGACCACCTTACCTACTGACCTTTGACCCCCCCCCCGAATAATATCTTCTCCCTCCACATAATTTATTCTCTGCTTCGATATTTTCATAATTTTTCCTCCTACTACACCTCTTCCCATAATATTTTCTCCCCTATTAGCTCTACTTTATTAAGTCCCATTATTATTGCTATATCGAGCCTAATTAACGCTATTCAGCCCCTATTAACAATGCCCTATTCAGCCCTATTAGCATTGCTCTTTTCTCTCGTCTCTTTTGTACTACTACAATAAATCTTTATTGATCAAAACATTTATTCCTTTTCTTCTCTTCCCTGTCAATTAATTAGCAGTTTCTACAGTGCCTTCTCAACCTCCTCACTTTCTTACGGGCTCACCATAGCCCGTGCTATTTGGAACTTCTTGTTCCAGGTAGCGAATCTTTAACAACAACAACAACAACCTCACTTTCAAGCTCTCTTCATTACAGTGCTGCTAGGCCCGTGGCGGTGATATTTGCCCAACCGCATTCCCCATTTAACTCATTCCTCTTCCACTGAATCTATTCATTTTGCGATTAGCGCATTCCTCTTCCATTTAGCGCATTCCTCTTCCGTTTAGCGCATTATTCGCTCATTTTAACCCATCACTCTCCCATTTAACTCACTCCTTTTCCATTTAGCCCATTAGTTACCCAATTAACCCATTCGTCTTCGGTTTAACCCTTACCTCTCTCATTTAGCTCATAACTCACCCATTTCAGCCATGACGTACCTATTTCCCCCCTTTCCATCCCTTGTGTCCAGCCACACCCTTTCCTCTTCCTCTTTTTGTGAGTATTCCACCTTATATTTTCCTGGAACTGATGACGGCATCTGTTCCATCGCTTCTTTTACACGCAAAACGCACACGCAATGTGTGCGTGCGCTCTCTGCTGCATGCGGGCTTTTGTTTGGGAGGGGTTTGGAAGGGAAGTACTCACCTAGTTGTTCTTGCGGGGGTTGACTTTGGGTTCTTTGGTTCCGCCTCTTAGCTGTCAATCGACTGGTGTACAGGTTTCTGAGCCTACTGGGCTCTATCAAATCTACATTTGAAGCTATATATGGAGTCAGCCTCCACCACATCTCTGCCTAGTGGATTCCATCTATTAACTACTCTAGCACTGAAAATATTCTTTCTAATGTCTCTGTGGCTCATTTGGGTACTCAGTTTCCACCTGTGTCCCCTTGTGCGAGTCCCACCTCTGTTAAATAATCTGTCTTTATCAACCCTGTCAATTTCCCTGAGAATTTTGTAGGTGGTAATCATGTCTCCCAGAATTCTTGTGTCTTCCAGCGACGTGAGGTGCAACTCACGCAGCCTTTCCTAATAACTCATACCTCTTAGCTCTGGAACTAGTCTAGTGGATATCTTAGAACCTGAGCCAGCTTCTTCTTGTGCTTGACAAGGTATGGAATCCATGCTGTAGCCGCACACTCCAGCAAGAGTCTGACATATGTAGTTTAAAAAGGTTCTGAATGATTCCTTACACAAATTTCTAGAGAGAGTTCTGATGCTAGCCAGCCTCGCATATGCCGCTGATGGTATCCTTTTGACGTGGGCTTCAGGAGACAGGTTTGGGGGTGACATCAACGCCTAGATCTCTCTCTCTCTCTTTTAGTTTCGTGATGGACTTCGTCTCCCATTCTGTACCTTGTGTCTGGTCTTCTGCTTCCTCCACCTTGCTCCATTTCTTTGCATTTTCTGGAGTTGAACTTCAGTAGCCATTTGTTGGACCATTCCTTCAGTTTGTCTATGTCAACTTGTAGCCTCTTGCTATTTTCCTCAGAGAGGTGGGACGGGACGGCAGGAGTTCGTAGGGGGTAGGGGGGAGGTGTTGGGGTGGGGGGAATGGGGAGGTGTTGAGGGTGGGGAATGGGGAGGTGTTGAGGGTGGGGAATGGGGAGGTGTTGGGGTGGAGGAAGGGAGGCAGGTGTTGGGGTGGAGGAAGGGAGGGAGGTGTTGGGGTGGGGGAATGGGGAGGTGTTGAGGTGGGGGAAGGGGGAGGCGTTGGGGTGGAGGAAGGGAGGCAGGTGTTGGGGTGGAGGAAGGGAGGGAGGTGTTGGGGTGGGGGAAGGGGGGGAGGTGTTGGGGTGGGGGATGGGAGGGAGGTGTAGGGGTGGAGGAAGGGGAAATGTTTGAGTGGAGGAGAGGTTGAGGATATGAGGGGTTGGGTGGGGGGAGGGGTAGGATTAGGATAGCTGGGAAAGGTGGGTTGGGGATGGGAAAGGGAAATGGTAGTAAGGAAGGGGGAGAGTGAGAAAGATGATATCGAGACAGAATGCAAGTCTCGGGTAACCAACATGTAAAGTCTCTTCTGAAATGGTTTGTGAATACAGGAATGTGTGTGTGTCTAGTTCCTGTCTGTGTCTTCCTGTCTGTGTTTAGTTCCTGTCTGTGTCTTCCTGTCTGTGTCTTCCTGTCTGTGTCTTCCTGTCTGTGGCTTCCTGTCTGTGTCTAGTTCCTGTCTGTGTCTAGTTCCTGTCTGTGTCTTCCTGTCTGTGTCTTCCTGTCTGTGGCTTCCTGTCTGTGTCTAGTTCCTGTCTGTGTCTAGTTCCTGTCTGTGTCTAGTTCCTGTCTGTGTTTAGTTCCTGTGTCTTCCTGTCTGTGACTTCCTGTCTGTGTCTAGTTCCTGTCTGTGTCTTCCTGTCTGTGTCTTCCTGTCTGTGGCTTCCTGTCTGTGTCTAGTTCCTGTCTGTGTCTAGTTCCTGTCTGTGTCTTCCTGTCTGTGGCTTCCTGTCTGTGTCTAGTTCCTGTCTGTGTCTAGTTCCTGTCTGTGTCTTCCTGTCTGTGTCTTCCTGTCTGTAGCTTCCTGCCTGTGTCTAGTTCCTGTCTGTGTCTTCCTGTCTGTGGCTTCCTGTCTGTGTTTACCTGTCTGTGGCTTCCTGCCGGTGGCTTCCTGTCTGTGTTTACCTGTCTGTGGCTTCCTGCCTGTGGCTTCCTGTCTGTGGCTTCCTGTCTGTGGCTTCTTGTCTGTGTCTTCCTGTCTGGATCTTCCTGTCTGTGGCTTCCTGTCTGTGGCTTCCTGTCTGTGGCTTCCTGTCTGTGGCATCCTGTCTGTGGCTTCCTGTCTGTGGCTTCCTGTCTGTGTCTACCTGTCTGTGGTTTCCTGTACCTTCCTTCCTCATAAACTATTTAATAAAGGTAAACATGTCGCGTTTTAATAACTAATCCGCAGTGAGCGAAACGTTCAGCTAAAAACAACCGACCAACTCCCACAGGGAGCGTGAGGAAGCACAGTGTTGCGTGTGTTCCAATGTTAATATCCGGGACGCCAGGAGCTAATAATACCGACACCTAATTACTTACTACGAATGAAAGTAATGAATTAGTTGTATTTTGTTTGAGCACAAGATTTGTTGTCAACTGCTTCGTTTGGGTTCAGACATTCTTAAAGTGGGGGGGGGGGGGGTGATTACCTGTGGGTTTAGGGGATCATTCAAATGGGGTAAATTAACTGTTGGGGGATAAGTAAATAGGGGTTATTCAACATTCTTCCCCTGGTCATTGCGTTCGTTACTTAGGGTATTGAGCTTCTTAAAACCGATCAGGCAGCTTCCGCGAAGGACCAGCCCATTCGCATCTACGGAAAAAAATGCGACCGTTTTGCCGAACCAGTAACGCACGAACCCAAGCAACCCCCCTAACCTCTCGAGGCTGATGCATAGTGCGTAAACTGTGTGGGGGATTTTTAGCTTGATTGAAACACCAGGATTCTAACGCTGCTTTCAATAGTGGAAACATTGCAGTGTTTGGGAGTGGGAGGAAGAGGTAGCACCCTCTTCCTCCCACGAAGAGGCTGCCTCTTTGAATTGAAGATGATTGGTGATAGGGGAGGAAGATAGTGGAGGGTAGAGATTGAGGGGGAAGGGATAATGAAGGAATGACATTAGTTAAGGAAGGTTGAAGAAGCTGTCGGGCTGTCCGCCTTGCTGACACGCACTGGAATGGTGATAATGGTGGTGTTGGCGGTGATAGTGTTGGTAGTAATATTGATGATGTTGTTAATAGATGATGGCGGCGGCATTAGTAGTGATAGTGGTGGTGATGGTGATGGCTCTCTCTCTCTCTCTAACGTGGTTGGCTATAGTGGTGATGGTAGTGGTAGTGGTGGTAGTGATTGTGGAGGTAACGGGGCTTAGAGTAGGCGAGAGAGGTTATCTTTTTTCTACCACAGACGTGGCCACTCATTAACAATGCTAACCAACATATATACATTTTCTTCTGTCCTCCATGGACAGGGTGAGAGATCTGTTAAACATATACTACAGGGATTTATTGAACAATCAACCACAGAAGGTGATTGTAGTACTTTTAAAATGTTAATCTAATCTACTTAAAAAAAATACACAGATTTACGTCTGTCCTACATAAACAGTGTTCAATGTGTCTTTTTACATAGTGTCATTAATGTGCGTTTACAAAGTGAAATGCAATTCTGACCAGCTTCAGCATATTCTGTATACACATACTTACATCTATATAATATATATTCACACTGATGTGTCTCCTGCTTTGACAGAGTAAGACAGCTGCTATAGAAACTAGTGTGTTATAAAGCACTTAACCACTGAAGGTGATTATGATGCTTTTACAAGCTTAAGTTATAGTTTTATTACACACATTGTATAACTGATGCATTACATAGTCATTCTTGGGTATAAGTCCAATATATCATCAAGTGTTCCAGTACTCATATAGTAGTTACAAAGTTCAGCATACCTCAGCCCAGGAGGGCGAAAGTCAGTCAATATGGGACATTCTACAATATAATGTTCAAGAGAGTGCATGTTTTCTCTTTCACAAAGTTGACACATTGTGTACTCGACATTTAGGTTTTGAGAAAGCTGCCAGATACGTCTATATCCCAGGCGTATTCTGGCCACTATAACATCACATTGCCGGGTTCTTGTTCTATTAGTCCCATATGTGAATGTTTCCTCACGATATCTATCATAATATTTAATACTGCAACTTTCAGGACTTTGTGAATGTGTTAGGTCGGTGAGATCTTCATTAGATATTTGTTTAAGTATTCTCTTTGTTACTGTTAATGAAACACCCTTATCAATTCTAATACTGGTTTTATACAAGCTGTCTTTGCAAACATATTAAGTGTCATGCTTTGAGATGCCAACATGCGGATCCAAAGGAATATAATTACAAATCTGTTTTCTTTAGTAGCTAGAACATTCATTCGAATATCACTGACTATTTTCTGGGTGTTGAAACTATGAAATTTTCTATGTGTGTTCAATGCCAGGAGTGCACTCTGCGAGTCACAGTATATAAGTCCACTGCCTTTGTCTTTTAAAAATTCAGTGGCAAGGTATATGCCTGCAAGTTCGGTTGAGTTGTACTTGCCCAGTCATTGACGCGCTCATTGCTGTATGTACGAGAAGATTGTTCAAATACATTACATGCACATCCGGTACATTGTCCACCCTCTTCTACAGAGCCGTCGGTATAGCACTGATACACAGCGTTACCCATACTCTGAGTACTTTCAGTGATGCTTTTCAGTGTTATCTGTTTTAATAATGTAGAGTGCACACTATCTTTCTTGGGCGCATTTACAAAATCAACTGATAGATCCCAGTTATCCCATGGAGTAATTGGTTGATTAATCATTAACCGAGTTGGGTACTTATTAAATATTTTGATGCAATTGGCTACCTTGTAGAACCAAAATGCATAATCAGATTTCGTTCTTCTTCTATAGACCTCAGGTGAGTGCAGCACATTAGAAAGTTTAACTTGAAATTTCAAGTGTTGCCTAGACCTACTCAATGCCTTCACGCCGAAAACTGTGCTAATACACAAAATTCTCTCACTAATAGTAGGTAATTTTAACTCGGCTCTCAGATTACCTTAGAGCCTGTTAGTAATGGTAATGGTGGTGATGGGGAAGGAGGTCATTGGAAGTAGGGGGCGTCAATGGGTAAGGGGGGAACTGGATCTGAAGGTAAAGTGACAGGCTGAATTGTCTGTGGACATGTGAAGCGAATTGCTGGTGAAAGGAAGAGATGACAAGGAAGAGAGAGAGAGAGAGAGAGAGAGAGAGAGAGAGAGAGAGAGAGAGAGAGAGAGAGAGAGAGAGAGAGAGAGAGAGAGAGAGAGAGAGAGAGAGAGAGAGACAGACAGACAGAGAGAGAGGTAATGGGAGGACAAATGCAGAGAGAGCATTAAGGGTTGAGTTGCAAAGATTTAACCCGAGCATTTGGCCTCTAGTGTGACCTTTAGATCAAATCGAGTGAGAGAAACATCTTAAATGGATCATACTTATGCACAGTTCCCACCTGAAGGTTCCGGGTTCAATTCCCGCGCCAAGATCTTTCCTCAAAAATGGCGGCTTTATAACCCCTACGGGCTCACCATAGCCCGTGCTACTTGGAACTTTGTTCCAGGTAGCGAATCTTTAACAACATAACAACGGCGGCTTTATCTATATTTTGCGAGCTTGTTAACGCTCTGAGGTCGTTATTACTATTATAAACAACCTGGTAGCTTTTCCCAGCTCATAAATGTTTGAATTCAAGTCAAACAAAGCTGCCGTGATTGAGGAAAGATAGACACGTTTCGTAAGTTGACATGTCAGTACTTAATGAACCTTGGTATGTTTTAGGTGACATGGTGTTCGTATCTGCTGCTGAGACTTCCTTTTGTTAGAAGAGTCATTTCCCAGTATAGTGCATCATTGTGGCGTTCCATAAAGTGTCTTGTGCATAACACATTATCACACTGCTTTATCTCCCCAATCTGTGTGTGTGTGTGTGTGTGTGTGTGTGTGTGTGTGTGTGTGTGTGTGTGTGTGTGTGTGTGTGTGTGTGTGTGTGTGTGTTCACCTAGTTGTACTCACCTAGTTATGCTTGCGGGGTTGAGCTCTGCTCTTTCGCCCCGCCTCTCAACTGTCAATCAAGTTACTAACTACTATTTTTTTTCCACACACACACAACACACACACACACACACACACACACACACACACACACACACACACACCAACACACAACACACACACACAAACACCAGAGGAAGCAGGCCGTAACTCAGTGTTTAACTCCCAGGTACTATTTACTGCTAGGTAACAGGGGCATCAGGGTGAAAGAACTCAACCCATTCTGTTTCTGCCATCACCGGGGATCGAAACCGGACCCTAGGATTATGAGCCAAGAGCGCTGTCCACTCAGCTATCAGACCCCTATGTGGTGGGTGTGTTGGAGTTGAGTATCTCTTCAGCTTTCTGCTTTGCTGAATTTCTACTCTCAATTTATCTTGGTGGTCCTCTCTCTCTCTCTCTCTCTATCTCTCTCTCTCTCTCTCTCTATCTCTCTCTCTCTCTCTCTCTCTCTCTCTCTATCTTTACCTTTCTTTTTTCTCTGCGTCCTTCCCTATGTTCCATTTAGCCTTAATAGTAAGGTAAAATTTTCAAAGTTTTTCCTCCAATATATCTGATAGGAGTTTAAGATTTCATCTGGAGTATCAAATCATCAAATGCATTTTTTATTCACATTAACCTTCATTCAAGGGAGCACTCTTAATCCCCCTGTCCCCCTTCATTCATCGCGTCTGCCCTTCCTTCCTTCCCTTCAAACCGTTCTTTCCCCACTAATTACCCTTATTCTTCTCCATTCCTCCATCTCCCCTTGTATCAGCCATGCCTCTCCCCCCCCCGTTGCTCCCGCTATTACGCCAGTCCTCTACTCTATTCTTATTCTCACCATCTGTTCGCCTTTTCATCCATTCTGGCTCCCGCTGCGATAAGGCATCCTTTTGCCTTTCGGATCTTATCAGGTAATCCCTCTCAGCCAGCCCGTGCTACGCCTCCAGTCCGGCTAATCTAATATCGTAATTATCACCTAATCACCATGACAATAAAGTATCAGGCAATTAGCGAGTTTGGAGCTATTGAAGTGATGACTATCGGACGACGGAGCTTTCCTTGGTGAGCCAGTGTTGGTTCTGTGGTGATGGGTCGCTTCGAATCTGGCCATGGGAACTCCTCCGGTTTGGGGCTCGAAGCCGATTGGTGCGAAATTTGGGCTGTAAAATGACACTGACACGCACACCACACACACGCACACACACACACACACACACACACACACACACACACACACACACACCACACACACACACACACACCACACACGCACACACACACACACACACACACACACACACACACACACACACACCACACACACACACACACACACACACACACACACACACACGCACACACACGCATACACACACACACACACACACACACACACACACACACACACACACACACACGCACACACACACACACACACACACACACACACACACACACACACACACACACACACACACCCACTGTAAACCAGTTGATTGACAGTTGAGAGGCGGGACCAAAGAGCCAAAGCTCAACCCCCGCAAGCACAAATAGGTGAGTAATAGGTGAGTACACACACACACACACACACACATGTCTGTGTGGGGGCCAGGTAGCCTGGTGGATTGCGCGCAGGACTTGTAATTCTGTGGCGCGGGTTCGATTCCCGCACCCGGCAGAAACAAATGGGCAAAGTTTCTTTCACCCTGAATGCCCCTGTTACCTAGCAGTAAATAGGTACCTGGGAGTTAGTCAGCTGTCACGGGCTGCTTCCTGGGGTGTGTGAGTGTGTGTGGTGTGAAAAAAAAAAAAAAAAAAAAAAAAAAAAGTAGTTAGTGTAGTTAGTAAACAGTTGATTGACAGTTGAGAGGCGGGCCGAAAGAGCAAAGCTCAACCCCCGTAAAATACAACTAAGTGAATACACACACACACACACACACACACACACACACACACACACACACATAGGTTTGAGAAGTCTGGTCCATTTTTGTACGTTGCACCATAGATCGTGCAATCATTGTCACTTTTGTCTGACGGGATAGTATTGCAAGGAAGAAAAAAGAAAAAAGAAAATACCAACAGTTTTTAATGATGCGATATACCCATATTCCGCTTCTCCAAAAATTCCAATTTTACATAAAACTATACAATCACAGAGCTTATTTTTCCCCCCAATCAGGTCATACAGGGACACTTTTCCAATCATACGAGACTGTTACTTTTTCCAATCATTTGATACAGTGATATCGTTTGATACAGTTGATACAGTGATATTTGATATCATACTTTCTGGGAGATTTTCCCAAACTCCGTTACAATGTCCTGCCAAACATTTCACAATTTCCACTCATAAATTTTACGGGTTATTCATGCCCGTGCCACCTTTAGGATGGCTTAATATTTATTAATCAATCACTCATACCTCACTAGTGAGAGTTCACTCCACATTAATGTTGCTGTTAAAGTTAAGGATCTAACATAAGGTTAATCTAACATAATTCAAATCTAACCAACCTGACTTCAACCTTCGCCTTCCAAATGTCGAAAATACACATCGAAAATATACTTGGCAGATATATAGATATGTCCCTAATTATACATTTTTTCCAATTATGTCTTATAATGCTCATATTCTTATAAAGCTCGGTGCTTTATAAAACATAAACTTCTTATAATTTAAAGCTCGGTGTTCATGCTTTATTTCTCCACCTTACCTCTTGCCTTATTCGCTTTCTCGGGGACAGGAAGCCTATGAATGTATATACTTTAGACTTGTATCGACTTGATCCTTAAAGTAAAGTACTTGATTTTATTGACTTGTTTGACCCCAAGGTCAAACTACTGACTCTTCGCAAGATGCAGCCCAAGGCATGCAGCCCCTAACTCCCCGGGTACCTATATACTGCTTAGGTGAACAGACGCATCAGGTGAAACAGAACGTGCCCAACCATTTCTGTCTCGCCTGGGGGGGATCATAAAATCCACGATCCACGTCATGTGAGAGCCTCGGTCTTGTAATCAACGCTGCTAAAACTAAGGTATTTAACAGACAAATTGACAATCGCAAAAGTGGACCACGAAAACTTAAGATAGATAATATACCAATAGACTATGTCTCTTCTTTCAATTACCTTGGTGTCTCTGTCCCTTGTACCTCAACTGCAGTCAATAAGTTACATCAACAATGTAGAGACAGACTCAAGGCTCTCAGAACTGTAGTGGGGTACAGCCCGAAATATGGTGTTAATATTAGAATAGCAAAAATGATGTACTTAGCATATATAAGGTCTCTGATAGACTATCATGCACCAGCTTTGGTCCTGCAAAATGGCAAAAGTATTAATAGACTGGAAAAAATGCAAAATGAAGCACTCAGAATTATACTTGGCTGTCCTATAACTACCAACGTTCTCAACATGCGGAAAGAATTAAATATACTTAGCATTCGAGACAGAATATTTGAAATTCATCTTATGATGGGACTAAAGCTTCTGCGTGATAACAAAAACAACATTGTGTCAGATGAACTGTTAGAACACATACGAAATGGAACCAGCGAATTTAAATGGATTCAAAGAACAGTCACTCATATTAAAATGATGGGACTGCACGATGTATATACAGATGAAAGAGTACAGCACTTCCTTCTACCCTGGCAGATAATACCTTTTGACATCCTGACCCCTGCATACCCCACCAAGAAACTAATCACAAACAACCCTCATGCTCAGTTTGCTGCTAAATTATGCACCATAGAACACATTCACAATATACAAGCTGAAAACAACATTGCACAGACCATATACACTGACGGATCACTCAATACAGCTACAGGGAGGGCAGGAAGTGATGTTATTGATCATCAGCCCGATTTGAAGCACAATTCAAAGGAATATAACAATTAGTAACTGGGCAAGCACAATGCAAGTTGAGATGGTAGCAATACTGGTAGCACTCGAAATTATTGACAACACTAAAGAAGACAGCTTAATTATTTCTGACTCCCTTTCCTCACTACGAGCATTAAACAGTTTGCAGTCAAGTAATAACGTGCTTGTCTTGGAAGCTAGACGTAGGTATATAAGAATACTTAGCAAGAGGGTAAATATAAAAATGTTGTGGATTCCTTCTCACATTGGCCTGCAGGAACATGACAAAGTTAACGCCCCTTGCTAAGGCTGCAGTAAATAAAGACACTATTGAACGGAATCTTGAGTTATCAAAAAGGTCCCTTAAAAGAGTTATTAGACGAGAACTCCTGGAGGGATTTGAAGAAAGTAGAACAGTGCAAACTGGAACTAGCAGGTCCATTGTTTATCACAATGAAATGTGTGAAGTAAAACATGTGTATGGGGCAAGTAAAAAAGTCAGTAGGCTAACAGATGTTGTCACAGCTCGTCTAAGACTTGGCTACAAATATCTCTGGCAGTTCGGCTTGTATAGGGATCTAGATGAAGTAAAGTGTAAACTGTGGACAAAGACAGGGACACACACTCGAACACTATATCTTGGATTGTAGTAAAATTGAGCCATTTAGAGATAAATCTAACCTCACTCTGTATGATATGGCAACCCATCTTATTACCAAGGATAAAATACCTGAAATCCTTGCACTGTATCCACATTTCGCTTCCAGTAGATAAACGACATATGAGATTAAGAAACAAGTAGTGTATTATGAAGAATAATAATAAACAGAAGCTCCCCTATGACTCTGTAATATCTCCATTGGCCAAACTATTATATATTAGCGATAAGATCTATCATTAATGTATAATAACTTACTGTAAATATATAGCTCTCGAAATAGCACTTTCTCTGTAACTAGCTGACATTGTAACTATAAGGTGTGAAGGATAGATAAAATTGTTTATGTAATAATCTAAGATGAGGTCTGATAAAGACCTTTTGTGCCCTCTGTAATCTTTTTGCGCTACCGCTCACAGGATGAGTATGGGGTGCACAATAAACTAGCCGCCTCGGCGACAACAATCAAATCAATGTTTCGGAACATTATGGTGACATATCTCAGCATAATGCTTCATGGTACACCTTTTCCTTAGAAACGTCTCGAAGTCTGTGAAGGAACTCGGGGAGAGTCTAAAGGAACTTACCGAGAGAAAGTCTGAGGAGGATAAGCCAAGAGCTCGGGAAGACTTTACGTTAAAATAAGCTGTAGGAGGCCTGGTCGACGACCGGGCCGCGGGGACGCTCCGAAAACACCTCAAGATACGGTGGTGGTCTTATATAGGCTTCATCACCTTATATAGACTTCATGACCTCATATAAACTTCATGACCTTTTATAAACTTCATGACCTAATTTAAACTTTGTCATCAGGCCTGAGTTCAATTCCCGACAGTGTAAGTGGTTAGGCATTGTTCCTTCACTTTGTTCTCATATCCCTGCTCCTTGTCCCTCTTATCCTAGTTTCTTGTACTCTTATCCGGGTTCACTGTTGCTTAGCTTTAGCATCTGCTTGTTAATAATACAAGTCTAGAGAGACGACTCGGAAGCTTTCAACAACTTTAATTAAAGATTGCATGACAGAAAAAAAAAATTGCATCTTTTTTTCAATTAGTTTCTGTGGCAAGTTTCTATAAATAACTTGAAATTAATAATTGCAAATTACATTATTGAATTTCTGTTCACATCAAAGTTTTACACATAAAATATCCTTCCTTTTATTTCATATTTTCGTGTGTTATTTCTTGCGGCTATTCGCTCCTATTCTTAACATTCTTCAAGACTTTCACAAAGTGCATTCTTTGTTTTGTTAAGTCACACTCCGTACAACAAAGACACACCCCCTCCCCCCCTCCCACCTCAATTGGTGTTCAAACATACTTCCTCAGAATTCCCAAATAATAGAAGATAAATTCTGCTATCATGCACAAATGCTATAGAAAAAATAAGGTGAGAAATAAATAATATAAATGAAAAAAAAAACCAAATTCAGTGCAAGAGGCCAGAGACTAGTTACTTGAAGGAAATTACTGTCCGTTGGTTCTGTCGTTTCAGGCGCTGTGGTCAGGACTGTTTGTTCACTCGTGTTCTACCTGAACAGTTCTACCTGAACTCTTGCAGCGGACAGACGTAGCATTGGTTTTCATAGGTGTTAGTAAGCCTTTGGTGAAGTATTCACAACTGTTTAGTTTATACAGATACATGTGTGTGTGTGTGTGTGTGTGTGTGTGTGTGTGTGTGTGTGTACTCACCTATATGTACTCACCTATATGTGTCTGCAGGATCGAGCATTGACTCTGGATCCCGTCTTTCGAGCATCAGTTGTTTACAGCAATGACTCCTATCCCATTCCCTATCATACCTGGTTTTAAAATTATGAATAGTATTGGCTTCCACAACCTGTTCCTTAAGTGCATTCCATTTCCCACTACTCTCACGCTAAAAGAAAACTTCCTAACATCTCTGTGACTCATCTGAGTTTCTAACTTCCATCCATGTCCCTCGTTCTGTTACTATTCCGTGTGAACATTTAGTCTATGTCCACTCTGTCAATCCCTCTGAGTATTTTATACCTTCCTATCATGTCCCCTATCATGTGTGTGTGTGTGTGTGTGTGTGTGTGTGTGTGTGTGTGTGTGTGTGTGTACTCACCTAGTTGTGCTTGCGGGGGTTGAGCTCTGGCTCTTTGGTCCCGCCTCTCAACCGTCAATCAACAGGTGTACAGGCTCCTGAGTTTAAACTGGAGTCGCATTCATACATGCATTCCTCATACAGGCTCCTGAGTTTAAACTGGAGTCGCATTCCTCATACATGCATTCCTCATACAGGCTCCTGAGTTTAAACTGGAGTCGCATTCCTCATACATGCACGCACGCCTGGATTCGTGCTCATATGGTATCCAGACATGGAAGCCACAGACACGTTAGAAAGAACTTTTTCAGTGTCAGAGTAGTTAACGGGTGGAATGCATTAGGCAGTGATGTGGTGGAGGCTGACTCCATACACAGTTTTAAATGTAGATATGATAGAGCCCAGTAGGCTCAGGACCCTGTACACCAGTTGATTGGCGGGTGAGAGGCGGGACCAAAGAGCTAAAGCTCATCCCCGCAAGCACAATTAGGCGAGTACATACACACACACACACAACACAGACAGACAGACAACACACACACCACACACACACCACCACACACACACACACACAACACCCACACCACACACACACACACACACCACACACACACACACACACACACACACCACACACAACACACACACACACACACACACACACACAACACACACAACACACACACACACAACCAACACACACACACACACAACACACAACACACATACACAGACACACACAGACACACACACACCACCCCACACAACAGAGACCACAGACACACACCACACACACACACACACACACACACACACAACACACCACACACACACACACACACACCACACACACACACACACACACCGGAAACGGCTTGAACGGCAGACTGACCACAATAATCAAGCCGAACAACCCTCACTGAGGTGTTCACAATACCTGGGAATGACCGTCATTTACGCCTATAAATCGCCTCTCTGTCTGCTAATGATAAGAGTTAAAATCGCATTATCACCAAGACAAACAACTGCACTGCCGGCACAGAGTAACAGCCGTGTACTGCGGGGAACAGGTGCCGTTAAGGGTAGTCAGAGGAGGGAACGAGGCCCTTGGGGCACCGTCTTGAGGTTGACTCAGAAGAGAAAACATTAAAATAACCAAGAAAGCTTCGCAGGATCTCACTCTTCTGCTTCATGTATTCTCATATATTTATCAATGTTCTTGCCTGAACAGATTTTTAGTTTAAGTAAGAGCGAGAGAGAGAGAGAGAGAGAGAGAGAGAGAGAGAGAGAGAGAGAGAGAGAGAGAGAGAGAGAGAGAGAGAGAGAGAGAGAGAGAGAGAGAGAGAGAGAGGGTTTAATATTTTATGAAAGAAACCAACTGTTGATTTTTGTGTATACATTATAATAGCTATCACACCAATGCACTTAAGAGCACGAAACCAAGCACTTGAGAGCACGAACCAATGTACTTGAGAGCACGAACCAATGCACTTGAGAGCACGAACCAAGTCACTAGAGAACACACACGAACATTATATATCACGGGAAGGAATCAAGGTAAACTAATAACAAAGAATTACTTAAAGCTCAACAGCTGTAAGTGATGCTGGTTTATGAGGGGAGAATATCTCTATGTTCCTTACAGTTACAATCGGAATCCGGTTGAGATGCAGGTTCTTGTACCCTTTAACAACAGTCTGGTAGTCACAGTCGTCTTCACCAACCAGTCTGGTAGTCACAGTCGTCTTCATCCACAGTCTGGTAGTCCAGTCGTCTTCATCCACCAGTCTGGTAGTCAGATTCGTCTTCAC
>WNGS01167840.1:16240629-16253319 GCA_020271785.1 Procambarus virginalis | reverse complement strand
AAATAATATTAATATATATATATCTAATATATATATATATATATATATATATATATATATCTATATATATATATATATATATTATATATATATAAGTAGGTGTTGCAAACCGCCATACATAATGTATGGAATTTGGAACAGAATTCATGTATAGAGACTTTAATAAAGCAGATACGATACTCATAATCTCAGATGAAGCACAGATGAAGATTGTACAACAAGGGTAGATTTGTGTTTACAGATACAGGGTAAGCAATCCAAAGCTCCACACTGATGTAAAAGAGACAGAATGACGTATGCGACGTCAGGCAGCGGAGACATGAGGCAAGATATTAATAATCCAGTCCGGGGCTCCCCTCTCCCCTTGACAGCGGCCAGACACAAACACTTAGATTGTAATTCACACTTAATTCTCTCCTAAGTATGTGTGTACTCACCTAGTTGTACTCACCTAGTTGTGCTTGCGGGGGTTGAGCTCTGGCTCTTTGGTCCCGCCCTCTCAACGTCAATCAACAGTGTACAGTTTCCTGAGCCTATGGGCTATCATATCTACATTTGAAACTGTGTATGGAGTCAGCCTCCACCACATCCTTCCTAATGCATTCCATTTGTAACACTCTGAAACTAAAAAGTTCTTTCTAATATCTCTGTGGCTCATTTAGGGCACTCAGTTCCACCTGTGTCCCTCTAGTGCGTTCCCCTGTGTTAAACAGCTGTCTTTATCAACCCTGTCGATTCCCCTGAGAATTTTGTGGTGATCATGTCCCCCCTAACTCTTCTGTCTTCCAACGAAGTGAGGTTTAATTCCTGCAGTCGCTCCTGCGTAGCTCATACCTCTCAGCTCGGGTACTAGTCTGGTGGCAAACCATTGAACCTTTTCCAGTTTAGTCTTATGCTTGACTAGATAGGGACTCCATGCTGGAGCCGCATACTCCAGATTGGTCTGACATATGTGGTATATAATGTTCTGAAAGATTCCTTACACAAGTTTCTAAAGGCCGGTTCTTATGTTAGCCAACCTGGCATATGCTGCTGATGTTATCCTCTTGATATGAGCTTCAGGGGACAGGTCTGGCGTGATATCAACCCCCAGGTCTTTCTCCTCTCTCTGACTCTTGAAGTATTTCATCTCCCAAATGATACCTTGTTATCTGGTCTCCTGCTTCCTACCCCTATCTTCATTACATTACATTTGCTTGGGTTAAACTCTAACAGCCATTTGTTCGACCATTCCTGCAGCATGTGTCCAGGTCTTCTTGAAGTCTCAAGCTGTCCTCCTCTGTCTTAATCCTTCTCATAATTTTGGCATAATGTGTGTGTTAAGCCTTGCGGGGACCGACTTATCATCACACACACACACACGCACACACACACAACACACACACACACAACACACACACACACACCACACACACACACGAGGAAAGGCTGTGGGAAATGCACCTTACGACACTGGAAGACAGAAGAGTAAGGGGAGACATGATCACTACCTACAAAATTCACAGAGGAATTGACAGGGTAGATAAGGATAAACTTTTTAACACGGGTGGTACGCGAACAAGAGGACACAGGTGGAAACTGACTACCTAAATGAGCCACAGGGACTTTAGAAAGAACTTTTCAGTGTCAGAGTAGTTAACAGATGGAATGCATTAGGCAGTGATGTGGTGGAGGCTGACTCCATACACAGTTTCAAATGTAAATATGATGAGCCCAGTAGGCTCAGGAATCTGTACATCAGTTGATTGACAGTTGAGAGACGGGACCAAAGAGCCAGAGCTCAACCCCCGCAAGCACAGCTAGGTGGGTACACACACACACACACACACAAACACACACACACACACACACACACACACACACACACACACACACACACACACACACACACACACACACCTTCAGAATTAACAAGAAGGTAATCTGCACACAAGCAGTCTGCTGGCCGCATGCCCCAGCAGACACGTGACCAAGGGGGTTCAGCGTCCTGCAGACAGTTCACACCGCGAGTGCAGTAAGCAAGGGCACTCTGGGGCCTCCGTTGCCGGCTCCCACGAAGCCAAACCGGCTAGTTCAGGCCAGTTTAGGGCCTACGCATGTCGCGTGATTGCCCAATAACATGTGTCGTAGACGCATACATGTACTCTGCTTCGCGTCCCGCAACGCATTGCGTATTACACATCTTGCGTCACATCCCTGTGAAACATGAGGTTATACATGGCCCAAAATCATCACAACACAAGGCCAGTTACCATGGCACAGAACACCGGATTCCCCCTCCTCATAAAACAGGAACCAAAGACTGAAATCGTACAGATTTTTGCCTCAAGACTGGTACCAGAACTGAGGGGCTCAACAACGGAGATCACTGTTGTGTCCCCACACTGCTGTGTCCCCATCACTGCTGTGTCTCCATCACAGCTGTGTCCCCATCTCTGCTGTGTCCCCATCACTGCTGTGTCCCCTCACTGTTGTGTCCCCATCACTGCTTCCCAAACCCTGTTACAGAACCCCTTCACCATCTTCACTCATTTGAGCTCACTTGAGTCGTTTAACGTTCTGCTCACCAACTACAACCATTAGTGGGAAGGATGGTGACCAGACCACACACTAGAAGGTGAAGAGACGACGACGTTGCGGTCCGTCCTCGACCATATCAAGTCGATTGTGATAACGATCCAGGACGGACCGAAACGTTGTCGTCTTCTTCACTTTCTAGTGTGTGGATTGACAATATTTTTTTAGCCACGTTGTTGTGACTCCTAATGTGCATAGTAGTAAGGACTCGAGGATAACTAATTTCAATAACATCCTAATTCACCGGATCTGTAAAAGAGAAGTGAACCAGTTTCCTTCCAGTAGCGAAAAATCCATACTGTAAGCTGTGGAATAATGAACTAGTGGGTAAGGAACATTCACACTAATGTTCTCGTTTAACTGGACATTTAACCCTAAACCATATAGCTATCAAAAATAAAGCAACGAGATTCTCGTAAATATAGATAATAAATATAACCGTGAAAAAAAAAAGAGTCTTACACATTCAGATCAGAGCAGGAAGTCGTAAATAGTGGCTTGGAGCAGTCTAAGGGTTAAACAGGCTAAGTTGTGCCACGTTCTGAATGTCAAGAGAACGACATGACCAAAATGGTTAAGGCATCGTCTCCATATCTTCACTGGTTTAGAGATAATGAGATGTAATTGTGGTCATTATACCATTCTCTTGCACCCATCAGTTGGAACATTTATAAGGGCTGCTACATCACTTATGTCTTGTTCTATCCATTCAAATTCCTGCTAAAATGTGATGCTAAACTATCACATTTAAAGATAATATAGAGGCCATACAATGGTATCGAACCCGCATATCTGGACTCACCAAGTACACGCACTACCGGCTGAGCCACTATGAGCTCAAAGCTCTCTCAATATTTTGATACATCACGTTATTAAGATTTCATTGCACATATCAGCTGTTAAAGCGAGAATTGTTAGCGCTGCGTACCAATGTATTGTCAAGAATTGAGATGATGTAGAACGGTAACTGAGGAAGCCATATGGAAGTACCACACACTAAGATACACTAACACTCAACAGGTATGGATCGCAGAGAATCTTTACCGAAAAACGTTTATAAGCGTTGTTAGCAGCGTATGGGTTAACACAGTAATTTAAACATTATCGACTAATGGGGGAAAATCCCTGTGTTTACAGGAGTTAAAAATACTGCAATACTAAAGTTTCGGATTAATGACTGTCAACCTCGCTAGGCTAGGTCGAATGTCCAGATTCATGAGTCTCTGGTGAGACAAAACTATAGACTCATCAGCCTCTGATGAAGCAAAAATAGTTCACAGTTGACGATTGCTAAATCAAAAGAACGAAGAGGATGTAAAAATTATCTCATTCTTTATAATGGATGAATTTATTGATGAGTAAAACTGTTTTGGCCTCATTCTTTGTTAACATATATTACACCTAATACTGTGTATTTGCATCCCCGTGCTCGAGTTAGCAGTACCAGACATGTAATATGACGAGACAAATAACTGTACACTTGGACTGTCACAAAGATATTTGTTACTGCTGGATTATGCAAGCCGCTGGGAGATGAGCAGTGACAATGAAGCAAGTGATGACACGTTTCTCCTCATACAGGGATTAAGATTCTTTGCAAGATATATATATATATACCTTTGGTGAATTCTAGAATGCTGCGTGACAGTCAGACATCAACATTAATTAACATCTGGCTCGCCAAGAAAAGTTTTAATCAGTTGGAGGACCGCAGCTCGTCCTCGTTAACAATGGACAGATATTCAGACTGTTCTGAGGACGGGTTGAAATGTTTCAACCTCTTACTTCAAAAACAAATTGACTACAAAATCAAAATACCTGATCTTAATCTGACCTGGACCTAACTATACACAAAATATATATATATATATATATATATATATATATATATATATATATATATATATATATATATATATATATACTTGTTTATATATATATATATATATATATATATATATATATATATATATATATATATATATATATATATATATATATATATATATATATATATATATATATATATATATATATATATATATATATATATATATAAACAAGTACAACAGGAGCATGACGTGAGGACAGACGAAAATGCACACAAGGTAATAAGGAATGTCTGAGGCAACGTCTGTGGTTGAAATCAATCAATCAATCAATCAATCAATCAATCCAAGACACGCCGAACACATGATACACATCTGTCTCAAACACCCTCCCAGACGGAACTATTTCCCCCCCCCCTCTTCCACACCTTCGCCGACACATCTGTCAGAGCAACAGTCAGGCTTGAGCGTGGCGTCCTTGCACATGACTCACCTGCAGTATTAGGTGAGTGTGTGGTCTTGACTTGCTCCAGCATGCTCCCTGGCTCTGCGGTGCGGCGACCGACGTCATGCTCTTCCAGGGCCGAAGATTAAATCGTCAGGGAACTGGACGATGGTTAGCTTCCCACGCACACGCACGCGCGAGCGCACACACACCACAAACACACACACACACATAAACAGAATAACATCGGCGGCGTATGCAAGGCTGGCTACCATCAGGACAGCCTTCAGGAACCTGTGTATGGAATCATTTTCCTGGAAACACAAACTGTAACTGTCTCTATTTTCCGCTTGTTACAACTTGTAACAAAGTTGTTACATCTTGGCTTAACATGTTTATGACGTATTAGAACGTTGTTACAACTTGTTATATTGGTTGTTATAACTGGTCAGGAGGTGTTAAAACTTATTCAAACGTTGTAGCAACGTCTTAGTTTCGGAGTGTGTTTGGCAGGTTAGAACCTTATATACCACATATATAAGACCAATCCTGGAGCATGCGGCCCCAGCATGGAGCCCGTACCTTGTCAAGCGCAAGACGAACCTGGAAAACGTTCAGAGGTATGCCAATAGGCTAGTCCCAGAACTAAGAGGCATGAGTTATGAGGAAAGGCTGCGTGAGATGTACCTCACGTCGATGGAAAACAGGAGAGCGCGGGGAGACATGATCACTACCTATAAAATTCTCAGATGAACTGACTGGGTAGATATACCCAAATGAGCCACAGGAACGTTAGGAAGAACTTTTTCAGTGTCAGAGAAGTTAACGGATGGAATGCATTAGGCAGTGATGTGGTGGAGGCTGACTCCATACACAGTTTCAAATGTAGATATGATAGAGCCCAGTAGGCTCAGGAATCTGTACACCAGTTGATTGACGGTTGAGAGGCGGGACCAAAGAGCCAGAGCTCAACCCCTGCAAGCACAACTAGGTGAGAACACACACACACACACACACACACACACACACACACACACACACACACACACACACACACACACACCAAAGCAGCAGCTAGGAAGGTATTCAGAGAACAATAAGGAAGTGTGAGACGAACTTCATACTATTGAAAGAAGTTTTACCAGAGCAACGAGTGCTTCCTGAAGGGAGAAAGAGGCTGTCAGGCCTAACGGTGGTACTGGTTATCTTCAGGTTATCTTGAGATGATTTCGGGGCTTTAGTGTCCCCGCGGCCCGGTCCTCGACCACGCCTCCACCCCCAGGAAGCAGCCCGGGACAGATGACTAACTCCCAGGTACCTAGTTACTGCTAGGTAACAGGGGCATCAGGGCGAAAGAAACTCTGCCCATCGTTTCTCGCCGGCGCCCGGGATCAAACCCGGAACCACTGGATCACGTGTCCAGTGTTCTGTCCACTCAGCCACCGGCTCCACTAAAGTATTTCTGTATACATGACAATCTTTTAGAGCAGGATGGGAATCGAACCAGCGTCCTTAGCCACCTAAGACACAACACCGTGTAATGTTGGCAGTTGTTTTCAAGATACACCTGCTCCAGAGTCAGGCTAACACACAACGACTCCCGCTGAGGTGTCATCACTACCTAGACAAGCATCATTGTGGCTTGCCACACCCTTGCAAGGACCCCTTCATATTACACCTTACGGCCGTCCAACCTTACCTTGCGGTTGATTTCTTTTACCTTGCGATGATTTCGGGGCTCAATGTCCCCACGGCCCGGTCCTCGACCAGACCTCCTCGTCCTAGCTGACTGTCATCATCTCTGAACTACAGGTAATTAATTAGTTTGTTCCATGTCTGCACACCTGTCGCCTTTAATGAGTCGTATCAATCACAGACAAATATATATTCTCGCCGAAAGCTCGCCTTTCGACAAACTAACTCACTTCGTAGCAATCTAGTTCACACTGCTCCTCCTGCTTCTAATGCTGCTGGTGTCTACTCTATTTCCTGTCGTCTTGTCCTCTCCAATACTTTGGTGAAACTGCCCGTACACTGAATGACAGACTTAAAGAACACAAGAGAAGTGTTAAGTCTGCAGACACTAACAATGCTCTCTTCTGTCATGTGAGGGATTCCAATCATCCTATTAATTGGTCTTCCTCCAAAATAGTCTTTCCTGCCTCTACTCTACACAGACGCCGTCTTGTTGAATCGGCTCTTAATACACAACGTACCCAACATGAACTTGAGTCCTGGCTTTGTTGCTGTGGACTCTTCCCTTTCACAGTATATACTCAAATGCTCTAATCTTTCTAACAAACGTGACCTAACATAAGCTTACCCCTTCCATTTATCTTTCTTTCTCTCCTCTCTCTTTTTTCTGTTCATTGTTTTTTTCTCTTACGTTCCCTTACTATCCTCTTCTTATTCCTATTACTATCTCCTCTCATTCGGTGATTTTAATAGGAGCTGCCTCGTATGGGCCAATAGATTGATAAGGATTAAGCCACCCAAGAGGTGGCACGGGCATGAATAGCCCGTAAATGGGCCAATAGGCCCTCTGCAGTTCTTATTCCTACTCCTATCCCCTCTACTACATCTTACTTTGCTCCTCATCGCTCTTGCCTATTTATTGCCCGTCTCTACTTCCTCATCACAATCGACTTGAGAATGGTCCAGGACGGACCGAAACGTCGTCGTCCCTTCACCTTCTAGTGTGTGGTCTGGTCAACATAATTTAGCCACGTTATTGTGACTTCTCGCCTGCACAAATATATAACTTATAAATCTAAACTTAGATTATATACAGTAATTCATTTATAATGACTAGGGTTATTATTATTATTATTATTATTATTATTATTATTATTATTATTATTATTATTATTATTACTTTCATGTATATAATAAACTAATATTTTATGAAAGCAAACTCAACTGTAAATGTACAAATATTTTTGTTAATAAAGTTTTGAGTTAATTATTCCGTCACTCCGTCCTTGAGTTGACGGTAAGGACGGGTCTTGTAGAGCACAGTAGTCGGTACTTATCGCCAATACGTCAGTCCGTTCTCTTTATTAACCACTGCGTAAGAAAATGCGACTGTTTCCCCCTAACCAGAACCGTATGAACCCAAGTCATTCACCTAACCTACAGAGGCCGAGGCCTACAGAACGTCAAAATTACCGCGCTTTAATTTCTACTAAATGTCGATTACTAAATGGGATAAGTCGATTACATTAAATATGAGACGTAATAAGAGAATGGATGTGATGACCAAACCATATATATGGACATGTATGTATGAGTATGTGTACATGTATATATAACATTAATAATTTTTTAACTAGCGTCAAAAGATTGTTATTTGCTTAGCTAAACGAACTAGGGGGTTCAGTTCCTGAACCGATTATGTGCCTCTGTAATCCTTTACACCACCGCCCACGGGATGGGTATGGGGGTGCATAATAAAGAAAGAAATTGAATTGAATTGAAAATTGACCAAACAACACATCAGAAGATGGAAAAACGACGACGTTTCAGTCCTTGGTGGACCATAATCAAGTCGTATGAGACGACCTAATAATGGTCCACGACGGACCGAAACGTCGTCGTCTCATCATCTTCTCATGTGTGGTGTGGTCACCATATCTTCAGCCTCGTTATTGTGACTCATCGTGAGCAAGATATAGGACAGATTGGGTGAGCATCAATGTGGTTTCTAGGCTAGTTCTCCTCTAACAAGGCAATCTTCCTAGTGATTGTTGAGTCGCGAGCAGAGTGTTCCAGTAATGTGGCGGATGTTCTTGACTATATCTGCAAGGACGGGTGAGGAAAAATTAACTATCCCGATGTTGTTTATTTAGTGTTATTCCTTAATTATCCTTTTGTTAGCAATTGGAAATTATACCTTCTTAGCTTATTTTTCATTCCCTTAAAACATCGTCATGTTTATCAATAATTCTTTGGTTGCATAATCTGTGTATTAATATATATATATTTTTAAGGATTTCTATCCTGAGTTTCCATGCAATCCAGTCAACTATCACCACCATTAGCTCCCAATCCAGTCACCCATCATCTCCCATTTCGTCTCAAACAACTCTATCTCACTTTGCATCTTCTAAAGTTTTTCTCCTAAACAATTACAAGGCTAGATGTAGTACAGAATGATGCCATGCGCATCATCCTGGCTTGTCCTAGAACTGTCAGAATTGTTAACATGAGAAAGGAACTAAAATACCTTCCATTTACGAAAGATTTTTCTACTTAGTACTATGTTTTGTGTCAAAACTTTGAAAAATAATGCCCCCCCCCCAGCTCTATCCAATTAAATTGAAATCAACAATTTAATTCTGACTGTTCCCTCAATCTGCAGCAAAAAGCTCCTTACAATGTGTGGCTCAGTGTTAATTATAATAACTTTGTGAATGAGTGCTGCGTAACCCTGCCCATGGAGGACAGAGTAAATGTATATATGCTAATTAGCATTGTATAATTTGGAAAATTACAACACTTATACCTTTTGCTTCCGTTTCTCACCCATTCCCCATTTCTTTCTCCACCTATTCTCCTCACGCAAAACGTCTCCCATCCCCACCACCCATCCCTCGTTCAGCCTCACCACCCCTCTTCCACCCCACACAAACATCTCTCCCCCCACAACATTCCACACATACCGCCTTCAGCACTGTGGCAGGCAGTCTTCCCCAGAATACTGATGGGACTTCTCCGCCTTCCCCTCCTCCTCTTCCTCTTCCTCCTGCTAACGAAGACGTTGTTGATGTTGCTACTGCTGCTGTTGCCACTTTTGTTGAAGCTATTGTTTGCGGTACAGTTGCCTGCTATTGTTG
This sequence comes from Procambarus virginalis, assembly GCA_020271785.1. NCBI lineage: Eukaryota > Metazoa > Arthropoda > Malacostraca > Decapoda > Cambaridae > Procambarus > Procambarus virginalis. The sequence continues at coordinate 16,243,633 of WNGS01167840.1, read as the reverse complement.
TGTCACTGTTGTTGAAGGGGAAGACCTCGGGATATGCCTCCCACTGCAGCGGGCGAAGTAGACACCGGTTTAATTCTCGTTGTTAAGGAGTATGGAGCCTGTTATAGGTTAACTATAACTAGGTTAGTTATAGTTAACTAACTACTAGGTTAACTACTGATCATCATCCTCAAGATACAACTCTATACCAGCTGCCTGGCTCCTGGGGACCCATTTTACTGCTAAGTGAACTGAGGTATTAAGTGAAAGGTGTGTGTGTGTGTGTGTGTGTGTGTGTGTGTGTGTGTGTGTGTGTGGTGGTGTGTGTGTGTGTGTGGGTGTGTGTGTGTGTGTGTATTCACCTAGTTGTGTTTGCGGGGGTTGAGCTTTGCTCTTTCGGCCCGCCTCTCAACTGTCAATCAACTGTTTACTAAATACTTTTTTTCTCCACACACACACACACCACACACACACACCAGGAAACAGCCCGTGACAGCTGACTACTCCAAGGTACCTATTTACTGCTAGGTAACAGGGGCATCAGGGTGAAAGAAACTTTGCCCATTTGTTTCTGCCTGGTGCAGGAATCGAACCCGCGCCACAGAATACGAGTCCTGCGCACTATCCACCACTAGCCTGGCAGGCCAGACTGACTGACTGACTGACTGACTGACGACTGACTGACGGCCAGACTTACTGACTGAGGCCAAAAAGAGGTTTTCTAATAAAGTGTCGTCCATGCAGTTGTGTTTGGGAAGGTGAGGAAGGAGAGGAAGGTAGGTGTGGTCGGATAAGGGAAGGAAGGTAGAGAGAGAGAGAGAGAGAGAGAGAGAGAGAGGAGAGAGAGAGAGAGAGAGAGAGAGAGAGAGAGAGAGAGAGGAGAGAGAGAGAGAGAGAGAGAGAGAGAGAAAACAGAGAGAGACAGACTCAGGACTTGGAAATGCGGTGAAGGGGGGGAGAGGGGGTGTAACTGAGGAGGGTTGGAACCGGTTCATTATGCTGTCTTCACACTTGCGTTTAGAATGCTCTAGAAACAAAACCGGTTTGTTCTCAGCCTCGCTCCACAAATAGTAAACACAACCTAACGAGAGATAAAAAAAATACCCTAACGAAAAAAATAACAGTGAAATATATATATATTATATAATATATATATATATATATATATATATATAGTATATATATATATATATATAATATATATATATATATATATATATATATATATGAATGAAAACTCACACCCCAGAAGTGACTCGAACAAATCCCCTCAACATACTGGTGAATGTAATATATATTCCTAGTCACGTTACATCCGCTGCCTCCGATGATTTTTAATTTAATTTTTTTAATTTTGCCCCGAGGGGCGAGTTTATTGGGCAGCGCCACTCATCTTGTGAGTGGACACACTACCACCATAGCAGCATGTACAACACTCCCCAATAGGAAGGAAAACCCGCTGGGTTGTTTCAGTCCTGTCACTTGTACCCAGACACAGCTGGGACTTGCTTAACTGTCTCAAGTGAACAGCTCCTCAAACAAGAAGATTAACATCTATCAACCCTTAAAAGCTTACTATATTTTGCGGGTGCAAAATGGGAAATCTTTTAAGAACAGTATCAATATTTGACAAATAGTGTTTTCCTAACTCAAACAATGTGGGGGTTTATTATTCTACACATATTTCTGATGTCTGTCAGGTGTTCACATTCACGTAGATAGTGGTCAAGGCGGTGTCCATCATCACTCTCACCACAGATTCTGCAACTTCGCTGATCAAAAGTTGTTTCCATTCCATATCTCCATAGATATCTGTATCAAAGACGGATTTCTCGCTATTACTGATTCTGTCCCGCGTCCTCCTCCTCTTCGGCCATAATGATTGGGATTGTCAGCTGCACCCATGTTGTACCATCGTACAGATTCACTGGTTTGTGCTTCTATCCTCCTTTCCCTAGTTACCTCTTCACGGTGATGTTGCCTGACAATACCTCTAATTTGTAGTAGAGTCTTGGGTATGAAGTATTCAATATGGTCTCCTTCAGCTCCGATGATGTCGAGGAGAGTGTTCGAGTCACTTCTGGGGTGTGAGTTTTCATTCGCATATAGTCCTGGGGACCATTCAGGCTTGTTCGCATATATATATAATATATATATATATATATATATATATATATATATATATATAGTTATTGTTATCAATATATATAATTCATAAAAAATATTTAAGGTGGCTAATACTTTCTTACTATTTTCTTTATTATCGTCGAATAAAGTTAATTAATATATTTAAGTAAAAAACAAATGTCATTGCAACTGTGTACAAGAGAGAGAGAGAGGATGACAGCGACACAGTGAAGACTGCAGATGCGGGGAATCAGAACGACTTCCGTCTCTCCTGTGTCTTAATAAGTCATCAGCGTAAATTGGTGGACAGGCAATTCAATTCAAATTCTTCTTTATTATGCACCCCATACCCATCCCATGGGTATGGGTGGTGTAAAGGATTACAGAGGCACATAATGCGGTTCAGGAACTGAACCCTGCGCTAAGAGGTTCATTCCTTAATTAATTAGAGGTTTATTACTTAATTTCAAGAGGTTCATCTTGGTTGACTGGTCAGAAACGACTGCGATAAATATGGCAAAATCAAGGTGGGAAAAGCCTGCAATGCAGAAGGATTCCGAAGGCCTATTCGTTGAGTAGGCTCACGAAATGTAGCGTAGGCCTTTCTCCTCACACTAATTACTGTGGTTACTTTTAGTGTGTATTGTTAGTGTGATTAATCACACTAACACACTAAGGTACCTATTTACTGCTAGATGAACAGTGCATCAGGGTGAAAGAAACGGTGCCATTTGTTTTCCGCCTCTGCCGGAGTCGAACCCGGCCCTTATGACTACGACCCCAGTAAGGTGTCTACTCAGCCGCGAGGCCTAAATGTTTGTGTGTTTGTGTGTGTGTGTGTGTGTGTGTGTGTGTGTGTGTCCCTCAATATACGAAATACTTACTGTTAAAAAAATGT
>WNGS01167840.1:16219744-16232068 GCA_020271785.1 Procambarus virginalis | reverse complement strand
TTAATATTTATAATATTTTTATTTAACATTCAAAACCACCAACGAGGTCCAAATTAATAATGTGCAAACGACCTCACATAAGGCAGGAACTACGATATAATCATCATAAACTAATCATCAATTATTCCAAGGCCTTGATCACATGACCGACCCAAACGGCCAATCAGAGGCAGTTCTGTCCTTGACAGAACCCCGACGATCAGACATGCTACTGTCATGACCAATCAGACGTGGTTCTTGAGCGCGTTGTCTGAGTCACCCTTCAGTTAATAGGAATGTTTAGTGAATCCTACATGGCCCTCAGACGCTTGGCTAACCCCCCACTACAGAACCTCCCCCCACACACACACACACCCTTCTCTCTCTCTCTCCCCTCCCGTCTGGCTCCTCCGCCAACACACCCCACACAACCCTGACCCACTGCCGCCCAGTGCACACACACACGCACACACGCACATACACACACGCACACACACACCTCTGGAGACCTACAGACTCCCTCAGCGCTTCGAATATCTTATGCACACAGCGGATTGGAAGGAAGCCGAGAGTAACTTTACACACGACCTTTAATAGTCAGGGAAACAAAGCATAGTACCATCCCCATGGTATACTATCCTGCCACCCACAGAACACTGAGCACTATCCGGCCGCCCACAGAACACTGAGCAAATATTATTTGACCCCTCTCACTCTATACTTATTGGTCATTTCCGCATTCTCTATCTCCTTCCATCCTCTCTCCTCTCTATTTCCATATTTTCCTGCCTGTTGCTCCCATTATTTCATTCCTGCGGCATTGCCTATCCCTTTTCTTCCAATCCTGGCATCCATCCCTGACCATTTTGTCTTCGCCCCTCTTCTTCCCTCTTCTTCCCTACGTAGATACTGGCGTGCCTGATCATCTCCGCCTGCCGCAGCCTCCGGAAGAGGAGGGATGATGCCCAGATGACCAGGAGGAAGGTGTGGCCCCATCACCACACAGTCTTGTAGTGTCGACAGCTGCTTGCCGTCAGATGTGGGAGGATGGGGGGAGGGGGGGGTGTATAGCACATGTGGGGTCGAGTTCTAGTAGGGGGGGGGTGATGGAGGGGAAGGAAGGGAGGGTGGGGGGTGAAAGCAGGGGGGAGGGGGGATTGGGAGGGTGCTTGAGAAAGTGGTATAAGAATTTTGTGTTGTATATCGTGTATTTTAAACATACAGTGGGACGGGAGATGTGGAAGAGTTGTATACGTTTAGATAATTTTAGATAATGATTTAGATAATAGGTGTGATGGTTGGGGGTGAGGTTGTATATGGGGGGTATATCAGGGATGAAAGAGATGGAGGTGTGGGAGTATAAGGGGGAGGGGTGTAGGGTTGTTGGGTGTAGGGTTGTTGGGTGTAGGGTTGAGAGGCGTGGACTGTGGAGAATGATCAAACTGTTGAGGGGGAGTGAGGCAGAGATGGATATGGGTGAGGGATGGGGGGGGGTGTGTTTGGAGGAGGGGTGATGTTGAAGGGGTTGTGTGGGAGTGTTGGTGTAGGGAGTGACACAAACTTAATGCCTCCATCCTTCAGAAAGGGGGTTATGTGCCTCTGTTACTCTCCACCATCCAACACACACACACACACACACACACACGCATACACACACGCACATACACACACAAATGAGACATTAGATTTTTTCAGTTTCAGAGTAGTGAACAAATGGAATTCATTAAGGCAGTGATGTGGTGGAGGCTGACTCTATACACAGTTTCAAATGCAGATATGATAGAGCCCAGTAGGCTCAGGAATCTGTACACCAGTTGATTGACAGTTGAGAGGCGGGACCAAAGAGCCAAAACTCAACCCCCGCAAGCACAACTAGATGAGTACACCAGCCACCCTGCTCCGCCCTTATTATAAGGTACTATAAGACGGTTTATCTTAGGTTCTCACGCCTCCACGTTATGGGACACTTGCACCTGCTGCAGAAGGAAGGAGAGGCGGGTGGGTGAAGGGATGAAGGGAAGGGGAAGGGGAGGTTGTTAAGGGAGGTGCATTAAGGGAAGGTTGTTAAGGGTAGATGGCTAAAGGAGTGGGGTTAGACCGCAGAAACTATATATATTGGAGACTAAGGGGTGAGGTGTGTTAGGGTGCTGCCCTAAACAAAATAAAGCGTGTGTTGTTAAGGGGAAATAGTGGAAAAGGGGTGAATAATGACGGGGGGGGGGGGGGGTTAAACAGCGTAGTATAAGGACACGAGGGGTTAAAGAGGGGGAAGGAAGGGGGAGGAGGAGGTTAGAGGCAAATTAGCGGGTGGTTGAAAGTGTGTGAAAGAAAGCAGGGATGATTGAATGTCATTCCCCCCCCCCCAAGACCCTCTCTCAATTCCTCCTTAAGTCTCACCTGTTGCTTCCTCAAGGAAATGACCACTCGAATCTATGCAATCCCATTGTTGCCTGTTCCGCCTCCTCCTCCTCCTGCATGGCAAGGTCAATTATCAGACGAAAGAAATAATTTAGTACGATTATGTATAGAAATAGGGGGGAGGGGGGGGGCTATGGAGGTTAACTACTGAGGGAAGGAACGGGGCTCCATCTTGGACCATTGGGGATTGAGCACCGGCTTGTATGAATCGAGGACCTATAGCTGGTCAATCTTGTCTCCAGAGTGGGTGTAGAAACAGGAGAAGTGATTTAGGTGGTACCTTTTCTCTCTCTCTCTTGTTTCTCCCTCCTATTGAGTGACCTTATTCATATATATTTCTTTTCCTCTTGATCCCTGTTATAATTTCCTCTTCTTTAGCGTTTCTTTCTTTTTTAAAATATTCGTTCTTATTCCTTTTTTTTTCTCCTTACTTTTACTTTCTTTAATTAGATTTTCTTGTCTTTCATCTTTATTATCCCTATTTGTGGTTATTCTCCATTCTTTGGTATTGTCTTCTATCTCTAATACATTTGATTTTCTCCCTTACACTCACTCCCTATTTCCATACTCTTCCTCTCATCCTACACAATACCCTCCTCCCTCCCTCCTTCTTGCCTCCTCCGTCAGTCACTCACTCCACAATCTCTCCCTTAATCAAGAATTTCTCCCTTCATCTACAATCACTCCATTTCTTCCTCTTCCCCCGTGCCTCCCTCTCTCCCTATCCCTCCCTCACTGTGAACAGCGGGACGCCTCACCTCCACCTGGGTCAGTACTACACAAGGCCGGATGGGAAGGTAGCAGCTGGCTGGCGTGGGACGCCACCTGTGGGGGTCATCTCAGCGATCATGGGTCACGCAACCCACTCCCGCCCACCCACTCACTCACAGCCACCCGCCCACCCACCTACTCACAGCCACCCGCCCACTGAAACCCACAGGAGGTTCAAACACTTACCTGGCTATTGGTCCACGTGAGGCAGGTCCTATTGGTCCATGTGAGGCAGGTCCTATTGGTCCATGTGAGGCAGGTCCTATTGGTCCACGTGAGGCAGGTCCTATTGGTCCATGTGAGGCATGCCCTAACCTAACCTTACCTGCCAATCACCTATCCTTGCACCTCGTTTGAGTACGAATCACCCCATTATCCACTTGTTTTCTTCCTTGTCGCTTATCCATCTACCCCTCCTACTTAATCATCTGCTTAACCACCCACTGATCTACTCGTCTACTTACCAGCTTCCATCGATTGTCAACTGCACTACCGATAATTTTATTGTCACTGCTGTTATCCCACTGTGTACGTTATCTTCTCACTGTTTTTATTGGCACGAAATATATTTCGGGGAATCTGGATTTCCTTAATAAATCCTTGCCAGTGTGACCCCCCACCCCACCCACTCGTTCAGCAGGTATGATTCAGCCTCATTGTTCGACCGGTATGATTCAGCCTCATCGTTCGACGGGTATGATTCAGTCTCATCGTTCGACGGTATGATTCAGCCTCATCGTTCGACGGTATGATTCAGCCTCATCGTTCGACGGTATGATTCAGCCTCATCGTTCGACGGTATGATTCAGCCTCATCGGTCGACGGTATGATTCAGCCTCATCGTTCGACGGGTATGATTCAGCTCATCGTTCGACGGGTATGATTCAGCCTCATCGTTCGACGGTATGATTCAGCCTCATCGGTCGACGGTATGATTCAGCCTCATCGGTCGACGGTATGATTCAGCCTCATCGTTCGACGGGTATGATTCAGCCTCATCGTTCGACGGTATGATTCAGCCTCTCCAAACCAAATTTGCGATGGTTGCCGCGAGATACTAAGAGTGAGTCAACACGACCGACCTTGTAAGAACCTTTGTGTTCCCTTAACTAACTAACTTCAGCTGTTCCAATGATGATGCAGCTTCCCTCAGATCTCTTAACTACCTTGAGATGATTTGACCTACCCCCCCCCCTACTCTCTCTCTCTCTCTCTCTCTCTCTCTCTCTCTCTCTCTCTCTCTCTCTCTCTCTCTCTCTCTCTCTCTCTCTCTCTCTCTCTCTCTCTCTCTAATCTCTTATCTTGTTCTTGCATACTGACATTCTTGCATACTCAAATTATGATTTGGTTAGCAAATTGATTTAATTTAATCATGATGATTTATTATATAAATAGAATATATATTGTTATTTATAAAGTGTTGTTGCAAATGTTATTCAAATGTGTTCAGGTAACGTTAGTACAGGTGAGTACAGTCGCTGCACTCACCTGTAACTTGTACCACACATGTATTCTTGTTAATTATTATTTGTATATTTTGTATTAATAATTATATACAAGTTGTTAAAATTATTCTTAAAAAATATTATTAAAATTTGCCCAAAAATATTATTAAAAAATTATGCTAAAATATTTTTTAAAATTATTCCAAAAAATATTATTATTTTTTTTTTTAAATATTATTAATTATATTTAAAAATATATTATGATTAATCTTAAAAATATTATTAAAATTATTCTTAAAAATATTAATACAATTATCCTAGAATATTATTAAAATTAATCTTAAATTGTTGTTATTATTAAAGTTGTAAAATAATTGTTGTTATTAAATTTATTATTAATACAACTGTTTTATAAAAAAATAATTGTATTTAAAATACTTTCGTGAAAATTAGTAATTAAAAATTATTGTTATAAAAATTGATTATTCAAATATTCAAATTATTATTAAAAATAATATTTTAATTAAAAACCATTAGATTCTTTACTACATTATTAAGGCAACTTGTAAATACAACTTGTAGATACAACTTGTAGATACAACTTGTAGATACAACTTGTAGATACACTTGTAGATACAACTTGTAGATACTTATACACAACCTAATAAATTCTGAGAGCAGCTCGTGAAGGCCACCACATCAATTATATGTTTAATTGATTTAATAATTACAATCTTTAATTGAAATAATGATCTACGTAATTGGCGAGTCAGTAAATTACTGAAGCCAATTGAGTTTAGCGCCCAGACCACATATTAAATCTCCTGACAGGCCTGCCTCTGTTGCAATATTGACAACTTACTCAACACTAAGTAATTAAGTCTAGTTGATTAAATTTTGAGTTTCCGATTATTAAAGCGGCTTATAATGATTGTTGAGGGTAGGTTATAGTTGTATTTGTGTGTGTGTGTGTGTGTGTGTGTGTGTGTGTGTGTGTGTGCTCACCTAGTTGTGCTTGCAGGGGTTGAGCTTCGGCTCTTTGGTCTCCCCTGTCAACTGTCTATCAACTGGTGTGTGTGTGTGTGTGTGTGTGTGTGTGTGTGTGTGTGTGTGTGTGTGTGTGTGTGTGTGTGTGTGTTGTGTGTGTGTGTGTGTGTGTGTGGCAAACCACTACAATCTTGATGAGGGCGACTATGAAGACATCTACGATCTGTAAGTAAATGAATATCTAATAATCCTCCAGGACTCTCCCATACGCTCCTGCCTTGAGTACTTGTCTCTCTCTCTCTTCAGCGTCCTGCGTGATCGATATTGGTCCTTTCTGTTCACTTTCCAGAATCTGAACCTAACTCCGGGTGCTCTCCTGATATAAGCAACTTCCTCGGTCGCTTCCCAGAAGCGGGATCTACTTTCTGCCTGCTTCCTGGAAACCGAATCAGTCTGTTTTTTTCCAACCGCCTGCTCTCTATAGACGGCTGGAGATTTGAAAAATCTTTTTTATCTGCTGTCTGAAAACTTTGTTCAATGTTTCGTCGGTCATCAGAAGTGGTTCCTGCTTCTCCTAGTTCATCTGATTCTCGAAAAACATAGAATATGATATCCTCTACTATTGGAAGCGATGTCATGCGGTATCCTCAATTCCTGATATGACGTCATGTGATTCCTTGAATACGATATCACCTGATTTTCTATCTTCCTACAAAACGATATCTGATTTTCTCTGCTTTCTTATTCTTTATAACACGAGATCATCTACTTTAACTGATCAATTAGACCGTGGTTAAGTAATTTCCTTTTTCCTGAAAATAAAAACACTTGTTTCTTGTTCAACAAGTTTTCACTGAGCCAAACTTGGAGTCCATTCTAATTTCGTCCTCTTGATAAGTGTGTGTTCTGCTTCGTTCTTTCTCATAATGAGCACGGATCTGTATGTATGTATGTATAGGGAGTCGGTCGGCCGAGCGGACAGCACGCTGGACTAGTGATCCTGTGGTCCTGGGTTCGATCGCAAGCGCCGGCGAGAAACAATGGGCAGAGTTTCTTTCACCCTATGCCCCTGTTACCTAGCAGTAAAATAGGTACCTGGGTGTTAGTCAGCTGTCACGGGCTGCTTCCTGGGGGGTGGAGGCCTGGTCGACAACCGGGCCGTGGGGACACTAAAGCCCCGAAATCATCTCAAGATAACCTCTCAAGAGATGTGTGTGTGTGTTTTGTGTACAACTATGATTAGAAAACCATGATCTATAACCCTGAAGAACCACAGTAACACTTAAAAGGAATCATACAATCACAATTATTATTAACAGTAATTAATAATAATTAATAATGGGAATCCTATTCCCATTCCCATTGATGCTACACCCTTTGCCACCATCCAGAGGCCCATTTGCCCATAACAGTTATATAATCAACATGAAATGTATTGTATAAATGGGTGTACAGTAGATGAGGTGAAAGAGGTTATTGTATTCTCAGACGATTCCCAGCTCTCAGGAAAAGGGGCCTAGCCTAGAATAGGGGAAATGGAGTGGCAATGGGGGAGAGAAAGGTGTGGGAATGGGTTAGAGGTGGAAAGGTTATAGAGAGCATGAGGGGAAAAAAATTGACGAAAATGGAGGGTTAAAAGGGAAAGCAGTGAGAGAAAAGGAGGAACGAAAGATGGAGAAGGAGGAGAGGGTAAATGGAGGAGAGTAATAAGCTGGCAAGATGTGGGAGGAGAAGGTAGGAAAAAAGGTAGTGAGGGGAAACAGGAAAAGGGGGGGAAGGAAGAGGCTATGAGGATCACAACAGAAGAAGGATAAAAGGGAGAAGAACCAAATGGAAGGAAATAAGGGTCAAAGGAAACTGCCAACTAAGTGTAAAAGAAACCAGATGATTTGTTTTTGTTTTGTAATGAACGTGGTCTGAAACCTTGGCCCTTCCTGTCACCTGGAGTGTATGGGGCTCGAACCATGGACCCCCACACGTGCGAGGCCCACGCACTATCGACTGGGCTATGAGCAGTCTTTAAAAAAAAGGAAAGTTTCCTTGGCCCTTCTGTGTCTCCCATAAGCTATATCATCACCGAATGTTAAGAGAACTATGCAACACTATGAATCTTGCTTCACAAGGTACTGTGACATAGCCATCAGGCCTTACTGTGACATAGCCATCAGGTCTTACTGTGACATAGCCATCAGGTCTTACTGTGACATAGCCATCAGGCCTTACTGTGACATAGCCATCAGGTCTTACTGTGACATAGCCATCAGGTCTTACTGTGACATAGCCATCAGGTCTTACTGTGACATAGCCATCAGGCCTTACTGTGACATAGCCATCAGGCCTTACTGTGACATAGCCATCAGGCCTTACTGTGACATAGCCACCAGGCCTTACTGTGACATAGCCATCAGGCCTTACTGTGACATAGTCATTAGACCTTACTGTGACATAGCCATCAGGCCTTACTGTGACATAGTCATTAGACCTTACTGTGACATAGCCATCAGGCCTTACTGTGACATAGCCACCAGGCCTTACTGTGACATAGCCATCAGGCCTTACTGTGACATAGCCATCAGGTCTTACTGTGACATAGCCATCAGGTCTTCATCCACAACATCCACAAAATGGATGAACTTGCTAAACAATAAGGGGGGGGGGACATTACCTTAAGTTTACCTTCGTGGTTGTGTGGGTCAAGGTCTAGGCTACCCGGGCTCTAACCAAGGCCTCCTGGTTGTTTAATCGGATCAACCAGGCTGTCTGGTGCCGCTGGTTGCATTCTAGCGTATGAATTACAGCCCGGCGGATCTCAAAGGTCTAGTGGCTGGATATTCAGTAATGTTATGCTGGCGAGTATGACCCAATATATGTCGAAGGGGGGGGGGGTTGGGTGAGGGGGGAGGAATGGGAGGGAGGGAAGGAACGTGGAGGAATGGAGGAGAAGAGGAAAAGGAGGGAATAAGAAGGGTAGTAATTATGTAATCAATAGTATTGAGGAACCGAAGCAGGCAGGTTAGCGAGAGATAAGGGTAAAGGAGAGTATGTGTATGACAGTATGTAGGGAGAGTATGTGTATGACAGCATGTAAAGGAGAGTATGTGTATGACAGTATGTAGGGAGAGTATGTGTATGACAGTATGTAGGGAGAGTATGTGTATGACAGTATGTAGGGGAGAGTATGTGTATGACAGTATGTAGGGAGAGTATGTGTATGACAGAATGTAGGGAGAGTATGTGTATGACAGTATGTAGGGAGAGTATGTGTATGACAGTATGTAAGGGAGAGTATGTGTATGACAGTATGTAGGGGAGAGTATGTGTATGACAGTATGTAGGGGAGAGTATGTGTATGACAGTATGTAGGGGAGAGTATGTGTATGACAGCATGTAAGGGAGAGTATGTGTATGACAGCATAATAGAGCTGAGAGTGTCATGTCTAGAATACCTTCATTTAATTGTTTGAACAATAGCTGAAGTTTTGAGTGAGTAGAGGACTCTTGAGTGAGTGAGAGTGGTTTTGAGTGAGAGGACTCTTGACAGCCCGGGTGCGGCACAAGAGCAAACTGGCAAGCGCATAGAGCAACAAGAGAGCAGCGGTCGTAAGACAAGACGTCCCTCTATTAGAGTCACAAGGAGGAGCCTCTATAGCCTTCCCTGTCCTCCTCAAGCGGCGACTTCCGGCGCCGCCGGCCAAGGAAGATAGTTATTTAGCGTCAATGAAAAAAGAAAAAATAATAATGTCCCTTAAGCTATGTTAACAATTTCGTTCCCATTACATTTCCCGCGATGAGAACAGGCGGGGTAGTATTATCCATTACATCCAATGGCTGTTAATTTCCTTTGGTGCTGGATGATGCTTTTATCCATTACTTCCTCATTTCCTACTCTGCTTGCAACATTAACGTAGTAAAACACATTGCAAGAATGAGCCACTCAACCCCCATTTTTTTTAATTGACCCCATTTCTCATGACACTTCGTTATAAAGATGGCCTTCTATTGGTCGCTTAGGCATTTGCTACCCATTCCAGGCACCCTTAACCTGGAATCCTGGATTCCGAGACGTCTGGAAAATGTATAGTTAGAGTCTTGACCCCATACACGTGACCCCGTGTATGACCCGACCTACGTGTGACCCCGTGCATGACAACCCCCCCCCTTCATTAGTGCATCTGCAGGTTGCTAGCAACACGGCGAGACACTCGATTACATTAACACTTGAGAAACTTGGTACTCGTGCCGCAGGTGGCATAGATATACTGGCGAGAGGTCTTAGTAAAAGCACGTGGGAGGGGGGAGGGGGGAGGGTGGGGGGGGGGAGCTGGGAAAGGCATTAGTAACAAGGGCAAGAGACTAGTACACAAGCTGGAGATGCAGGCTGGAGTGAAAGGCAAGGTACTGCATTGGATAAGGGAGTACCTAAGCAACTGAAGACAACGAGTCAGTGTGAGGGGCTAGGTCTCAGATTATCAAAGTGTCACCAGTGGAGTCCTGCAGGGTTCAGTCCTTGGACCTACACTATTTCATTTGTAAATATGATCTTCCAGAGAGAAAAGACTCTCTCCTCTCAATGTTTGCTTATGATGAAAACATTATGAGGAGGATTAAGATAGAGGAAGATATTATAAGGCTACAAGATGATCTAGACAAACTGAATGAATGTTTCAACAAATGGCTACTAAAGTTCAACCCCAGTAAATGTAAGGTAATGAAACTCGGCGGTGGAAACAGGAGAAAAACAGGATACCAACAGAAACAGGATACCAAATAGAAGTTGAAGTCCTTCATGAAACGGACAGAGAGAAAGATCTAGGAATAGATATCACACCAAACCTGTCTCCTGAAGCCCACATAAAAAGAATAACGTCTGCGGCATATGCGAGGCTGGCTAACATCAGAACAGCCTTCAGGAACCCGTGTAAGGAATCATTCAGAATCTTGTACACCACATATGTAAGACCAATCCTGGAGTATGCGGCCCCAGCATGGAGCCCGTATCTTGTCAAGCACAAGACTAAGGTGGAAAAAGTTCAGAGGTATGCCACTAGGCTAGTTCCAGAAATAAGAGGCATGAGTTACGAAGAAAGGCTGCGTGATATGCACCTCACGTCGCTGGGAGATAGGAGAGCTCGGGGAGACATGATCACGACCTAAAAAATCTAAGAGGAATCGACAGGGTAGATAAAGGTAAGTTGTTTAACACGGGGGACACAGGTGGAAACTGAGTACCCAAATGAGTCACAAGGACGTTAGAAAGAACGTTTTCAGTGTCAGAGTAGTTAACAGATGGCAGTGATGTGGTGGAGGCTGACTCCATACACAGTTTCAAATGTAGATATGATAGAACCCAGTAGGCTCAGGAATCTGTACGCCAGTTGATTGACAGTTGAGAGGCGGGACCAAAGAGCCAAAGCTGAACCACCGCAAGCACAACTCGGTGAGTACAATTAGGCGAGTACACCCACACACACACACACACACACAGGGAATAAACGTAGGTGACAAAGATGAATTCTTTAGCAAGGCTGGTTCACGAATAAGTTGACCCAGATGGAAAGAATATATCCAGAAGAGCCACATTTAAATTATTATTTTTTGTCTGAATTGTGACACAAAATGGAATGCTCTTAAAACGTGAAGTAGTGGAGGTAAACAGCTTAAAACTGTTTATATAACCCAACCCAATTGGCTCAGATACCTGAACACTTGCTCAACCTGTCCTCTTAAAAATAACGTCGCTTTTGGCCGTTTACCAGTATGGCCGAAAGTGGACGTAATTTGAAAATGACAAAATAAAAAATAAAATAAATTTGGGATTTTTTTAACAACAATAAGTTAAGGGTCCTGTGGTAGGTTAGGTGGGCAGGAAATTCTCATAAAGTTTCAAAACGTTATGAAAAACGTTACTTAAAAGTTTCCTCTCCTAACCTGTCCGAGTAAGCCGGACGACTCAAACAGAAAACGGGACAGTACGTCACTTTTGTGAGTCGATTTCATTTCAATTTACGTCCAAATTTGGCCATAGCGCGCATACGGGCCAAAAAGTGACGTTATTTTTAAGAGGACGGGTTGCCAGACCGCGGAACTAGCAGGACAATCACCAGAAGAAACTGTCACACAGCGACATGGTACCATGGGAGCTTTCAGATGTTCCAGAGGCCCCAGCCCAGAACCGCTTCCAGCAGCAACAGCAGCAGGCGCAGGATCACCGCTTCCAGCAACGGTAGCACCAGCAGCGTCGCGTAACGGAAACAGGTTGTGTCCGAGCAATAATTAGATCTTCCAACAGTTGCAGAGGCCAGACAAAGGGCTCCATCACGGCGCTCTTTGTTGCAGTGATGCCGGTCAAGTGGTACTTTTCTTGTCTCGCGTGTACGGTGTGTGTATGTGTGTGTGTGTGTGTGTGTGTTGTGTGTGTGTGTGTGTGTGTGTGTGTGTGTGTGTGTGTGTGTGTGTGTGTGTGTGTGTGTGTGTGTGCTGGCTAAGCGGTACTTGGCCAGGCTTGGTACTAAGGGGTCAGGCTTCAGCTCAAGGGCTCCGTCTTATATCGTCGTCAATCGTCTGATGTTATGTCACCAGATCATTGTTCAAAATTATATATTATATATATAGATATATATATAATGTCCAGGAATATTTCAGTTTAATTTTTAGCTTTATTTTTTCTCGGACGCAATACAAAAAAAGTACAAAAACTGGGCTTACTGTAGCTCCATTACTACAT
>WNGS01167840.1:16194944-16208584 GCA_020271785.1 Procambarus virginalis | reverse complement strand
CCCTACTTCCCAATGACCTCCTTCCCCATCACCACCATTACCATTACTAACAGGCTCTAAGGTAATCTGAGAGCCGAGTTAAAATTACCTACTATTAGTGAGAGAATTTTGTGTATTAGCACAGTTTTCGGCGTGAAGGCATTGAGTAGGTCTAGGCAACACTTGAAATTTCAATTAAACTTTCTAATATGCTGCACTCACCTGAAGTCTATAGAAGAAGAGCGAAATCTGATTATGCATTTTGGTTCTACAAGGTAGCAACTGCATCAAAATATTTAATATGTACCCAACTCAGTTAATGATTAATCAACCAATACTCCATGGGATAACTGGGATCTATCAGTTGATTTTGTAAATGCGCCAAGAAAGATAGTGTACACTCTACTTATTAAACAGTTAACACTGAAAAGCATCACTGAGAGTACTCAGGTATGGGTAACGATGTGTATCAGTGCTATACCGACGGCTCTGTAGAAGAAGGTGGACGATGTACCGGATGTGCATGTAATATATTTGAACAATCTTCTCTCGTACATACAGCAATGAAGCGCGTCAATGACTGGGCAAGTACAACTCAAACCGAACTTGCAGGCATATACCTTGCCACTGAATTTTTAAAAGACAAAGGCAGTGGACTTATATACTGTGACTCGCAGAGTGCACTCCTGGCATTGAACACACACAGTAATAACACCCAGAAAATAGTCAGTGATATTCGATGAATGTTTTAGCTACTAAAGAAAACAGATTTGAAATTATATTCCATTGGATCCGCATGTTGGCATCTCAAAGCATGACACTTAATATGTTGCAAAGACAGCTTGTATAAAACCAGTATTAGAATTGATAAGGGTGTTTCATTAGCAGTAACAAAGAGAATACTTAAACAAATATCTAATGAAGATCTCACCGACCTAACACATTCACAAAGTCCTGAAAGTTGCAGTATTAAATATATGATAGATATCGTGAGGAAACATTCACATATGGGACTAATAGAACAAGAACCCGGCAATGTGATGTTTATAGTGGCCAGAATACGCCTGGGATATAGACGTATCTGGCAGCTTTCTCAAAACCCAAATGTCGAGTACACAATGTGTCAACTTTGTGAAAGAGAAAACATGCACTCTCTTGAACATTATATGTAGAATGTCCCATACTGACTGACTTTCGCCCTCCTGGGCTGAGGTATGCTGAACTTTGTAACTACTATATGAGTACTGGAACACTTGATGATATATTGGACTTATACCCAAGAATGACTATGTAATGCATCAGTTATACAATGTGTGTAATATAACTATAACTTAAGCTTGTAAAAGCACCTTAATCACCTTCAGTGGTTAAGTGCTTTATAACACATTAGTTTCTATAGCAGCTGTCTTACTCTGTCAAAGCAGGAGACACATCAGTGTGAATATATATTATATATATGTAAGTATGTGTATACAGAATATGCTGAAGCTGGTCAGAATTGCATTTCACTTTGTAAACGCACATTAATGACACTATGTAAAAAGACACATTGAACACTGTTTATGTAGGACAGACGTAAATCTGTGTATTTTTTTAAGTAGATTAGATTAACATTTTAAAAGTACTACAATCACCTTCTGTGGTTGATTGTTCAATAAATCCCTGTAGTATATGTTTAACAGATCTCTCACCCTGTCCATGGAGGACAGAAGAAAATGTATATATGTTGGTTAGCATTGTTAATGAGTGGCCACGTCTGTGGAAGAAAAAAAGATAACCTCTCTCGCCTACACTAAGCCCCGTTACCTCCACAGTCACTACCACCACTACCACTACCATCACCACTATAGCCAACCACGTTAGAGAGAGAGAGAGCCATCACCATCACCACCACTATCACTACTAATGCCGCCGCCACCATCTATTAACAACATCATCAATATTACTACCAACACTATCACCGCCAACACCACCATTTTCACCATTCCAGTGCGTGTCAGCAAGGCGGACAGCCCGACAGCTTCTTCAACCTTCCTTAACTAATGTCATTCCTTCATTATCCCTTCCCCCCTTAATCTCTACCCTCCACTATCTTCCTCCCCAATCACCAATCATCTTCAATTCAAAGAGGCAGCCTCTTCGTGGGAGGAAGAGGGTGCTACCTCTTCCTCCCACTCCCAAACACTGCAATGTTTCCACTATTGAAAGCAGCGTTAGAATCCTGGTGTTTCAATCAAGCTAAAAATCCCCCACACAGTTTACGCTTCCGCTGACACTATGCATCAGCCTCGAGAGGTTAGGGGGGTTGCTTGGGTTCGTGCGTTACTGGTTCGGCAAAACGGTCGCATTTTTTTCCGTAGATGCGAATGGGCTGGTCCTTCGCGGAAGCTGCCTGATCGGTTTTAAGAAGCTCAATACCCTAAGTAACGAACGCAATGACCAGGGGAAGAATGTTGAATAACCCCTATTTACTTATCGCCCAACAGTCAATTTACCCCATTTGAATGATCCCCTAAACCCACAGGTAATCACCCCCCCCCCCCACTTTAAGAATGTCTGAACCCAAACGAAGCAGTTGACAACAAATCTTGTGCTCAAACAAAATACAACTAATTCATTACTTTCATTCGTAGTAAGTAATTAGGTGTCGGTATTATTAGCTCCTGGCGTCCCGGATATTAACATTGGAACACACGCAACACTGTGCTTCCTCACGCTCCCTGTGGGAGTTGGTCGGTTGTTTTTAGCTGAACGTTTCGCTCACTGCGGATTAGTTATTAAAACGCGACATGTTTACCTTTATTAAATAGTTTATGAGGAAGGAAGGTACAGGAAGATCAGACAGGAAGATCCAGACAGGTAGACACAGACAAGAAGCCACAGACAGGAAGCCACAGACAGGAAGCCACAGACAGGAAGCCACAGACAGGAAGCCACAGACAGGAAGATCCAGACAGGAAGACACAGACAAGAAGCCACAGACAGGAAGCCACAGACAGGAAGCCACAGACAGGAAGCCACAGACAGGAAGCCACAGACAGGAAGCCACAGACAGGAAGCCACAGACAGGAAGCCACAGACAGAAAGACACAGACAGAAAGACACAGACAGAAAGACACAGACAGGAAGCCACAGACAGGAAGCCACAGACAGAAAGACACAGACAGGAAGCCACAGACAGAAAGACACAGACAGGAAGCCACAGACAGGTAGACACAAACAGTAAGACACAGACAGGAAGCCACAGACAGGTAGACACAGACAGGTAGACACAGACAGGTAGACACAGACAGGAAGCCACAGACAGGAAGACACAGACAGGTAGACACAGACAGGAAGACACAGACAGGTAGACACAAACAGGAAGACACAGACAGGAAGCCACAGACAGGTAGACGCAGACAGGAAGCCACAGACAGGTAGACACAGACAGGAAGACACAGACAGGTAGACATAGACAGGTAGACACAGACAGGAAGCCACAGACAGGTAGACACAGACAGGAAGCCACAGACAGGAAGCCACAGACAGGAAGACACAGACAGGAAGCCACAGACAGAAAGCCACAGACAGGTAGACACAGACAGGAAGCCACAGACAGAAAACCACAGACAGGTAGACACAAACAGGTAGCCACAAACAGGAAGACACAGACAGGAACTTGACACAGGCAGGAAGCCACAGACAGGAACTAAACACAGACAGGAACTAGACACAGACAGGAAGACACAGACAGAAGCCACAGACAGGAAGACACAGACAGGAGGACCAGACAGGAAGACACAGACAGGAAGACACAGACAGGATGACACAGACAGGAACTAAACACAGGCAGGAAGACACAGACAGGAAGACACAGACAGGAACTAAACACAGACAGAAGACACAGACAGGAAGACACAGACAGGAAGACCACAGACAGGAACTAAACACGACAGGAAGATACAGACAGGAACTAGACACAGACAGGAACTAGACACAGACAGAAACTAGACACGACAGGAACTAGACACGACAGGAACTAGACACAGACAGGAACTAGACACACACATTCCTGTATTCACAAACCATTCAGAAGAGACTTTACATGGTGGTTACCCGAGACTTGCTTTGCTGTCTCGATATCATCTTTCTCACTCTCCCCCTTCCTTACTACCATTTCCCGCCCATCCCCAACCCACCTTTCCCAGCTATCCTAATCCCACCTCCCCCCACCCAACCCCTCATATCTCAACCTCTCCTCCACTCAAACATTTCCCCTTCCCCCACCCCAACACCTCCCCATTCCCCCACCCCAACACCTGCCTCCCTTCCCCACCCCCACACCTCCCTCCCTTCCTCCACCCCAACGCCTCCCCCCTTCCCCCACCTCAACACCTCCCCATTCCCCCACCCTCAACACCTCCCCATTCCCCCTACCTCAACACCTCCCCATTCCCCCTACCGCAACACCTCCCCATTCCCCCACCCCAACACCTCCCCATTCCCCCACCCTCAACACCTCCCCATTCTCCCTACCGCAACACCTCCCCATTCCCCCACCCCAACACCTCCCCCCTACCCCCTACGAACTCCTGCCGTCCCGTCCCACCTCTCTGAGGAAAATAGCAAGAGGCTACAAGTTGACATAGACAAACTGAAGGAATGGTCCAACAAATGGCTACTGAAGTTCAACTCCAGAAAATGCAAAGAAATGGAGCAAGGTGGAGGAAGCAGAAGACCAGACACAAGGTACAGAATGGGAGACGAAGTCCATCACGAAACTAAAAGAGAGAGAGAGAGATCTAGGCGTTGATGTCACCCCCAAACCTGTCTCCTGAAGCCCACGTCAAAGGATACCATCAGCGGCATATGCGAGGCTGGCTAGCATCAGAACTCTCTCTAGAAATTTGTGTAAGGAATCATTCAGAACCTTTTAAACTACATATGTCAGACTCTTGCTGGAGTGTGCGGCTACAGCATGGATTCCATACCTTGTCAAGCACAAGAAGAGCTGGGTCAGGTTCTAAGATATCCCACTAGACTAGTTCCAGAGCTAAGAGGTATGAGTTATTGGGAAAGGCTGCGTGAGTTGCACCTCACGTCGCTGGAAGACACAAGAATTCTGGGAGACATGATTACCACCTACAAAATTCTCAGGGAAATTGACAGGGTTGATAAAGACAGATTATTTAACAGAGGTGGGACTCGCACAATGGGATACAGGTGGAAGCTGAGTACCCAAATGAGCCACAGAGACATTAGAAAGAATATTTTCAGTGCCAGAGTAGTTAATAGATGGAATCCATTAGGCAGAGATGTGGTGGAGGCTGACTCCATATATAGCTTCAAATGTAGATTTGATAGAGCCCAGTAGGCTCAGAAACCTGTACACCAGTCGATTGACAGCAAAGAGGCGGAACCAAAGAACCCAAAGTCAACCCCCGCAAGAACAACTAGGTGAGTACTTCCCTTCCAAACCCCTCCCAAACAAAAGCCCGCATGCAACAGAGAGCGCACGCACACATTGCGTGTGCGTTTTGCGTGTAAAAGAAGCGATGGAACAGATGCCGTCATCAGTTCCGGGAAAATATAAGGTGGAATACTCACAAAAAGAGGAAGAGGAAAGGGTGTGGCTGGACACAAGGAATGGAAAGGGGGGAAATAGGTACGTCATGGCTGAAATGGGTGAGTTATGAGCTAAATGAGAGAGGTAAGGGTTAAACCGAAGACGAATGGGTTAATTGGGTAACTAATGGGCTAAATGGAAAAGGAGTGAGTTAAATGGGAGAGTGATGGGTTAAAATGAGCGAATAATGCGCTAAACGGAAGAGGAATGCGCTAAATGGAAGAGGAATGCGCTAATCGCAAAATGAATAGATTCAGTGGAAGAGGAATGAGTTAAATGGGGAATGCGGTTGGGCAAATATCACCGCCACGGGCCTAGCAGCACTGTAATGAAGAGAGCTTGAAAGTGAGGTTGTTGTTGTTGTTGTTAAAGATTCGCTACCTGGAACAAGAAGTTCCAAATAGCACGGGCTATGGTGAGCCCGTAAGAAAGTGAGGAGGTTGAGAAGGCACTGTAGAAACTGCTAATTAATTGACAGGGAAGAGAAGAAAAGGAATAAATGTTTTGATCAATAAAGATTTATTGTAGTAGTACAAAAGAGACGAGAGAAAAGAGCAGTGTTAATAGGGCTGAATAGGGCATTGTTAATAGGGGCTGAATAGCGTTAATTAGGCTCGATATAGCAATAATAATGGGACTTAATAAAGTAGAGCTAATAGGGGAGAAAAGATTATGGGAAGAGGTGTAGGAGGAGGAAAAATTATGAAAATATCGAAGCAGAGAATAAATTATGTGGAGGGAGAAGATATTATTCGGGGGGGGGGGGGGTCAAAGGTCAGTAGGTAAGGTGGTAAGGGTGACCCATAGGGCAGTAGGTAAGGTGGCAAGGGTGACCCATAGGGCAGTAGGTAAGGTGGTAAGGGTGACCCATAGGTCAGTAGGTAAGGTGGTAAGGGTGACCCATAGGGCAGTAGGTAAGGTGGCAAGGGTGACCCATAGGGCAGTAGGTAAGGTGGCAAGGGTGACCCATAGGGCAGTAGGTAAGGTGGTAAGGGTGACCCATAGGGCAGTAGGTAAGGTGGTAAGGGTGACCCATAGGTCAGTAGGTAAGGTGGCAAGGGTGACCCATAGGGCAGTGAGATAGGGCAGTACCTGCCTGAAAGTGGAATATGATTGGAACTTGAGTGACAAGGAGAGGAGTTGACCTTCTCCACCTGTGCTTACCTGCCTGCTTGTCTGCTTGCTTGCCTGCTTGCCTGCTTGCCTCCCTACCTTCTGGCTCTCACAGAGACTCTGCTCTCTGCCCGTTCGTGCTTGAAGAAGGCAAAATCGTTCCCTGCCTCGCTACGTCCTGAAAAAGCTTTAAGCCTCATCACGGTGTTCGGTGAAATCTGTCAAAACACACACACACACACACACACACACACACACACACACACACACACACACACACACACACACACACACACACACACACACACATTAACCATGTTAAGGGACCTGGTGGCTGAGTGGACAGCGCTTCGAACTCGTAATCCTATGGCCCTGGGATCGATCCTCGGCGATGGCGGAAATAAATGGACAGAGTTTCTTTCACCCTGATGCTCCTGTTACCTAGCAGTAAATAGGTACCTGGGAGTTACACATCTGCTACGGGCTGCTTCCTGGGAATGTGTATGGAAAAAAAAAGTTGATTGACAGTTGAGAGGCGGGCCAAAAGAGCCTAAGCTTAACCCTCGCAAGCATAACTAGGTGAGTACACACATACGGCGGTTCCTTGCAATAGGGACTACAAAATCCATACCTCAGAAGCACAAGCGCTTGTCGCCAAAGCTCCCGGCGGTGCATGCAAGCGACCCATTGCGTCTAGACAAGGCAGCACAGGATATCGATTGCTTTAGAAAACTTCGTCTACCTCTCCCATGTCTGCTGACGCTTTGAGTCCTTGGATTGTTGCCTTGTGTGTGCTTGCATGCAGGCTCAGGGGGATTTGCTTGTCGTATAATATGATTGATGATAAGATGTTAGATAAGTAGATTCGGTTGGTTAGATCTGGTATGTCCGTACTTTGAATTGTCATAAATATATCATTTGGACGCTGCGATAGCATATTTTGTAACCAATTTTGATTAGTTAATGTTTTCAAACTTCGTGGTATTTTCTCTAGACAATGTTCAATGATAAAGTGTTTAAATTATGAGAAGATATCACTAAGCCAGTATGACTATAGCGCATGGAAAGGGATATAAGGAAAGAATGGGAGCTAAGATAGAATAGAATAGTTGCTGAGATAGTCTGATAGAATCGCAGCTGGGATAGAGGCAGGGAGCGAAAGAGCAGTGTCCCACCACTTGGACCATCAGTTATCAAACCCCATGTTAGAAGCGAATCTTTTTCTGTACCAACTTGGTCGAGGACCGGGCCGCGGGGACGCTAAGCCCCGAAACCATCTCAAGATAACATGTAGGATAATGAAGCGTTGCTATTTCCATCCCAGCTTATCTCGCCATATAAAAAATATGCCAAATTTTTAAACTTAATTGCCTAACTCCCAAGAAACAAGCTATATCAGACTATTAGATGCTAGTTAAAACTAGGATATTAACTGCCCAACAGCTTAAGTCTCTCGCCTGAACGATAAAGTCTTGAAATCTGGAACATAATGCTAATTTGACATGTTTCATTTCAAATTTTTCTCCTGCGTTCTATATATATATATATATATATATATATATATATATATATATATATATATATATATATATATATATATATATATATATATATATAATATTTAGCAAGATCCTGCACTTGAATAGATTTATTTATTGCTAGCAC
This sequence comes from Procambarus virginalis, assembly GCA_020271785.1. Taxonomy (NCBI): domain Eukaryota; kingdom Metazoa; phylum Arthropoda; class Malacostraca; order Decapoda; family Cambaridae; genus Procambarus; species Procambarus virginalis. The sequence goes on along the minus strand of WNGS01167840.1, from coordinate 16,200,219 downwards.
GTGTTAGATTTTGATAAAACTCATTACTCTATTTAACATTTAGTCAACATACTATCAGGGATCTAATTTTACAAATATACTGCTACTATGTTATACAACAAGTTCACTAATAAGTATAACAGATGTGAAAGACCTTGAAGCAGTTAAGCGGTGTTCATATTCAAAATCTATTTACATCCATTTACATACATTTACATTTACATCAAATTTACATTTGACATCCATTTACAGTACATTAATTACAGAATAGACCGTAACAATAGCAGCGCAGCATATAAACGTTGTCATCATATTCTGTAATGAACCTTTTTTATATAGATTTTGAAGTTTATTTGTCGGTAATTTATAACAAAATCATCACAGATGTGTCTTCATCGACCAGAAGGTGTTTTTGTATCGACCAAAATTTGTTTGTTTGTTGAGGAAGATAATTTTGCTTAGTATATGTGACGTTGCCTTTGATGAAACTTGGCAAGGTTATGCAATCAGCATCATTGACAAATCGGAACATTTTTGCCAGTCATGTCTTCCAAAGAATCATTGGCCAATCAGGATATATCTCTGCGAGAAATATGTAGCCGAGTAGATCAAGACTCCCCTAAAAAAAAAAAACAATCGGCAGCCGGATAGACAAAGACTGCCTACAAACAATCAGCAGCCGGATAGACAAAGACTGCCTTCAAACAATCGGCAGCCGGATAGACAAAGACTGCCTACAAACAATCAGCAGCCGGATAGACAAAGACTGCCTTCAAACAATCGGCAGCCGGATAGACAAAGACTGCCTTCAAACAATCGGCAGCCGGATAGACAAAGACTGCCTTCAAACAATCAGCAGCCGGATAAATGAAGACAGCCTTCAAACAATCGATAGCCGGATAGACAACGGCTGCTCTAAAGTAACAGACCTTGCTGTGAAATATAGTAAAAATTATATTGGCTATATAAAAAAAAAACATTGCTTCGCCAAAAATGCAATTATACTGCGACTCGCCATTTCAATCGAAGGGCAGTGGTTCACCGAGCCCCGGCCTAAGCTGTGGTGTTCGCGGGAGCCAGCTTATGCTGCCTGGCAAACAATGTCTTGCCAGGATTTAGAGAATGATTTGCTTCATCAATAAGTAATATGCAGCAATGCACAATACCTTCACGTCTGTGGTGGTTCCAGCTAAGGGGGGGTTTACAATTTGGTTTAGATCCGTCGACGGTGTCCATAGCTAACCATGGTAAACCATGCCTCAGTACCACAGCTAACCATGGTAAACTATGCCTCAGTACCACAGCTAACCATGGTAAACCATGCCTCAGTACCACAGCTAACCATGGTAAACCATGCCTCAGTACCACAGCTAACCATGGTAAACCATGCCTCAGTACCACAGCTAACCATGGTAAACCATGCCTCAGTACCACAGCTAGCCACGATGTCCACAAACTAAATTTACAATACAATATCAACAATATCAATATCTAAATTGATCAACCTACTTATTCTATTCACCATACAATTGCATTTTAATACACCGTTAAGCTTGGCGTTAGATCAAGCGGCTCACAGACAACAGCGTCGCATTCTTTCTCTTCAACAATGCATGCAATGTTCACATTAACCGCCGTTTCCCTTCCCTTCCCATTACTGCGTTTAACATCAGTTCCTCTCAGATTCAGTAGAATTTAACATCGGGTCCACTTCGAGTCATTATATTTTAACATCACTTCACTCCTCAGCGTGCTTTTAACAACGGCTGTGTAGTTAAGTGTTCATCAACGCTTTGTAACTGAATTCTGCCCTTTGAGTGTACTCGTTAACAGCTGAACCATCAGCTTTTACATCTATATTAGTCGCGTTGGCATCAGTCTTTATGTCTAAGTTAACCGCGTTGGCATCAGTCTTTATGTCCAAGTTAACCGCGTTGGCATCAGTCTTTATGTCCAAGTTAACCGCAGTTAAGTATCTTGCTGGTGTTGCAATAATGCAAGATGATTCCACACGGCAGGAAGATAATCTGCCGCCAGTTGTTCTACCACTGGCGGCAGTAGTTCCGTTGTAGACAGCCGTAGTTCCAACCACAAACGCCTAACATAGTCACCTTTTGACCCCTAACCGCAATGCATAACCGCATTTCTATCTGTAGGGGAGCATTTAGTGGCAGAACCTTTTCAGTGTCCACTCATAGTCTCACAGCGCCACTCACTACTCCCTGGCTGACCGCACCCTTTCTCATAATACTTAATTTAACCGCAGTCTTCGCCATTCACCTCATTCAACCGCAGTCTTCGCCGTTCACCTCATTTAGCCGCAGTCTTCCCCATTCACCTCATTCAACCGCAGTCTTCATCATAGCTACATAAAACAGATGTTAAATACATGGTGAAATTAAACTTTGCTTTATTTCAAGCATACAACTTAGCCATTAGGTTGCTTTCACTATTTACATGTTGCAAAGTTGCAAGAACGTCCTTGTACTAAAAACTGAACGTAAGCACAACATTATTTGTCGTTTTTTACGTCATTTTAGCGCTGTGGCAATGTTGCAACGTTGCAATAATATTCTTAAAACGTTGTGGAGTATAAGACCAATTAATTGGTGGTTTTCCATATAATTCACCAATAACCAAAAGTCCTTCCAGTTTTACAGCGGTTAAACTGCAATCTATCCAACCTAACCACTTGGGCTGGATGGTAGAGCGACGGTCTCACTTCATGCATGTCGGCGTTCAATCCCCCTCCCGACCGCTCACAAATGGTTGGGGCACCATTCCTTTCCCCCCGTCCCATCCCAAATCCTTATCCTGACCCTGTGCTATACAGTCGTCGTGGCTTGGCGCTTTCCGCCCTGACAATTCCCTCCCTCCGGCAATCTATCCCTCACTGTGTCACAAAACCGGTTTAACCCCCCCTCCCATGACCCCCTCCCATGACCCCCTCCCATGACCCCCTCCCTAGACCCCCTCCCTAGACCCCCCCCCCTCCAAGTGCCGCAGTTTCTCTTGGGTACAGAAGACAATTATGTGCGGCATTGTGTTGACTTCGTCCCGCAGTTGACCGCAGTCTGCCCGTCATTTCTGTCCGTTATTTGTAGTTTCCTGTTTGCGTGTGAGTAAGGCGTTTGTTGCAAGAGTGTACTCACCTAGTTGTGCTTGCGGGGGGGGGGGTTTATCATATCTCTTGGGTCCCGCCTCGCAGCGCTTAATTAATTGGTGTACATGTTACTGAGCCTTTTGGGCGTTTTGTGTATTCACCTAATTGTGCTTGCGGGGGTTGACCTCCGGCTCTTTGGTCCCGCCTCTCAACTGTCAATCATCTGGTGTACAGATTCCTGAGCCTACTGGGCTCTATCATATCTTCATTTGAAAGTGTGTGTGTGTGTGTGTGTGTGTGTGTGTGTGTGTGTGTGTGTGTGTGTGTGTGTGTGTGTGTGTGTGTGTGTGAGTTCTGTATGAGGCACACACACACACACACACATGTGTGTGTGTGTGTGTGTGCCTCATACAGAACTCATGCCTCATACAGAACTAAGAGGCATGAGTTACGAGGAAAGGCTGCGGGAAATGCACCTTACGACACTGGAAGACAGAAGAGTAAGGGGAGACATGATCACAACCTACAAAATCCTCAGAGAAATCGACCGGGTAAACAAGGATAAACTATTCAACACTGGTGGGACGCGAACAAGGGGACACAGGTGGAAACTGAGTACCCACATGAGCCACAGAGACGTTAGAAGGAACTTTTTCAGTGTCAGAGTAGTTAACGAATGGAATGCATTAGGCAGTGATGTGGTGGAGGCTGACTCCATACACAGTTTTAAATGTAGATATGATAGGGCCCAGTAGGCTCAGGAATCTGTACACCAGTTGATTGACAGTTGAGAGGCGGGACCAAAGAGCCAAAGCTCAACCCCGCAAGCACAATTAGGTGAGTACAATTAGGTGAGTACACACACACACACACACACACACCACACACACACACACACACACATACACACACACACACACAACACACACACACAGTCACCAGTTGATTGACGGTTGAGAGGCGGGACCAAAGAGCCAGAGCTCAACCCCCGCAAGCACAACTAGGTGAGTACAACTAAGTGAGTACACACACACACGCACACACACACGCACACACACACACACACACACCATGGGAGGACCAAGGATAGTAGTAGCAGTAATATATAACCCTCCACCAAATGACAGAAGACCCAATCAAGAGTATGAAAATAACAACATGGCAGTTAACACTAATTGAGAGGGCAGCCTCTGCTGCCTGTAGAAATAGATCCCACCTGCTCATCATGGGGATTTCAATCACGGAAGAATTGATTGGGAGAACAAGGAACCGCATGGCGGCGAGGACACGTGGAGAGCCAAACTACTCGAGGTGGTGACTAGAAACTTCTTAACCCAGCATGTAGAGAACCCACAAGGATGAGAGGAAATGACGAACCAGCGAGACTCGACCTGGTCTTCACCCTGAACGACTCTGAATAAGAGAAATCGGTTTGGAGGCCCAGTAGGATGAGCGACCACAGTGTATTGGAGTTTGAGTACCTGATTGAAGAAGGGTTATTGAACTCGAGGAGAGATACTGAAACCAAAAGGTAGCATACCGAAAAGGAAACTATGAGGAGATAAGAAAATTCCTAACAGACATAGCAGGGGAAACAGAGCTCAGGGAAGACGGCCCAAGATATGATGGACTACATCACGCAAAAGTGCAAGGAAGCAGCAAACAAGTTTGTCCCGCCCAAAAGGAAAACAGTGAAATGAAGATGAGAAAACCCATGGTTTAATCAGAGATGTAGGCTAGCTAAGCAACAAAGTAAAAGGACATGGAGAAACATAGGAAAACAGGACACTGGAGAGCAGAGAAGATACCAGAAATGCCGGAATGAATATGTCAGGATGAGAAGAGAGGCGGAAAGACAATACGAAAAACGACATCGCAAGCAAGGCAAAGACTCAGCCTAAATGCTGCATAGCCACATCAGGAGAAAACAACAGTAAAGGAACAGGTATGAAATTAAGGATAGGGGCAGGAAGGATTCACTACAAACGAAAGGAAGTGTGTGAGGAACTGAATAAGAAATTCCAAGAGGTCTTCACCTAGAACTAGGAGAAATCCCAGAGTTAAGAGAGGGGATAGCTAACCAGGAACCACTGGAAGAGTTGAGATTACAAGCGGGGAAGTAAGAAAGTGTTACTAGAGTTGGATGTGACAAAGGCTATAGGCAGATGGAATCTCCTTGGATACTTAAGAAGG
>WNGS01167840.1:16174803-16187636 GCA_020271785.1 Procambarus virginalis | reverse complement strand
AGAGAAGATTAACAATCTTTAGACAACACCCACCAGTGGGACTCGAACCCAGAAAGCACAACTATCTTCCAATAGCTGCCATAACTAGTATGCCTTAACCCACTACACCAGTCAGACCCTTAAAAGAGATAGAGACTTCGAAGCATTTACCTCAAATATCTCCACCTCCAAGGGCGCCAGATTAGTGAGGGTCACTCAAGCATTTTTCATCAAGCCACTGTCAATGTGGAGAACTCGTGTCTATGCTATAAGCACATACTTGCATGAACCACAAGAGAAGATTACAATCTTTAGACCACCCACCAGTGGGACTCGAACCCAGAAAGCACAAACTATCTTCCAATAGCTGCCATAACTAGTATGCCTTAACCCACTACACCAAGTCAGACCTTAAAAGAGATAGAGACTTCGAAGCATTTACCTCAAATACTCCACCTCCCAAGGGCGCCAGATTAGTGAGGGGTCACTCAAGCATTTTTCATCAAGCCACTGTCAATGTGGGAGAACTCGTGTCTATGCTATAAGCACATATTGCATGAACCACAAGAGAAGATTAACAATCTTTAGACACACCCACCAGTGGGACTCGAACACAGAAAGCACAACTATCTTCCAATAGCTGCCATAACTAGTATGCCTTAACCCACTACACCAAGTCAGACCCTTAAAAGAGATAGAGACTTCGAAGCATTTACCTCAATATCTCCACCTCCAAGGGCGCCAAGTATGTGCTTATAGCATAGACACGAGTTCTCCACATTGACAGTGGCTTGATGAAAAATGCTTGAGTGACCCTCACTAATCTGGCGCCCTTGGGAGGTGGAGATATTTGAGGTAAATGCTTCGAAGTCTCTATCTTTTAAGGGTCTGACTTGGTGTAGTGGGTTAAGGCATACTAGTTATGGCAGCTATTGGAAGATAGTTGTGCTTTCTGGGTTCGAGTCCCACTGGTGGGTGTTGTCTAAAGATTGTTAATCTTCTCTTGTGGTTCATGCAAGTATGTGCTTATAGCATAGACACGAGTTCTCCCACATTGACAGTGGCTTGATGAAAAATGCTTGAGTGACCCCTCACTAATCTGGCGCCCTTGGGAGGTGGAGATATTTGAGGTAAATGCTTCGAAGTCTCTATCTCTTTTAAGGGTCTGACTTGGTGTAGTGGGTTAAGGCATTAGTTATGGCAGCTATTGGAAGATAGTTGTGCTTTCTGGGTTCGAGTCCACTGGTGGGTGTTGTCTAAAGATTGTAATCTTCTCTTGTGGTTCATGCAAGTATGTGCTTATAGCATAGACACGAGTTCTCCCACATTGACAGTGGCTTGATGAAAAATGCTTGAGTGAACCCTCACTAATCTGGCGCCCTTGGGAGGTGGAGATATTTGAGGTAAATGCTTCGAAGTCTCTATCTCTTTTAAGGGTCTGACTTGGTAGTGGGTTAAGGCATACTAGTTATGGCAGCTATTGGAAGATAGTTGTGCTTTCTGGGTTCGAGTCCCACTGGTGGGTGTTGTCTAAAGATTGTTAATCTTCTCTTGTGGTTCATGCAAGTATGTGCTTATAGCATAGACACGAGTTCTCCCACATTGACAGTGGCTTGATGAAAAATGCTTGAGTGACCCCTCACTAATCTGGCGCCTTGGGAGGTGGAGATATTTGAGGTAAATGCTTCGAAGTCTCTATCTCTTTTAAGGGTCTGACTTGGTGTAGTGGGTTAGGCATACTAGTTATGGCAGCTATTGGAAGATAGTTGTGCTTTCTGGGTTCGAGTCCCACTGGTGGGTGTTGTCTAAAGATTGTTAATCTTCTCTTGTGGTTCATGCAAGTATGTGCTTATAGCATAGACACGAGTTCTCCCACATTGACAGTGGCTTGATGAAAAATGCTTGAGTGACCCCTCACTAATCTGGCGCCCTTGGGAGGTGGAGATATTTGAGGTAAATGCTTCGAAGTCTCTATCTCTTTTAAGGGTCTGACTTGGTGTAGTGGGTTAAGGCATACTAGTTATGGCAGCTATTGGAAGATAGTTGTGCTTTCTGGGTTCGAGTCCCACTGGTGGGTGTTGTCTAAAGATTATATATATATATATAATATATATTAAATTTTTATATTTATATATATATATATATCACAAGCGACTTGAGAATGGTCCAGGACGGACCGAAACGTCGTCGTCCCTTCAACTTCTAGTGTGTGGTCTGGTCAACACATATATATTATATTATTATATATATATATATATATAAATATATAATATATATATATATATATATATCTATATATATATAAAATGTGTAAATATATATAATATATATATATAATATATATATAAATATATATATATATATATATATATATATATATATATATATTATACATTATACATTTAGATAATTATTATAAAGATTATACAAAACGATAATATTTAGATCATAGGACGATCACGTAAATAAACAAGAAGGTATTTGACGCTCTGCCAGATGCACGATAAGACCATTCGGGTTTAGGAAGCAATGACGTCTATTGTGAGTGAGCGGGTTAATTGATCATTTAACCGAGGAGGCTAATTACAGTCATCACCAGCACCATCACCACCTACCACTGCGAGAACCGGTAGTATCCCCCCTCTATATCCGGGCGTCGTAGGGATCTTTAATCTTTGATGAATGCGGCGTAGAGCGCCACCTGCCGTATTGAGTTAAAAACACTAACTACGCAATTCCCAGGATGGCGATGGCTTGGGGGAGGGTGGCGTGGGAGGGGTCATGGTGGGGAGGGTGGTTGGAGATACTGGTGGTGGTGGGGGTGATGAGCAGCGTGGGAGGGGGAAGAGGGGAGGGGGTTGTGGAGAGAGAGGAATGATCGCACCGGTTTATGTTACCTGTCGAGTGAAAACGGAGTTATTTACTCAAGCTTGAGAGCACCTTTGACATATAGCGTGAGAGTGAACGCACCCCCAGATGCCAAACACACGAGTGACTTGTCCTCTAAACGACAGCGCACTTAACAACTGCCGACAACCGCACCACACCGCAACTCTGATTAATGCGCACATCAGCCTGCGGGCCGCTGCCAGCAACAGCCTATCCAATCAAGTTATCACACAAGACAAGCCTCTCCTCAAGGCTGCATGGGGCCTTGAGAAGTAGAACTCTAACTGACAATCGACTACAGGTAAACAGAGCCCGAGGCAGCGTTGTGTCGTGGCACTGGGCTGAGAGAGAGAGAGAGAGAGGGTACAAGCACACATACGCAGGTATAGAAGAGTATGACCTTGAAGCCGCTCAGGTCAGTGACTGTTCAGCTGGCAACAGCAGCCCCCGTTTTCTCTCTCTCTCTCTCTCTCTCTCTTCCTAAACACGGAACATTTTTTCTTTTTTTACTGAGTCAACCATTTCCTTCAAAGTGCGACGTATTAGTGGAAGTTATTGAACCCTAATATTGACGTTTTCTACGCGTCGCCCTTGATAGGTTTGGTGGGTTGTTTGGGTTAGGACGTTTACGGTTAGGGGAAAAGTGGTGCATTTTTTTTTTTTACGGAGTATGAGGTGTGAGGCCAACTCACACCTCATACTCGGTATGAGGTGTGAGTTGGCCCTTTGTCGATATTAAGAGTTTTGTATTTGAAAATAGAAATCTGAGCTCAGGACAAAGAATACAATGACTGTGTTATTCTAAAATAATACAATGGCTGTATTATTGTTAAATAATACAGCCATTGTTATTATAATATTATTGTTAAATAATACAGCCACTATTCTATTTTTCGGTTTTAAAGTACATAATCGACTCCTGGTTCATAGCAATCAATCTCTTACATAAAATACAATTTAATCAAGTTTGCAATCATTAACAAAAAAAAAATGACATGAAAAAAATTCAATTGAAAACAAGTTGATACGAAGCAATATTACGAAGTTGATACGAAACATTTTTTTTTAGAGCAAATTCCACGAAATTCTCGGAGATTTCAACCCCCATCAAAACAATGTGGGGAAAAACCTTGGCAGCAGCGTAAAACTAAGATCAACTACCCATCCCTTGGCGCATCAGGCGGCAGAAGCATGTAAATGCTCCAGAAACATCAATTGAATTAACGACATAACCAGCTCTGGTATGCCCTAATGGCTGTAGTTGACGGCTAGACGAGCAAATTGTAATAATCGCCGAGAATTATGGTGCCTGTGAGTGTTGTCGGATCATCATTGGTGGTGGTTGGTAACTCCCCCCCCCCCCCTCTGTCTACCATCGTGGTCTCGAACCCCCCACCCCCCCCCCCACCCCTCCTCCAGGCGGTCACCTTGTCTTCGTGCGTGCATGCGTTCGGCGTGCGTATGTTCGGGCGCGTCTTTTCGTGCGTTCGACGTGCGTGAACTCACATAGTTGTGCTTGCGGAGTTGGAGCTTTGGTTCATTTGAAACTGTGTATGGAGTCAGCCTCCACCACATCACTGCCTAATGCATTCCATTTGTTAACTACTCTGACACTGAAAAAGTTCTTTCTAACGTCCCTGTGGCTCATTGGGTGCTAAGTTTCTACCAGTGTCCCCTTGTTCGCTTACCAACCGTGCTAAAGATTTTGTCTTTGACCACCCTCCAATTCCGCTTGACAATTTGTAGGTCGTGATCATGTCTCCCCTAACTCTTCTGTCGTCCAGAGACGTGAGGTTATTTCCGTATCATTTCCTCGTAACTCATACCTCTCAGTTCCGGGACCAGTCTGGTGGCATACCTCTGAATCTTCTTTAACTTTGCCTTGAGTTTAACTAGGTATGGACTCCAGGTTTGAACAGGCTTGAGCTGCATATTCCAGGATGGGTCTGACATAAGTGTTATACATGATTCTGAATGTTTCGTTAAATAAGTTTCTAAAGACAGTTCTTATGTTGGCCAATCTAGCATATGCCGCTGATGATATCCTTTTGATGTGGGCCTCTGGGGACAGGTTTGATGTGATATATCAACCTCCCAGATCTTTTTCTCTATTCGACTCTTACAGGATTTCATCTCCCAGATGGTACCTTGTGTTCAGCGTTCTGCTCCCTTCGCCTATTTTCATTATTTTACACTTTCCTGAGTTGAACTTTAGTAACCATTTTTTTAGGCCATTCCTCCAGTTTGTCCAGGTCGTCCTGTAGTCTCTGTCTATCTTCATCTGTCCTGATTCTTCTCATATTTTTTGCATCATCAGCAAGCATTGAGAGGAATGAGTCTATACCCTCTGGAAGATCATTTACGTATACAGAAACAGGATAGGACTGAGTACAGAGCCCTGTGGGACTCCACTGGTGACTTCACGCCAATCTGAGGTCTCACCTCTCATCGTAACCTCTTCTTCCTATTGCTTAGGAAGCAGAGAGTTACAGTGGATAAGGGAGAAGACTCCCCTATCCACTGGAGAGCCTTACCAGTTACTCCTGCCTGTCTCTCCAGCTTATGCATCAGCCTCTTATCGGGGTACTGTGTCAAAGACTTTCGACAGTCCAAGAAAATGTAGTCTTCTCGCCCTTCTGTTTCTTGGTTAATCTTTGGCACCTGATCGTAGAATTCCATTTAGCTAGTGAGGCAAGATTTACCCTCTCTGAACCCATGTTGGCGATTTGTCACGAAGTCCCTTCTCTCCAGATGTGTTACTAGATTTTTCTCACGATCACAACTCATTCGATATAACAAATACAGTCACTGAGAAGGGTGTCGACGAAATACATGCAGACTTCGTTATGCAATCCCCTTGGGAATCTCCGCCAGCAGACTTTAAGATTATGAGTCTTGAAGGAAAAAGAACCAGACAAATCCTCATCTGCTACGTAACATTGCATAGATGCATATAGAAGCAAAGTTGGCATCCGACAGCTTTACTTACTTCACAGATGGATCAGTAGACCAGCAGGGACAAGAAACCGGAGCTGCAGTTAAAGCAGAAAACTCTGTAAATAGTTGGAGACTCTCAAATGGGTGTTCGACTTTACAAACAGAGATGCTAGTCATTCAAAAAACTTTGGAACATGCTCTTGCTGAACACCGACAACATGTTATCATACATACAGATTCGAGAACTGTCATTGAAGCATTGCAACAAGAACACATATATGATCATCGCATCTGATCACAAATGTCAAATCATAATGCAAACACTCAAACATCAAGGCCGACGGGTACTTATCAACTGGGTGCCAAGTCATGTGGGAATAATAGGAAATGACATTGCAGACGAAGCTGCAAAACTTGCAACTAAAAGAAGAAATACAGACATTTAAACACCACAAAGTCTATCACAGATTAAGAAGTAATTAGAATAGAACAATGCAGACGATATACAGTGACCACAACACAGCAGTTGCAACATCAGGATCTGCAGGTTGGTACAAGAATTCAACCAACTACGAACCACTTAGTTTGATGAAAGGGAGCAGTAGAACAACAGAAGTACACTTACATCGCATCAGGCTTGGATACCCATGTGCATGGGAAATAGGCTTACAGGTTCCGGAAGATGAGAGGAAATGTCAGCACTGTGGAAAAATGCCCGACAGACCACTGGAACATTATCTAACACAGTGCACAGTTACACCCACAACAGACCACTAGAACATTATCTAACACAGTGCAGAGTTACAAACCCATTAAGATTTCAACTTAGATTCAACAGAGCAGAAGAAGTTGTTAAAAACATGGGACAAAATCTACTGAAGCGACCATACGAGTCATAAATACTCATACTCCGCCCAAGTAAAACAGAAACAAGCAACACTTAGTGAGCAAGCCAGAGGCTTAGGGCCCGCACAGTGGGCCAGCCAGAGGCTTAGGGCCCGCGCAGTGGGCCAGCCAGAGGCTTAGGGCCCGCACAGTGGGCCAGCTAGAGGCTTAGGGCCCGCACAGTGGGCCAGCCAGAGGCTTAGGGCCCGCGCAGTGGGCCAGCCAGAGGCTTAGGGCCCGCGCAGTGGGCCAGCCAGAGGCTTAGGGCCCGCGCAGTGGGCCAGCCAGAGGCTTAGGGCCCGCACAGTGGGCCAGCCAGAGGCTTAGGGCCCGCGCAGTGGGCCAGCCAGAGGCTTAGGGCCCGCCCAGGGCCAGCCAGAGGCTTAGGGCCCGCGCAGTGGGCCAGCCAGAGGCTTAGGGCCCGCACAGTGGGCCAGCTAGAGGCTTAGGGCCCGCGCAGTGGGCCAGCTAGAGGCTTAGGGCCCGCACAGTGGACAGCTAGAGGCTTAGGGCCCGCGCAGTGGGCCAGCCAGAGGCTTAGGGCCCGCACAGTGGGCCAGCCAGAGGCTTAGGGCCCGCACAGGGGCCAGCCAGAGGCTTAGGGCCCGCGCAGTGGGACAGCCAGAGGCTTAGGGCCCGCGCAGTGGGCCAACCAGAGGCTTAGGACCGCGCAGTGGGCCAGCCAGAGGTTTAGGCCCGCACACGAATGTCCCTGAAAACAAACAAAAATCTCCATCACCTTGCATGGTATACAAGTTAGAGACACTGGCCTGTAGTTTAGTGCCTCTTGTCTGTCACCCTTTTTGTATATCGCGTGCGTGCGTGTGTGTGTGTGTTGTGTGTGCGTGTGTGTGTGTGTGTGTGCGTGTGTGCGTGTGTGTGGTGCGGGTGTGTGTGTGTGTGCGTGCGTGTGTGTATGTATTCACCTAGTTGTGCTTGCGGGGATTGAGCTCTGGTCTTTCGGCCCGCCTTTCAACTGTCTATCAACTATAACTAATGACCGTAGGGAGCGGTCGGCCTGAGCGGACAGCACGCTGGACTTGTGATCCTGTGGTCCTGGTTCGATCCCAGGCACCGGCGAGAAACAATGGGCAGAGTTTCTTTACCTATGCCCTGTTACCTAACAGTAAAATAGGTACCTGGGTGTTAGTCAGCTGTCACGGGCTGCTTCCTGGGGGTGAAGGCCTGGTCGAGGACCGGGCCGCGGGACACTAAAAAGCCCCGAAATCATATCTTGTTATTTGAGGTTATCAAGAAAAGCTCAAGATAACTACTGACTTTTTTCTCTCTCTCTCTCTTACACACACACACAGGAGCAGCTCCGTAACAGCTGTCTAACTCCTAGGTACCTATTTACTGCTAGGTAACAGGCATCAGGGTGAAAGAAACTATGCCCATTTGTTTCTTGCCAGGTCCGGAAATCGAACCCGGACCTCAGAATTACGAGTCCTGCGTGCTGGCCGGCTCAGCTACCAGACCCCTTGTGGGTGTGTACTCACCTAGTTGTGTTTGCGGGGGTTGAGCTCTGGCTCTTTGGTCCGCCTCTCAACCGTCAAATCAACTGATGTACAGATTCCTGGCCTACTGGGCTCTATCATATCTACATTTGAAACTGTGTATGGAGTCAGCCTCCACCACATCACTGCCTAATGCATTCCATTTATTTAACTACTCTGACACTGAAAAAGTTCTTTCTAATGTCTCTGTGGCTCATGTGGGTACTCAGCATCCACCTGTGTCCCCTTGTGCGTGTACCACCCGTGTTAAATAATCCATCCTTGTCTACCCTGTCAATTCCTCCTGAGAATTTTGTGTGGTGATCATGTCCCCCCTAGCTCTTCTGTCTTCCAGCGACGTGAGGTGAAGTTCACGTAGTCTGTCCTCATAACTCATGCCTCTAAGTTCTGGGACTAGCCTAGTGGCATACCTCTGAACTTTTTCCAGCTTCGTTTGTGCTTGACAAGGTACGGGCTCCATGCTGGGACCGCATACCCAGGACTGATCTTACATATGTAGTATACAAGGATCTGAAGGATTCCTTACACAGGTTTCTGAAAGCAGTTCTGATGTAGCCAAGCCTCGCATAGGCCGCTGATGTTATTCTTTTGATGTGGGTTCAGGAGAACAGATTTGGTGTTATATCAACTCCTAGATCTTCTCTCTGTCCGTTTCGTGAAGAACTTCATCTCCCATTCGGTATCCAGTGACTGGCCTCCTAGTTGCTCCTCTAGTTTTGTTACCTTACATTTACTGGGTTGAACTTTAGTAGCCATTTGTCGGACCATTCCTTCAGTTTATCTAGGTCATCTTGTAGCCTCATACTATCATCCTCTGTCTTGATCCTCCTCATAATTTTTGCATCATCAGCAAAATCGAGAGGAACGAGTCAATTCCTTCTGGGAGATCAATTACGTATATCAGAAACAGTATAGGTCCAAAGACTGATCCCTGGGGACTCCACTAGTGACTCCCCTCCACTCCGAGACCTCACCTCTCACGGTGACTCGCTGTGTCCTGTTGCTTAGGTACTCTCTTATCCAGTGGAGTACCATCCCTTTCACTTCTGCCTGCATCTCCAGTTTGTGCACTAGTCTCTTATGTGGTACTGTGTCAAAAGCTTTCTGGCAGTCCAGAAATATGCAGTCTGCCCAGCGCTCTCTCTCTCTTGCTGATTTTGTTGCCTGATCATAGAACTCAATTAATCCTGTTAGGCATGATTTGCCATCTCTGAACCATGCTGATGCTACGCTACTTTATGCGTCGCGTCTACTTTAGCACATATTGTGACTCATCGCCTGCCCATGCTGATGTTGTGTTACAAGTTCTTTTGCTCCAGATGTTCCACTAGCCATTTTTGCACAATCTTTTCCATCATCTTGCATGGTTTGCAAGTTAGGGACACTGGCCTGTAGTTCAGTGCCTCCTGCCTATCACCCTTCTTGTATATTGGGACTACATAGGCCGTCTTCCAAATTTTTGGCAGTTCACCTGTTACCAGTGACTTGTTGTACACCATGGTGAGATTCCATCCGGGTCTGTAGCCTTTGTCACGTCCAAATTTAGCAGATGCTTCCTCACCTTCCCACTGGTAATCACAAACTCCTCTAGGGGTGTCTGGGTTGATGTTCCCTCCCTTATCCTGGGAACTTCTCCTTGCTTTGAGGTGAAGACTTCCTGGAATTTCTTATTGAGTGCCTCGCACACTTCCTTGTCGTTTGTAGTGAATCTTTCTGCCCCTATCCTCAGTTTCATTACTTGTTCTTTCACTGTTGTTTTTCTCCTGATGTGGCTGTGCAACAGTTTGGGTTGAGTCTTTGCCTTGCTCGCTATGTCATTTTCATACTGCCTCTCTACCTCTCTTCTCACCCTGATGTATTCATTCTAGCACTCTGGTATCTTTCTCTGCTCTCTAGTGTTGTGTTGTTCTGTTGTGTGTGTGTGTGTGTGGTGTGTGTGTGTGTGTGTGTGGTGTGTGTGTGTGTGTGTGTATGTGTGTGTGTGTGTGTGTGTGTGTGTGTGTGTGTGTGTGTGTGTGTGTGTGTGTGTGTGTGTGTGTGTGTGTGTGTGTGTGTGTGTGTGTGTGTGTGTGTGCGTGTCTTCCCCAGCAGTACACAGGTGACAACAGCGAGGCCACACCTGCACAACCCGGGTTCCTGTACCCTTGACCTCATAGTACCGATGCTCCCCCCCCCCCCCCCTCCCCCCCCCCCCCCCTCCCCCCCCACCATGTAACGCCACATTATCCTCATAATAATGTTAACACTTATAGGATTACATTATTTCTTATATGAGAAAGGTTATACATGCTATGTATATATGTCATACATGCTATAGCCACGTTCCTTTCCTAGTAGCGTAGGGTGGATGGTGGCGTAGACACCTCGTAGCGTAGGGTGGAGAGTGGCGTAGACACCTCGTAGCGTAGGGTGGAGGGTGGCGTAGACACCTCGTAGGGTAGGGTGGAGGTGGCGTAAACACCTCGTAGCGTAGGGTGGAGGGTGGCGTAAAACCTCGTAGCGTAGGGTGGAGAGTGGCGTAGACACCTCATAGCGTAGGGTGGATGGTGGCGTAGACACCTCGTAGGGTAGGGTGGAGGGTGGCGTAGATACCTCGTAGCGTAGGGTGGAGAGTGGCGTAGACACCTCGTAGGGTAGGGTGGAGAGTGGCGTAGATACCTCGTAGCGTAGGGTGGATGGTGGCGTAGACACCTCGTAGGGTAGGGTGGAGAGTGGCGTAGACACCTCGTAGCGTAGGGTGGAGGGTGGCGTAGACACCTCGTAGCGTAGGGTGGAGAGTGGCGTAGATACCTCGTAGCGTAGGGTGGAGAGTGGCGTAGATACCTCGTAGCGTAGGGTGGAGAGTGGCGTAGACACCTCGTAGCGTAGGGTGGAGAGTGCGTAGACACCTCGTAGCGTAGGGTGGAGAGTGGCGTAGATACCTCGTAGCGTAGGGTGGAGGGTGGCGTAGACACCTCGTAGCATAGGGTGGAGAGTGGCGTAGACACCTCGTAGCGTAGGGTGGAGAGTGGCGTAGACACCTCGTAGCATAGGGTGGAGAGTGGCGTAGACACCTCGTAGCGTAGGGTGGAGAGTGGCGTAGACACCTCGTAGCGTAGGGTGGAGAGTGGCGTAGACACCTCGTAGCATAGGGTGGAGAGTGGCGTAGACACCTCGTAGCGTAGGGTGGAGAGTGGCGTAGACACCTCGTAGCATAGGGTGGAGGGTGGCGTAGACACCTCGGAGCGTAGGGTGGAGAGTGGCGTAGACACCTCGTAGCGTAGGGTGGAGAGTGGCGTAGACACCTCGTAGCGTAGGGTGGAGAGTGGCGTAGATACCTCGTAGCGTAGGGTGGAGGGTGGCGTAGATACCTCGTAGCGTAGGGTGGAGGGAGGCGTAGATACCTCGTAGCGTAGGGTGGAGGGTGGCGTAGACACCTCGTAGCATAGGGTGGAGGGTGGCGTAGACACCTCGTAGCATAGGGTGGAGGGTGGCGTAGACAGCTCGTAGCGTAGGGTGGAGGGTGGCGTAGACACCTCGTAGCGTAGGGTGGAGGGTGGCGTAGACACTCGTAGCGTAGGGTGGAGGGTGGCGTAGACACCTCGTAGCGTAGGGTGGAGGGTGGCGTAGACACCTCGTAGCGTAGGGTGGAGAGTGGCGTAGACACCTCGTAGCGTAGGGTGGAGGGTGGCGTAGATACCTCGTGTAGCGTAGGGTGGAGGGTGGCGTAGACACCTCGTAGCGTAGGGTGGAGGGTGGCGTAATACCTCGTAGCGTAGGGTGGGAGGGTGGCGTAGACACCTCGTAGCATAGGGTGAGGGTGGCGTAGACACCTCGTAGCATAGGGTGGAGGGTGGCGTAGACACCTCGTAGCATAGGGTGGAGGGGGTGGCGTAGACACCTCGTAGCGTAGGGTGGAGGTGGCGTAGACACCTCGTAGCATAGCGTGGAGGGTGGCGTAGACACCTCGTAGCATAGGATGGAGGGTGGCGTAGACACCTCGTAGCATAGCGTGGAGGGTGGCGTAGACACCTCGTAGCATAGGGTGGAGGGTGGCGTAGACACCTCGTAGCATAGGGTGGAGGGTGGCGTAGACACCTCGTAGCGTAGGGTGGAGGGTGGCGTAGACACCTCGTAGCATAGGGTGGAGGGTGGCGTAGACACCTCGTAGCATAGGGTGGAGGGTGGGTAGACACCTCGTAGCATAGGGTGGAGGGTGGCGTAGACACCTCGTAGCGTAGGGTGGAGGGGGGCGTAGACACCTCGTAGCATAGCGTGGAGGGTGGCGTAGACACCTCGTAGCATAGGATGGAGGGGGCGTAGACACCTCGTAGCATAGCGTGGAGGGTGGCGTAGACACCTCGTAGCATAGGGTGGAGGGTGGCGTAGACACCTCGTAGCATAGGGTGGAGGGTGGCGTAGACACCTCGTAGCGTAGGGTGGAGGGTGGCGTACTCTGCAACCAGGAACGACGGCGCCAGTTTGGCCTAACCAAACCACATTCAGACTCCAACAGCTGCTAAGGAACAACTGTAGGCACCACAGGTGTTCGGGCCGGGGGAGGTAGACTAATGGATCAGGGCTGTGGGGTGTGAGCGAGGAGGGGGGGGAGGGGGAGGGGGTATTTGAATAGGGGGGAGAAAGGGG
>WNGS01167840.1:16125899-16136719 GCA_020271785.1 Procambarus virginalis | reverse complement strand
GTAAGACGCAGTAAAAACTACCTCCTCTTTTAATACCTCCTCTTACATGAGGAAATATTTTATTACATCACTGCGGCTTATTTAGGTTTCTTGTTTACCCAGTTTTATCCACTTTGTCCATTTCGCCATGATCTTTTATGTCGCAATCATGACTCAGGCACTGGTCTTATCCAACGTTGTGAGGTCTACTTCTCATAGCTTATCCTCACCTTAGTCCTCTAACATATGCAATTTAAATAATTTAAAGTATAAACAATGTTTTACTTTGGTAATTATTTTTTTTAAGGGTGAATGTTCACACTATGTTGCGCGTCTGGCGAATAAATATTCCAGCTCTTAGAAATAGGACTCCGAAGTCCTGTTTGTATTAGCTAAGTGAACTACTTAAATGGTGTTGTTTGAGTTTGTTGGGACAGTCAGGAACAAAGGGAAGGGGGGGGGGGAAGAATTGTGAAAGCTTCTCGTTATGACGATAGTTTTAGATTATCGTTTTTCGGCATAAGTGATTAGAGCTTGTGCCTGGCTGTCTAAAAAATTATTTTTAACGGATGTGCGCTCTCCCACCCTCTCAATAACCAATCACCAAACCCAATTCTACCCCACCAACCCCACCCACCCCACCTGACACCCCCGTCTTCCAACCCAGCATTCAACAAGACTAAAGATGCTAATTATCACCCCCTGGGGTCCGGCGCCAGACGATCGCTCACATTCCTAAGCCACTTTGATAATGGATTTGTTGACTGTTCAGATGGAGGAAGACGGAGTCGGAGGTGTGGTTGGTGAAGTCCATCCAGTGAGTTGACTTCCTCAGCCGCTATTGACCGCTGGACTTACCAGGAGGCGTCATGGGTGAAGAGAGAACGAGGAGGTAGGAAGGAAAGGTTAGAAACCATGTTTCCCCAAAAATATATAGCGAACAGAGAGAGAGAGAGAGAGAGAGGAGAGAGAGAGAAGAGGGAGAGAGAGGAGAGAGAGAGAGAGGAGAGAGAGAGAAGAAGAGGGAGAGAAGAGAGATAAGCGAAATAGGAGATTGAGAGACAGATGAGAGGAGACTGAGAGAGATGTAAACCCCTCTGGCTGGTGAACAGATGAATAATACCCCACAAGACACGTTTCCGCCCACCTCAGTGACTGTGTCTGCAGCGTAATTATTATCGCTGGTTTTTGTTTAGCAAACTCCGGGGATTAATTCATCACAGCCCAGAGATTTTCTCGTCGACATGTGTGTACCTGCGTGCGTGCGTATGCTGCGTGAGTGTGAATGTGCGTGTTTGCGTGCGAGCGTGCATTGGTACGTGCATTCACTAACATGCAGCCGTCTATATGAAATTATAGGGTTGAGCAAGCTCATTCCCGTTGTCTAGACCAGGATGCAACCCTCAACAATGGCGTCACTCCCAGGGACCTATTTTGCTGGTGAACAGACTCACCAGGTGAAAAGTAACGTCTCCTCCAACCGTATCTGTCCTGGCCTGGGATTGAACTTGGGTCCCTAGGTTGTGAACCTCAATATGGAGCCATTTACCGCGTCGGCACACAAACCAAGAATCGTTCCAAATCGTTGTGGGAGGAGAATTACAGAGGTTCATGAAGCGACATAAAATACCTTGAGGATTTGATACGGTGGACCAACGTTAATTGTTTACATTAACAATACGGTAAAGTAGGATGTGGTGTGGAGATGTACGACCAAGACTGAGTGGTAGCAGAAACACTTACATCAATGACTTTAAAAGTTGATATTGCAGGATAAATATTGGCCAGGACATATTGCATTAGTCATTCGTCGGATCGAAGGGGGGGCCTGAGAGCTGAAACTCGAATGTAGTCACAAATAGGCAAATACATATAGATTAACAAACACACACACACACACACACCACAGTTGAGGTGTGGACAGTTTACAGTTGAGAGCGGGACCAAAGAGCCAAAGCTCAACCCCCGCAAGCACAAATAGTTGAGTACAAATATGTGAGTATACAACACCACACAACACAACACACACACCACACACACACACACACACAACACACACACACACACATACAGTTGAGAGGCGGGGACCAAAGGCCAAAGCTTAACCCCCGCAAGCACATAAATAGGTGAGTACAAATAGGTGAGTTACACACCCACACACACACACACACACACACACACCACACACCACTACACACACACACCACACACGGGGTCCAGGTAGCCTGGTGGATATCGCGCAGGACTTGTAATTCTGTGGTGCGGGTTCGATTCCCGCACGGCAGAAACAATGGGCAAATTTCTTTCACCTGAATGCCCCTTGTTACCTAGCAGTAAATAGGTACCTGGGAGTTAGTCAGCTGTCACGGGCTGCTTCTGGGGTGTGTGTGTGTGTGTTGTGTGGGAAAAAAAAAAAAGTAGTTAGTGTAGTTAGTAAACAGTTGATGGACAGTTGAGAGGCGGGCCGAAAGAGCAAAGCTCACCCCCGTAAAATACAACTAAGTGAATACAACTAAGTGATACACACCAACACACACACACCACACACACACACACCTTACACCACAGAAACTACAGCACTGAACTTGTGACACCAACTATAGAAATTAGAACCTTTACACTGTCTGGTCCAACAACAGTGACCAGGAGTCGGTCTCGTGTTGCAGAAGCTGACGATCATCTTGCTTTTGATCTACGGCCCAACTAAAGCTCTTGCACGTTGATAGCAACTCGAAATGTATTACTAAAAAGTGGACTAAGTCAGAATATGGAGTCATTCGACTGTTATGCAGATGTATTAGTTTTTAGCAAGCTTAAGGCACAACATGAGGGGATTGTAGAACTTAAGTCTAAAGCTGACAAAGGTTCTCCTAGTGTCTCCCTTTTGTAAAGACTTGTTTAGAAATTGGGTGGTTTATTTAGGGAACAATTACAAGGAAATATAATAGATTACCGATCGAAGGGGTGTTTCAAGCGTAGGTTAGGCATTGTGGTAAAAACTCCAGGCAGTTATATCTCCTTTTAATTGACTTCAGTAATTAAAGTTTATCTTTTTTTCTTAGTAGGTAAGAATATTGAGTGGACTGTATGTACTTGTTAAAACTGCCTGAAATTAATCTCACATAAATTGGGGGGACAATTTGTATCTTAAACCACTTGGTAATGGCTCCTTCTTAAAATACAATTGTTTACTAAGTTTAATTATTATTATTTTGTCATACCACAGATGGTGGTCTAATTTACTATTATTTCAACAATTATCTAGTTATGAAATACTACTACAATAACTAGAAATGGCTTATCTGAGCGTGTAGTAAGGGCCAACTAAGGCTGTGTCATGGTAGCATCTATGTGGGTGTGGCCCTGTGCCTCATGGTGCCAATGGCGGCTGTGGAGGCCTTCAAGGCTGGCAACAGCT
Source organism: Procambarus virginalis (assembly GCA_020271785.1). Classification (NCBI taxonomy): domain Eukaryota; kingdom Metazoa; phylum Arthropoda; class Malacostraca; order Decapoda; family Cambaridae; genus Procambarus; species Procambarus virginalis. The sequence goes on along the minus strand of WNGS01167840.1, from coordinate 16,133,322 downwards.
AGGTACATGTGTAGTTCTACTGCTCAGCTAACTTGCTGTTCCAAGTCACAATTTACCTGTGGGATGCAAGGAGTTAGTACATTTCCCTAAACTATCAATACAGGTATAACATGGTATGTGAGGGCTGTAAAAATGGGGTACACGTAATGGTTGGGTGTTGTTCATATTATCATGCCGCCATACAATTGGATATTAATCAGTGCACTAGAATAATAAAATCAACTGGTAAGACGGATACTGGAGTGCTCTCATTGTAGTAGTGATGTTGCTGTGGCAGTTTCTAAGGCAGAGTAGGTCATCCTGTGGCCATACACACCACACAGCGAGCTCCATGTATTGTTATTTTTTGAGGTGGCGTCTGTAAAGTACCTCAGCCTCCCTGTTCAATATTGTTTCTACTTCTAGTTAAATTTACGTTAACAAGGGAATAAGCTATATTTTGTGTAATAATTATATTCAGGCTTATTGAACACTTTTTTATTCAATTTAGAATTAAACGTTGTATGAACAGTGGTTTAAATATGTAAATAGTGAGGCGGACGTCGATACGTCACGGAGTCTCCCATTCTCTAATTAAGAGGTTACTGTTAAGGGAAGACTATACTATTTGGTGTTCGGTTCCCGACATAATTAGGGGGGAAGGACACGGGTCGAAGTCCCGGTAATGGACGCGAGTACTTATTCTTTCTCCTTCAGAATTATTAATGCGTTATTAAGTTTACATTGTTGAGCTGCCAGTCCTTTGTGGACGTATGTCCCGTACTGGCGGTATCGGGTGTCCTGGAAGTCGCTGTACGTCTTCGTTCCTAGGCCAGTTCTAAAGGACACTAATTTCTCTAATGTTTGAGAGTAGTGTTGCATCGGCATTTACTTTCACTATTCTCAAGATGCCCTGGCTGTCTGGATGAATAGAGACTATTTGACCTAAAGGCCACTGAGCGTGGATCCATCACTTCCACCAGGAACTATGTCACCAGGAGTTACTAAGTTAATTCTGTTGTAGGGGTTGTTTGCCCCAGTAATGATACTATCTCAGAGCTGTAAGGTATTCTCGAATCCATACGTCATTCCACCGAACTATCACCCTTGATAGATGTTGAAACGTTGAAACCAAATCACTCCTACTTTGACATAGGAAGGATCCTCTGGTTCCGCGTCCGTAAGTGGACACAAGTGTTGTGAGAGGTCTACCATACATCAAATAAGCTGGACTTAATGGTTTACGCTGCAAAACATCATCCAAGAGGTAGGTAAGTGGTCGATTATTGAATCGTGCTTCTATCTCTATGACTACCGTTTGAAGCTCCTGCAGGTCAATCTTTTGGCGGTGTAGGGTTTTCCATAGAGAACGTTTTTACCCAGTACCAACCCATACGCGTCCATAGAAGCCTATCCGTGCCAGGTGGGGGGGGGGCGGGTGGTGCTCTGGGAGGTATGATTTTCCAATGGCACTGCCGTTGAATTAGGGCTGTGCGTACCTTTGGATGTGATTCAAGATTTGCCTCAGACATGCTTCTCCTTGCCACGTCAGTTGGGACCACCTTGTCTAGAGATCATTAACCTTAGGACAGGATCGTACGTGCCGGCAAACCCTCGCGGAAACCTGTAAGAAATGCTTCGGCACTTCAGATCTTGGAGTCCACTTATCTAGATGGCTCTGACCCATTCGCTATTAGTGGCACAAGTAAAAGACAGATGGTAAGCTGTTTACTGTTTTTTTTGTCCTAGGTGCCTGTTAAGGTTAGTGCTCCTGTGAAATCGACTCCTGTAGTCTCAAAGGGACGGGAATATGTACGACTCGTTTCTTCGGAAGTGGAGGTGGGCCAGGATATGGACACAATCTGGCATCGTATCTCCTGCAACCAACACAGGATATCTGATTATAGGGATTTTAACTGTCTGTCTACCCTTGGGGTAGCCAGTATCCTGGTTGTCTTAATAGGTCCTGTGAGTCGTAATCTACATATACCCCCAGCCATGGCAGAGTGCAGGATATTGTGTGATATGATTAAACACAATTAGTTGCTACTATGTGGTGACTGAGGGGAGCAATCATGGATTTTTTTGTTTCCAAATCTATGTCAGCGTGGTGTAAGCGGCCTCCGCATCTGATTATGTTATAATTGTCAGTGTCTAACCAGAGACCCAGATCACATTGTAGCTTCTTTGGAACCATTGGTCAAATCTGTCACCGATTGTGTCGATCTGAGCTCTTTTGACCAAATACCTTAGGGCATTAGGGAATTTATGATTGATTCCTATTTTCTTTAAAAAGTCAAACACTACGTGGGTGACACCTAAAAGTTTGTTCAATTCAGAGTTCCGAGTAGGATCAATTACCAAAATCCGAGGTGGTTCTGGGTTCTCGGTGGGAACAGAAACATTGGTCACAATGACTTGTGGCTTTTGTTCAGGGAGCCCCTGGTTCGCTGGTTCAGGCCACTGAGGTCCATTGAACCACAGCGCTGCCTTTGTTAATTGCCTAGTTAAGTCAGTCCCTCGGGAATAGAGTAGTCAGCTCCCCCCCCCATTCTGGATCTCTTTTCAGTGGGGTACACTATCGTAGTTTATACCCTGTACACTGGACAACTCGTGGCTGTATTATCCTTAACCCTCGGAGGATTACGTCCAAGTATACGGATTCGTACTGTTATTGTTTCTTAACCACCACTGTAGGACCGTAATGCTCGATCAATATCTGACCCCAACCCTCACTTTCGATCTTCCGTTATTCCCTCTAATCGATGTACGTGGTGGGGCGTAAGAGGACCTGTGATGCAAACTTATGAAAAGGCCCCAATCTTATTCCTAACAGTAGGGCTGTTAATTGCAGTTGTGGCAGTGATCTTTCTTTAAAGGTGCCACTCTGGCCTTTTATGTGAGCAAATTAGCCTGCCCATTTGTGACCAGGTAACCTACTGTTCCATATTAGCCATTTCCTGGAGGGCATCAACAGAATATCATGTAGCTTAATTGGTTCTTTTCTATTTACCCTTACTAGTCGATTCCTGGGGCAACTTTGACAGACTCTAGGGTGCTTAAATCTTTTACTAAACCCTTGCCATTTTTCTTTTAAGGTAGGTGTTAGAAGATCGTCCCAGTCTATCTTTTGTTGGCAACATTACTGTATTATCAACTTCCCATTAATCAGTACTTGGCTTAATATTCCTAATGGGTCGAAGGGTTTGTTGACTTGTGATAGTAATTTTTCTCATTGTTAAGTTAGTTGTATTTGGCTCCACCGACTTCATTGTCAACTGATCTGCTGTTGTCGTGTTCCATTCGACATCTAGTACCTTTGTCATCTCGGGTCCCTGGTAATCGGGAAATTCTGTTGAGATCAGTTGATCTAATTTGTCATTGTTAGAGACCCACGATTGGAGAGGCATATTTCCTCCCAATAATTCTCGATTGGTCTCATGGTATATATCCAACAATTTACTTTCACTGGTTAGCAGATTCATTTATTGGTAAATCAATGTTATTTAAACATTCTATTATTTGCCAAAAATGTTATGTATTGGTTTGCCTGTGTGTAAGGTGTAGACACAATCAGTCAGGTGGAGTCCCTGCGCGCATCAGCCACTGAATGACTCCAAGATCAGATGGATTACATGAACAAACTACATTGCAAAGACAGCTCAGTCTCTGTTCTCCGGCTAATGAGTGACTTCCTTCAAGAATTCAGCGACCATTCTTATTTGAGGTGAATTGTTTTGGAGCAACTCTCACACCAATCAGATATTAGAGAAGAACATTGACTATACGAAGGCTCTCCCCCACAAATAGCTTCATCTTCACTCTGTACTTCGTCGAATGAAGCTAAAATCAATTTTGAAGATCTTTTGAAGCTAAATCATCAATTTTGAAAATCTTTTAAAGCTAAATCATCAATTTTGAAGATCTTTTGAAGCTAAATCATCAATTAACATTTCCATTATAACTAATAATAAACCATAGCTGTAGTTTCTAAAAATGAGAGAGTTGAACAAAGGCGAAACCATACACAATAATTGGAAACTATGAAATATTATAGATTCAGCAGAGCATATCTCTTGGATATTGACTATTAAATCAAGTTGAGTGGTCTCCCGAGCACACTAAGTTATTCCCGAAGCCACCAGCATTCCTTCCGGTCAGCCGAGGCCCAGACAGCTGGTAAGTGTAGTAGCGAGGGCTTCCCTGCCCATTTGTTGTGCCTTAAATAGACATTTAAGGTTGGAATATTTTTGTAATGCTGCACTTTTGTTGCTGATATTTCTTCTATTTCTATCTCATTGCAAACTCCAGAGCACATGCACTCAATCATTGTCAGAACAACCACTGCTACCATCATTGTCAACCTGCCACACACACACATTATCATCACTACCTAAGATAGGGTTGTCATTTACACTACTACCACTAGTATTATTATAACCATCACCTAACAAACATTATTGATACTACCACTATCACCTTCATCATCTACACTACCACCATTGTCAGTAATATCACCACCCACGCCATCACTACAACTATCATCACCAATACTCCCATCACCACCACTAACACAACTACAATCAACATCATGACCATCATTAATACCTCACTGCCACTACCAACACCACTACACGTACCTCTAACACCACTATTGTCACCACAACCACCATCACAACCATAACTACTACCACCACCACCACACCACATCAATCCTCACCACAAAAGAGGATTACCATCCATACACATATTTTATTACATTGATCTCAAAGAAATCTACTAAATATTTTCTCTACTGACAAATCTCAATTAAAATGCATTTTCAGAACATGTAAGCAAAACAGTTTCAGTGCTTCTGCAGTGGTTGTCACCCCAGAACACACACACACACACACACACACACACACACACACACACACACACACACACACACACACACACACACACACACACACACACACACACACGCACACACACACACACACACACACACCTTCAAATGTCCCTACCCTTTATCTTGGAGGAGACAGGGTAGAACATAATTTATCAGTTTCCATAAACATTGCTACGATGAGCCCCAGGCTCGGGTGGTCCACTACAGTGGCACCTTGTCCCCTTCGCATAGATGGGAGAGCTGACTCAATCTTCGAGAATTTCATGTATCCTTCCACGGCAGATAATGTAAGGTGATTGGCGGTAGATAAGTGCCAAGTCCAGTCCTTATTTTTAAAGAATGAAGAACAATTTTTATCTATATTACTTCTAAGCTGCATCACTTATGAACCCATCCCTGCCCTTGTGTGGCAGTGCACAATAGAAAGTTGTTTTCACATATCCACATATTAAAACATTGATTGTAACCATGATATATATTTGCTTCAGCCTACAGTTTAGACCTATTGTCTTATGTATGACCCTCTGTCCTGCGTGACAGTGAATACTAGCATTATCCTCACCTTAATCAGACTATCAAAATCCTCAGATTAGGCAAAATTGTAATTAATTTTGTCAATAAAGATGTTAATAATAATAAGTCCTTATTGGCCCTGGAGAGCCAAACCTCAGGCCTAGTTTCAAATGGTTGGCCGTAGCCAAATTAATGGGTGGAGCCTTGGGGCTGTATTAGATTGTGGGAGGAGCAAATCCTTTCCACCGGTAAGCTGGTGAAACAAAATTTGGGTAGTGTGTTCTGGGAGTGTATGGGGAATAGGGACTCAGGCCCGCATCAAAGGGGCTGAGGGCAGCCGTCGACATCTTGGCCTCAGTGCGGTTTAAGGTATTGTGCACTTGAGTATTCATGTCCTCGGTAGATATCCACTTTGCCTCTTAGGGATAATAGAGTAGGGTATATGTTCATTTGATTTCAATATATGTGTTAATTTATTTAATTTAATAAAGTATTAAATTGGTTTTTGATTGTTTAGTAATCTCGGTCTCTTATGTTATTAAAGTTTTGCAGAGCTTTTGCGGTATATATATGTGTGGTATTTGGAAACCCCCATGTTCTCCTTTTTTTAATGGATAAAAAAGTTGCCTTTGGATTTAAATAAGCAAAGTATATTAAACAAACTATTCCCAAGATTTATTACTGAAGTTCCTATTACCCGGGAGTTCCATGATTACTGATTCTTTGCCTTCCTGGGGGATCTTGAGGTTATCTTCTTGAGATGATTTCGGGGCTTTTTAGTGTCCCCGCGGCCCGGTCCTCGACCAGGCCTCCACCCCCAGGAAGCAGCCCGTGACAGCTGACTAACACCCAGGTACCTATTTTACTGCTAGGTAACAGGGGCATAGGGTGAAAAAAACTCTGCCCATTGTTTCTCGCCGGCGCCTGGGATCGAACCCAGGACCACAGGATCACAAGTCCAGCGTGCTGTCCGCTCGGCCAACCGGCTCCCTAGTTGTTAATTATTAGTTATAAATAAATAACCCCTTTTTTTGTTGTGTCCTCATTTAATATTCAGCTTATATTCGTGGCAGTTCAGTGAGGGGTCATACTGGACTGTAACAGTGTTAAGCTGGGGTATTGAGTGAAGAAAGAAGGAGTATGGAAAGATTCATTAAAGTTAAGAGTCAGTCGCCATTACAATGATTACCACAAGATCATTTCATGTGGGGACATAATCACCACATTCAAGATTCTCAAGGAATTGATAGGGTAGATAAAGACAGGCTATTTAACAGAATGAGCACACGTACAAGGGGACACAGGTGGAAACTGAGTGCCCAAATGAGCACAGAGATATTAGAAAGAACCTGTTTAGTGTCAGAGTTGTTGACAAATGGAATGTATTAGGAAGTGACGTGGGGGAGGCTGACTCCATACACAGTTTTCAAGTGTAGATATGATAGAGCCCAATAGGCTCATGAATCTGTACGCGGCCCGGTCTTCGACCAGGCTTCCTTTTTGTTAGTGGAGGAACATCAGGAGTGCTGTACCTCAAGGGCCTCGCGGCTTAGTGGACAGCGCTTGGGGGTCGTAGTCTGAATGACCCGGGTTCGATTCCCGGCGGAGGCGGAAACAAATGGGCGTGAAAGCTGTATCACTAATACCCTGTTACCTAGAAGTAAATAGGTACCTGAGACTTAGACAGCTACACGGACTTGTGTGTGTGTGTGTGTGTGTGTGTGTGGTGTGCATGTGTGTGCGCACGCGCGTGTGTTAGAGAAATTTATGTATTAGACATAATAGAGGAAAAATAGATCGACTAGAAAGGCGGAGGTCCAAGAGCTAAATAGCTCGTTTCTGCAAACACAAATAGTAAACACACACACACTTTTTAAGATTCAAGATGACCTGCATCAGTTTTAGGGATTTTGGAGAAATGGCTACTAGACTTCAACCCAGAAAAATGGAAGGTAATGAGAAATTGAGAGGAAGTACGAAGTCACACGGAACAGCAAGAACTGAGCCACAGCTAATGATGCAGCAAAGAGAAAATGA
>WNGS01167840.1:16101299-16115593 GCA_020271785.1 Procambarus virginalis | reverse complement strand
GTGGTCTTCGTCCTTGGTTCACACGCGAGGGACCTGGGGAACCTCAGCTCCTCAGGATACCAACCCACAATAGTTGCCTAGCCTCCCAGGGTGGGGGGGGTACCCATTTTCATTGGTAGTTAAACAGAGGTATCAGGTAAAACGAAAACGTGCCCAACCGTTCCGCCTAGGCACTGTTGGCGCCTGGGGAACGTGGGTAGTTAGCCTAGGCCCTAGGGGGGGGGGACCTTGATAAGCCTAATAGGCTTCGTGTCCTTGACTATGATGATTTAAATTCATGCATTTTTAACAGCTTTGTTAAATTAGGTCGGTGTTAAGCCCGCGTGCTCAGTGGCCGCTAGTTCGCTGGGGTGTTCTAGCTATCAGTCGACTCTAAAGACCTCGTTGGGTCATCGTAATAGTGTCTGAAGAGCGTCTTAAATTAGAATAGTGTTTGCCATCCATACCACTCAGAGATGTTCTGCCATCGAATCACCTCTTCTCCAGCCTCCCCACTAGCATGGAATTAGTCGCTGAACAGCGACGGCTTTCGTCTTGGTGATGAAGAGTCGGCGTCTCGGAATCCCGACCTTCCAGATTGGTTGGGCACCATCCTTCCCTCTGTCCTATCCTCAATCCTATATCCTCATCTCCCTTGCCAGGCTTGCCCTATGTAGTCCTTAGACTAATGAGCTTAGGTGCTTTTTCTCCTGAGTAGTTACCATTATCATACCGTTAAGCGCAAGGGCTTAGACCTAATATATGGAGAAGGCTGGGATCTATCATGAAATACTTACGGGCTATTCATGCCCGTGCCTCACCATGGGCTTGGGTTGGCTTAATCATTATCATTAGTCAATAATGTAAAAATCACATGTCACTAGAGAGAAGAAGGAAAGGCAGAAGAGAGGAGAAAATGGCCGCACGTAGAAGATATTCTGAGCACACGTAAGCAAAACATGTTAACATAACAACCGATCCTTTCACGGTGTTCGAAAAGAAACTTTCATGATGACCTCCAGAGGATACCAGATCAACCGGGCTGTTATTGTCACACAACCAGACTGCATAAGGCCGGAGCTGTAGTGAGTAGTAGAAATGCTCTGATTGATCAAAACCCAACCAACCAGAAGGTCTGGCCAGAAACCGGGCCCCGAGCATATTAAACATCTGAAACACGTCAAGGAAGGTATAATCTGGCATGGAACGGAACGGAACTGGATGCTGAGCTTAGCCAAAGGGTGACACCAGGAAGTAAGCTGTCAATGTAAGGGATGTGAGATGCTGACGTTGGTGACTATTCCGTGCAGGGTCAGGCGTTCGATGGCGAACCTCCATACAACGGGCTGTTAGAATTGTGTGGCAGTCTAGGACTCCGACATAGCTTAGATGGCGACAGTTATCACAATGAGAGAGGTTTATGTGATAAGATGGTCTGGTCCCAGGGGACTTACAGCTCACCCGAACCCACTACGACCAACAATGTGGTACAACTCGGTCAGTGCTACACACACAACCCTTGGCATCAAAGGCCCCTATTTACACTGACAATAAGATAAATATAGGGTCCCAGCTAGTATAGTTTGGTATAACAAACAAGAGGATAGGGCATCCGGGACTTTGCTGTTATATATGTGAACTGTTCATTGCTCTTCCTGCCTGCCTCTCCTCCTCTCTCCCCCTCGTCTCTGCGGTCTCCTCTCTGCCTCCTCTCATCTTCTCTCGCGGTCGCTTCTGCAGGCTCGGGTCACGCGCTCTCGGGCTCCCGGACGTCCTGCCTCGTCCCATTAGCCTCTCGTCTCTCTCCGTCTCGTCATCTCTCCTGCGTGCTGTGTCTCATCATCTCCTCTTTCTCTATCTCTCTCTCTCTCTCTCCGTCTCTCTCGCTCGCTCTCTCTCGTTCTTTCCCTCGCCCTTCCTTGATCGTTGACCTTCACCCCCATTCTGTGCCCCACCTCACCCACACCCCCCACCTGTGCCCCAACCTCACCACCACACCACTGTGCCCCACCTCACCACCACCCACTGTGCACCACCCCCTCACACCCCACACTGTGCCCCCAAGTCAGTTGTAGGGGCAGAGTGTGGGTGATATCCACACCTACGTGTCAGCAAGGCGGACAGCCCGCCTGCTATCATACAATCGTGTCAGCAAGGCGAACACCCCGCCTGCTATCATAAAATAGTGTCAGCAAGGCGGACAACCCCCCTGCTATCATAACACCGCGACAGCAAGGCGGACAGCCCGCCTGCTATCCATAACATCGTGGTCAGCGCAAGGCGGACAAACCCGACCCGGCTATCAAAATATCGTGTCAGCAAGGCGGGACAGCCCGCCCGCTATCACAACATCGTGTCAGCAATGCGGACAACCCGACGGCTATCAAATATCGTTGTCAGCAAGGCGGACAGCCCGGCCTGCTATCATAAACAATTCTTGTGATTAAGGCGGACACAGCCCACCCTGCTATCAAACATCGTGTCAGCAACGGCGGACAGCCCACCTGCTATCAAAACATCGTGTCAGCAAGGAGAACAGCCCGCCTGCTATCAAATATATCCGTAGTCAGCCAGGCGGACAAGCCCACCTGCTATCAAAAAAGAATATCGTGTAAGCAAGGCGGACAGCCCACCTGTTATCAATATCTGTCCGTCAGCAAGGCGGACAGCCCACCTGCTATCAAAATATCGTGTCAGCAAGGCGGACAGCCCACCTGCTATCAAAATATCGTGTCAGCAAGGCGACAGCCCGCCTGCTATCAAAACCTTCGTGTCAGCAAGACGGACAGCCCACGGCTGTCATAACTCACACTATATTCCAGATTTCTACGACTTTTTTCAACAAAGACGAGGAAAAGGTGTATGAAAAAATATACAAATTCTCTTTATGTATTATACCGGATATCTCAAACAATTTAAAGGTCTACTATTAGATAGCGAGAGAGGGGATAGTAGGGGAGGACAGAGGACAGAGACAGAGAGACAGACAGAAGAGACAGAGAGGCAAACCAGAGACCGAGACAAGAGAGACAGAGAAGGCAGACAGAAAGAGACAGAGAGGACGAGACAGAGACAGAGAGGCAGACAGGAGACAGAGACAGAGACAGAGAGACAGACAGAAGAGACAGAGAGGCAGACAGGTAGATATCATCGTTATGACTAACAATACTCCTCTCCCCCCCCCCCACCATATTTATTATATCATTGAAACTTCTGTCCTAAATTGTGTTCCCAGTGTTGCCTGACACAACACCTCTGGTAATGGTGGAATAAAAAGAGGTGCTGCTCCGTTTCGAATAGGGCTCCCCCCCCCTCTACTATTTTTGTTAATTGGTTTTAGGGAAATTAAATGTTGGATTTATATAATTGGCAACGGATTTGAACAATTTAGTTAGTGTCACGTGCCGGAATTTACTAATGTATTGTACATTTTATTGTTTTTTTTATTATTTCCTCGTTGTGTACTGCATTGCGGATGCTTTTTTTTATTACTCTTGTTGTTATTAGTTATTGATAATGAAATAGGTATTATTATCGCTGTCATAACTATTAATATTTCCAAACAATTTCATCTCATAATTCACACTAGGGGAACCCGCTCGCCTTTATCTTGAGGTTAAGTTGAGATGATTTCGGGGCTTTAGTGTCCCCGCGGCCCGGTCCTCGACCAGGCCTCCACCCTCAGGAAGCAGCCCGTGACAGCTGACTAACACCCAGGTACCTATTTTACTGCTAGGTAACAGGGGCATAGGGTGAAAGAAACTCTGCCCATTGTTTTCTCGCCGGCGCCTGGGATCGAACCCAGGACCAAAGGATCACAAGTCCAGCGTGCTGTCCGCTCGGCCGACCGGCTCCCTAAGACGTCTCCATAAGCTAGACTCAACCCTTCCTACAGGATCTAAGACCCAATGCTCCCTAGGGAAAATGGCTGAAAACTTCCTCAATTATTTGGGTACAAGTTCATGGAAGCAACAAGATACGCAAGAGCAGCCAACTTTTCTTTCCAGCTCCTTATTGTGGCGATCCAAAAAGGGTATGACCACTACATTCATTCCAACTCCTTTATCAGAGGAGTTCCATGAGATCAGCATCCTTTACCTGCTGTATTTTCTTTTGGAATCTTTCTTGTATAATGTATTACGAGGCCATCCCTATGAAGAGCGCTCAGATAAGGATTCACAGTAGCTGATAAACTGAGTTCTGAAGCCGTGTTGGAGCTGCCCCGCCCACCCAATATGTTCCATGTATTTTTACGAAATTGACTAATCCGTTAAAAATGCGACGTATTAGAAAAAAATAAGAATCCTAATATTGACGTATATATTGTTTATACTAGCCTCTATGTACATACTAGCCCTTAGTATATACACTAGTCCTATATATACACTAGCCTCTATGAATACACTAGCGTATGCACTATAGCGTGTATACACTATAATGTATACACTATAGCCCCTGTGTATGCACTAGCATAAAGAAGGTGTGTTGCAAAGATACACCTATTCACCAAGACATAATAGATTAGATACGAAGAATAATTATTATTAGACTTAAAAAAATATGAACCGTTATTCAGCATCTTTGTGAATAAAGTAAAATTCGTAAATAATGACACATTTTTCATTAAACATTGTTTAATATAAAAAATACTCAGCAAATTAATTTCTGGAATATTACAGAATACTGTTTTGAATACCTTAGATTTTTCTTGAATACTGTGAAATACTTTCTTCAGTAATTTAGAATATGTGCTAAATGCTCACGTAATCTTAAATGCTGTACTTTCCTAATTGCTGTATTATACCACCAACAAAACTTAAAAAAACATAATTTTGCTCATAATTTACTTTCACTAAAAATATCAACTTGTACAGAAGAGTAGGTTAAGTCCCACAAGGGGAATGCGGGTCGCAAGACATCATAGTCAACTCGCTAACCTAGGAAAACGCCAGTGTGCTCAAATCACCCCCCCCCCTCCCCGTGTTAACAACCAAACGGCCGCATTCACTGTAGTCGAACTGATCGTTTAACGCCCCCCAAACAAACCAGCAGAGGAGTAAAAGTGTTTGAGGTGTGAAGGACAAGCACTCTGTAATCCTTTACACCACCGCCCACGGGATGGGTATGGGGTGCATAATACAGAAAGAAATTGAATTCTCACAATAGGTGGCCCGCGTCCCTCTACTGCGCATGAGGGTTGCCCGCCTCGTAAATGTCCTCCATCAAGACTGCCTCAACTAGCGGCCACAATGACCATGTTTACACTGTAAGTCCGCGTAAGGCAACTGCACAACCATCTCTCCCAGTCGGAAAATACCCAGCTACAATGCCACGATCGTTAGGGGGGAAAGGTTATGGCAAATTAAGGGCTGTTACCAACCGTAATGGCCCAGTTCAGGTCGCCGGTGATTTACTCTAGCCCCTCCAGTACTTTTATGCCTTTTATGCACAACAAAAGAAGGTATAAAACTCCCCCAGTGGAAGCAGAATGCCTCTTCCAACAACCCTTTCCTCTGGGGGTAGGTTGCAGGGGGGGGGTGTATGGGGGGAGGGTAGGGTCATAGGGCCTCTGCCGACACCCTTTCCGTATCAGTGTATAACTAGGAGCGCTAACTACCGTCAAACGACCGTTAACTGCTGATTAACTGTGTTTTATTACGCTTGCAACACGAGAAACAAGGTACCAGGGAAGGTGGAGAAGAATAAGGGGAAATATTGAAGAGGGGGAGAAAGGAAGGGGAACAGGAAAGAGGAGAAGGACAAAATACTGAAAGGATGCAATGATCTGATATTGATGTAGCAACGAGAAGGCAACCTAGCAACGGCAACTCCAGATGGAGTTGCCTTAATATATGAAAAACTGAAACCAGGAAAGAGACAATACAAAATATTACATTTTCGTTTTTCGAACAGATGAAAGAATGAAAACGAAAGATAATTACAAAGAATATGAGAGAGTGGAAAAGACAGGAATTAAAGAATGGAGTGAAAATTAAAGAGAATATGGAGGATGGAATATTGAAAAATATAAGCCCTTATAGAGGGTGTAAAAGAGTAAATATATCGACAGAACGAGCGAAGTAATCTGAAGAGAGAAGACGAAAGGAGGAAGAAGGTGATAAGACGCAGTAAAGAGGGTGTTAATGTCTGCAACTGGAAACACCATTAAGATATTTTACGTGATAAAAGATTTTATTGAGGGCTGCCTCGCAGTGTCAAGTGTTGCTGCACTGTATGTGTATGTGTGTGTGTGTGTGTGTGTGTGTGTGTGTGTGTGTGTGTGTGTGTGTGTGTGTGTGTGTGTGTGTGTGTGTGTGTGTGTGTGTGTGTGTGTGTGTGTGTGTGTGTGTGTGTTTGTGTGTGTGTGTGTGTGCGTGTACGTATGACGGGCTTCGAACCCACAACTGACATCTGAAGAACCTCCTCCACCACTGTGCCATCCAGAACTACGAAATCAGGCCACGGACCAATACCTGATAGTCTGAGTTTAAGGCAGATATGATCTCCATCATTTGAATGGAGCTACGAAGGCAAAGCATCATTCAACTCTACTGTTCCAGGTGAAAAAAAGAATAAACAATATCCAGGTGGAACTGCCTGGAAGGGAGAATGCTAGAGATAACGAGGCTCTTGGACGGTAAAATGTCTCTGGGTCATGAGTTCGAGGCTCCACTGTTGACGGCCAGTGTTTTCATGTATATATATTTTAGGATTTATATAATATGTTCATACCACTAACGTGTATCCACAGGGGATTCGATCCTAGGCCGCCAGGGGTCCCCCATCAACAGCACCGGTACTATGTCCACTCCTCCAGCGGTCTGAGTTCGAAGTCTCCGAAGGGTCACAGAGTTATAGTGATACCAGTATATATTATATATAAATATTGATATATGGAAGAGAGAGACAGTGCACCCACTCAGAAGAGCCCCGAGACAGAGAATGACTGATGAACAGACAGAAATAAACGTCCGTGTTCATTTTAATCGCGTTAAACACATGTCATCGTATGTTGATATTAACCGAACATATATTGTCACTTGTTTACATAGATAACACATCATGGACTGTTAACCAGAGGATCTAAATCAACCCGAATATAGCCAACGGATATTCCTGGGTGTGAAATATTACTAAGGAATGTCTATAAAGGTCCAAGAAGTTAACCTTGTCATGAAAGCGGCCAAGAAATATTCAGCGGAGGCTGGAAGATGAATAAAGATCATTACGCCGGTGAACACCATAATAAAGCTAATTTAACAACGTATACCTGGAGTATACCTGTAGTATACCTGATGTGGGTGTCTTGAGAGTTCTTCTACTCTCCAAGAACGGAATCTGATTTCAAACTATATATTTTTAATTTTTTTAATGAATCAATCACTTTGTTCTGGAAACAAATGGGGAACAGTCTTCCTCTTGAACAGTCTTCCTTTTGGAGGATCTCTTCCCCATCCTGCCTTTGACTTCCGGACTTCGTTGAGAGCCGCAAAAAAGTATTTATTTCAAGTCTTTACTTGACCTGGTTGGTCTTTTTAGTTCAGTAAATTCAAACAAAAGTGACTAATACAAAGATACAGAGACTAATTAAGAAATAAAATAAGGGGGGAAGCAAACAGCTAGAGATAAGAGAAAGTAGACAATATACTCATAAACGCAGAGAATAAATATATACACGTAGAGAAACAAATACAAAAGTGATTAAAGAAATTAGAAAACAGAGCTAGAACACAAATTATACACAGGAAGATGCAGAAAAAAGCAAATCAATAGATATAACGCACAAATATAGAGGTGATTAAAGAAAAAAAAACAGAAAAACACGATAAATATACACAAGTAGAGGCAGAAAAAGATATACGCAGAGAGACAAATATAGAGGAACCGGGAGGGAACCGACAATAATCATACCATCAAACCTGTTTATACCGGGACAGGCGGACCGCCGACCTCACCTAACACACCGACGCAGTATTTTCGCCATAATTACGTAGCCATTCGTTAGCTGCTCAACGACCGCCCGTAGACAGTTATAGCGAACACAGCGTTGTATTACAGCGAGCTCACAAAACACTCTCATAGTCAAGAGCTTTATAGCGAGGTGATAACGAGACACCCGCATGGGTGTGAACGTGTGCTCTCGTAATCAAAACAATATTGTCATCATAACGAGACAATAACGAGGTATAAAAAACGATTCTTCAACTATAGTCTGACGGTCAACACCTTGTGTGATACACAGCTAGATATACATAGACATAGTTAGTTAGACATAGTTAGACATATATGTCTAACACAAACCATCAAAACTTATTTCGCTCGGAGATAAAACACTTTGAGAGGATATCTCACGATGACTGCCTTTACCGGCGACAAATAAATAGAGTCTTGACTCTATTGACTTGACTGTATTTGTTTTGTGTATTAATTGTATATGTATTTATGGCTGTATTTATTGTATTTATTACTTGACTGTATTTATAGAGTCTCTATAAATACACCCCCGCTCCTACCTTGTGCTTCAAGCTTGTTGTCGTTTCTTGTTTTAGTTTCAGCTACCCGGAACAAAAGGTTTACTAATGCTTAAACTTACCAAGCATCATAAGAGAATACAAGCTGGTTATTACACACACAAGCCACAATAGCTTGATGCATCAAATGAACAGATCTACAACGCCTTGTAAACGAATCTTTGTTTTCAAGCTGGTTATGATTGGACGAAGGAACCTTAACTTCCTAACAGCAAGGTTGTTAGCGTTCAGACGATGAACACAGCATTGCTTGCCCATGCGTCGTCAGGGCAGCGCACTAAGCTAATATCTACCCATATACGGGCGATAAGGACTCGGATTGTTCATGAATAAATTGTATTAGATAAATTATCTCTAACAATCATATTAAACGCGAAGCAGAATTAATTACTAATATGATCAGAAAAATAATGGGTTAGAAAAGAAGATCCAGAAGATTATAGTTGTGTAACAAGCTGTCCTCTCACTTAGTGCGTAGTAAATCTAACGCAGTCGACCATACAATAAAGTGGGAGGTATAAATTAGAACGTTTCTTGTTAGGCAAAAAAACTGCATTTTTTACGGAGTGTCAAATCGAGAGAAGGGGTCCAAATGTCACCAGGAAGATCTGAAACCTTTATTATATCTTATTTACGTTAGGTTAGGTTAGCTTAGGCTAGGTAAGGATAGGTTAGGTTGGTTGGGTTGGGGGGTTAGGTTAGGTGAAGTTGGGTTGTAGAGAAGCGACGAGGGGTGCATACATTTCTCAGGTCTTAGACCCTACTCTCACGCAGAGGGAGTGCATGTACCTTGCTTCAAAGGTACAGTCACTGCTTCTTTCATCAAAGCTTCTTTCATGAGGTAGCTTCCATGAGCGTCACACCCGGTGGAGGGGGGGGGAGGGGAGTGAGTAATCATGTGTGTGTGTTGTGGTGTGTTGTGTGTGTTTGTGGTGTGTGTGTGTGTGTGTTGGTGTGTGGTGTGGTGTAGTGTGTGTGTGTGTGTGTGTGTGTTGTGGGTGTGTGTGGTTGTGTTGTGTGGTACTGTGGTGCTGAAGGTTGTAACCTGTTGTTTTCTCTGCGCGCTATACAAGTTTACTTTACCTTATTGGCGACTTTTTCTATCTTATAACAGAAGACAACATCTGGCCCCCCCCCCCCTGCATCGGTTTTAGTGTTTAAATTTATGTCCTGCTTATGTTCCGGTTTGCATCACTCGGAGCGCTATTAGCAAGATTATGACCAGATCGTGATCCGGAGCCAGATTCACGAAGCCGTTACGCAAGCACATTACGAACCTGTTCATCTTTTCATCAATCTTTGGCGCTTTTTTTACAATTATTAAAAGTTACATGGCTGCAAGCACCAGGAAGGGCTGGTTTACACAGACCCGTCCTCTTCAAACAAAGACCCCAAAAGTGATTTCATGTACATTACACACAACCTCAGCTTTTTTAAATGTAAAAAACGGTGTTCACCCCACACAATCCCAACTGATTGACGTTCGAACACTTCCAGGACAAAGGCGTCAACTGACGACTTTTTTCGAACCACAACGCGGTAATGGCTTCACCCACGTACACAAATACAAGTAATAGCCAACAGAACCTCGCACACCCCCTACCGAACCTAACCTTCAACTAACTAACGATCTAACCTAACTTAACCTAACCTAACCTAACCATATAACTATATATCAGCAATATGCTACTATATTATAAATATTAGATTTAGATTGGGAAAATCCTGTTTGATTTTCACAGCATTTTTATTAAAGCTGCATCACGTGTGGCGTGATCATGCATCACCTTGTGACCAGTGTTCTGCTCAGGGGATCCTGGCCTGCTCACTGTGTGGACGTGGACTGCATCACGGTGGACTAGTCCGCATCACTGTGACGTGTCGCATCACGGTGACGGTGCCTGCATCACGTGGTGACGGTCCTTCATCACTGTGGACGTGGCCTGCATCACGTGTGGACGTGCCGCATCGACTGTGGACGTGGCCTGCTCACGTGGTGGACGTGTTCTGCATCACGTGTGGACGTGGCTTGCACACGTGACGGGGGCCTGCATCACACGTGTGGACGTCTGCATCACTAGTGACGTGGCCTGCATTCACGTTTGACGTTCTGCATCACGTTGGGACAGTGGCCTGCATCACGTCTAATGTTTGAATGCGTCTGTGGGGTTTGGGCCGCTGATATAAGGGACTTGATCGCGGACGGGTTTGGGAAGAGAAGAGAGGAAGATGATGATAGAGCGAGAGAGAGAGATAGAAGAGAGAGGAGAGAGAGAGAGATAGAGAGAGAGAGAGGAGAGAGAGAGAGAGAGAGAAGAGAGTGAGCCTAGAAGGACGAACTACATTCTCTAGTTGATATTCACTACATATGTTGCTGTTCTTTACATAGAACACATCATGGCATCATTAATACCCGGAGGCTATTCTGCTTACCGTGATGTTTATGCTCGTTACGTGCCCAGACCTTCTTGTTCAGAGGGCATTTTTCACTAGTGTCATTTGTCAGAGGTGCCTTAAGGAGCCTCATTATCTGATCTGAGTCCGCTTTTGTGAATCCCTTATGTCACTCATTATCGCCACTGTGTGCCAAATGTGGCACTAAGGAAAGCAGTCGGCCTCATTGATACGTCACATCCAGTGCGGATGAATGGGCCGTATCTTCATGGGCATCACCTCTAATTCTCTCTCCCTCATCTATTCCTCTCTGATTATTTCTTCCGCTCGCCTCTTTCTTCTCAAATGCCTCTCTGTCTCTCCTGAATTGTCTCTCTTCCTCTGTCTTGCAACAAGCCTATCTATAATTAACTGCAACTGCAGGGCACACTACTGAGCATAGCATGCTAAAATATCCCTCATACAATATCTAATATAAATTCATTACAATATTAATTGGAACTCACTCTCCTCGTCCCTCGGCTCGATCCCTCTTCTGTCTCCTCTTCTGACTGTCTCGGTCTGTCTGCTTTCTGTACTGTCTCTCTCTTCTGACTGGGTCTCTCTCCTCTGATCTGTGTCTCGTCTCTGTACTCTCCCTATCTTGTTTAGGACCTGAGTAATATTTTGCTTTTCCTCTGCATTTTTCACATTATTGTTGTGTCTGCCTGGTGCGTGTGGGTCAAGTGCCGGTGCTGCCCCGTATCGCCCACGCTTGGGGGATCGCCTTATATAATGTAGATGTCAAACGTTTATAGGACATTTACAACACACATTTGTAGAGTGATACGGACTGTATTTATTCGTAGTAATTTAATTGCGAATCGGTTGAAGTTGTGGCTGTCAGGGAAGGGGGGCTGTATATATATATCATATATTCTATATATATTATATATATATTAGAATATACTATACTATTATATATATAATATATACTTATAATATATTATATAATATATATAGTACCTACTATACTATATATATGACAATGTCAGACCTCGGAGAAAAAATGAAGACAGGCATTTCCTTAAGTACTTTTCGTATATTTATAGACATCTTCAGAAGGAGTCACTCCTTCTGAAGAGGTAGTAATATACGAAAGTACGTAAGGAAATTCCTGTTTCATTTTTCCTCCGTGGTCTGACATTGTCACATTTTTAATCACGTGTGTATTTTCGTTATACCCAATCACACACAAACACAACACACACACACCCACACACACATATATATATATAGATATATATATATATATATATATATATAGAATTATATAAGATATATATACTATATCTTGCCAACATAACGTTTGTATTGCTAAATGATAAATCATAAGAATGAAACAGACTAACACGAGTTAATTGTAATTTGTATAGTCTATGAATTACAAGGAACAGGAGGTTTTTTTTTTTGGACAAGGAAACGTTGATTCAATATGAGTTCATTTATATTTTCGGATAATGGTATACTATTATCATATCAGCATACAATTCAAATTGGATTTTGACTAATTGGCTGCGAGTAAAATTATACTCCCCAAAACAGTGGATTTTCAGTTTACACAGTTGGGTAGGTTACATAACTTTTAAATTTCTAAGTAATATTATGCTACTACGCACCAATATTTAATATGCTGTGGCAGCTCATTGAGCTCACCATTTAGTGCTTATACCAATAGGATATGGTAACATTACTCTATTCACTACCCGTATTTGTAGCAATCATCAGCACAGTCGATTTACAAACCAAAATGGTCTGATTCGATTCCAGGGGCAATCAACCCAGCCAGCATAGCCATCATAGGAGATAATAGAAGTCTTGGAAGGACCTAACTGGTATCCAACTGAGATTTTAAACCTCCCCTTGCCTAAGAGACTCCTGGTATCTATGATTCCATCCTCTGACACACACACACCCTTCTCATAATCACACCATCACCAGAGATATCTTAACAAGCACACAGACATCATCATAAATACAGCGATGCAGGACCCTTGACATCAGCGAGGCACTACACATCAAAAAGTCAACACCAGCAATCAACAGACAATTAATGACACCTATATTCTACCCACCTTCAAGATCCCGAACCAACAGAGAAGCACCAAGAGGAAGTATGGGCCAATATTCCTCCTGCAGTTACTTCCATTCTTATTCTTGTTATACCCATTGTTTCGTGTTCTAGTCATAGCTTTGTCACCTCACCCAAAACTTTTGTGCCATATCACCTCACCCAAAACGAGAATAAGTATGAGTATTATATGTGTAAATTAATCTTTGAAAATGTAATAAGCTTTACGAAACGCATTCAGGCGTCAGACCAGAAAAAAGAATGAATTTGGAGCGTCTTTACCAATTACCCTTTGACAGTGAAGAAGAACCGTAAGAAATATTGAGAAATTCGTGTTAGAATATTATTCTTACCCTTTCGGTCATATTCAACAATATTATATATACATATATATATATATATATATACTATATATAATATATATATCTAGTATATATATATATATATATATATATATATATATATATATATATATATATATATATATATTACTATTTAAATATATAAATGCGTATAGAATCATTCAAAATGTTACCCGAACCGTAAAGGTAGGCCTAAGCGGCATAGGCCATAGAACCGTCCTATATCATTCACCCAAGGACCCCCATTATAGACAGGGTTACCATGATAACGGCAGCCACTCAGGGTCTGTGGAATAGGTTTGTGGCTGAAACAGGGGATTGGGGGCGGAGGGGGGAGAAGAGGGGGTTAGCTAGGCGCGTCGTTTAATTGTATATAATTTTTTTGCCAAGCTCTTGAAGCGGTGGTCAGGGTTAGCGGGGGGCGGGGATGTGGGGTGGGGAGTACGGGGCGGCTTGAGCCTGGTAATGGTGGTGGGGAAGGAGGGAGTGGTCCTTTTTTTTGTAATTCTGTGGATTTTTTGTTTTTATATTTAATTTGAAATCCTGTACCAAGATAACTTACCTGACAGATTTGATGACTTAGAGAGCCTTCAATGGGGAAATGTCTCTCTCTCTCCTCTCTCTCTCTCTCTCTCTCTCTCTCTCTCTCTCTCTCTCTCTCTCCTCTCTCTCTCTCCTCTCTCTCTCTCTCTCTCTCTCTCTCTCTTCTCCTTTTTCACCAATTTGTATCCAAACACTTCTCTATAATCGTTTCACAGAAGACACGACCCCTCCACAGAAGACACGACCCCCCACAGAAGACACGACCCCCCACAGAAGACACGACCCCTCCACAGAAGACACGACCCCCCCACAGAAGACACGACCCCTCCACAGAAGACACAACCCCCTCCACAGAAGACAACCACAACGCACTGT
>WNGS01167840.1:16090280-16101199 GCA_020271785.1 Procambarus virginalis | reverse complement strand
TTAGTTACACACACACAGAACACTCATACCTATGTCCAGACCAAGTGCGTTGGCCCGAAAGTGGAGTTGGAGATCCTGTTGGACGACATATTTTACCTCGAAGCACAAAAGAAGGTCACCACCAAAGACACCTTACAAGCTGAAATTATCGCAGAAGGAGGAAAGAATCGAGGCAACTACAGAAGTACCATACTGACCCCCGAGCTCAAAGCGGCAGCCAAGAGCCTTCGTGAGAACAAGGAGATAGTTGTCAGGAGAGGCGACAAGTCGCCAATATACGTCATCCTTAAGAAAGACGAATATCTGGCGAAAATGAACCACATACTCTCTGACCAAACTAAATTCCAAAGGGTAACGAAGGACACTACAGCCGAATTGAAAACAAAGGTCAACAAGTTGATTGAAACTGTGAATGCCAAGAAATCCGGACTCCACCTGCCAAAGATTATTGGAGAATATAAACCTGGATATGCGTATGGAAACGTCAAGACGCATAAGCCTGGAAACCCACTTCGGCCAATTATCAGCCAGATACCCACACCCACGTACAGACTGGCGAAACGACTCAACGGCTTACTGACTCCTTATGTCCCGTGCAACTTCAGCCTGAAATCCCCGAAGGAATTTGTTGACTTACTGCGGGGAACACGGGCTACAGGGATAAGAGCATCGTTGGACGTAGAATCACTGTTCACCAACGTACCTGTGGATGAAACAATCGGGATGATAATGGACCGAGTGTATCGAGACCCGGCCTGTACTCCCCTTGACATGCCAGAAAATATCCTGAGGAAACTACTCCAAGCTTGTACTAAGGAGGCACCCTTCTTGAGCCCGGATGGGCACATGTATAAGCAAGTAGATGGGGTCGCTATGGGTTCTCCCCTAGGCGTCCTGTTTGCAAACTTCTACATGGGTACTATTGAGGAAAAAGTCTTAGTCGACTTGAACTTGAAACCGGCCATATACTGCAGGTATGTTGACGACATTTTTACACAGGTACCTGATGTCAGACATCTGCAGGAGCTGAAAGAAGCGTTTGAGCAGAATTCTGTGTTACGTTTCACTTACGAGATGGAGAAGGATGGGAAGCTGCCCTTTCTAGATGTAACAGTCATGGAAAGGAGCGGAGGTTTCCACACTACAGTCTACACTAAGGAAACAAACATAGGAATGTGCCTAAATGCCAACAGTGACTGCCCAGATAGGTACAAGAGGAGTGTTGTTAACGCTTATGTCGACCGTGCTCTCAGCCACAGCTCAGAATGGAAGCAAGTCGACGAAGAACTCTGTAGAGTAAGGCAGGTCCTAGTCAACAACGGCTTCTCCAATGGTTTCATTGAAGACATCATAAGAAGGAAAGTGAAACGCCATGCAACCTCTGAAGATACAACTAACACAACACCTATACCCCCTATTAGACTATTTTACAGGAACTTCTTCTCCACAGCTCATAAAACGGAGGAAAGGGTCCTGAAAGATATTGTTAATAGAAACGTTATCCCTACAGACAAAAATCAGAAGATACAATTGACGATTTACTATAAAACCAAGAAAACTGCCAACCTACTCATGAGAAACTCTCCAGACACAAAGCAGAACGCTTTGAAAGAGACCAATGTCGTCTATGCCTTCAAATGCCCACTTGGGGACTGTAAGCCCCAAAGAACTCAATATATAGGCAAGACAACAACATCTCTTTCCAGGCGATTAACGATGCATAAGCAACAGGGCTCTATCAAGGAACATATAATCTCTTCCCACAACCAAACCATCACCAGAGAAATCTTAACAAACAACACAGAAATCATTGATAGATACAGCGACAACAGGCGGCTTGACATCTGCGAGGCACTACACATCAAGAAGTCAACACCAGCAATCAACAGCCAATTAACGCACTACTATATTCTACCCACTTCAAGACTCCGCTCCAATATAGAAACATCAAGAAATACGGGCCAATAGGCCTTCTGCAGTTACAGATCTATTCTTCCCTTATACCCATTGTTTCGTGTTCTGTGTTTGTTCTCACCTCACCCCAAACCATTGTAACATGTCACCTCACCCAAATGCAGGTATTTAAACTCTGTTCAGTATATATATATATATATATATATATATATATATATATTATATATATATATATATATATATATATATATTTTGTAGAGTCCATAGCATTTTTACGAAACACTTCTTTTCCTCGCGGAAGTCTTTCACAAGATACAGCTGACCCTCTGTGTGAGTTATTTCTCATCTTATCCATATTTAGTGCTGTTGTTGTAAATGTGGTGTTAGACGAAACATAGGTAGCTCAAGATCTTTTTTAGATTTTGCCCCGAGGGGCGAGTTTATTGGGCAGCGCCACTCATCTTGTGAGTGGACACACCGCCATAGCAGCATGTACATCACTCCCCAAAAGGAAGAAAACCCGCTGGGTTGTTCATCCTGTCACTTGTACCCAGACACAGCTGGGACTTGCTCAACTGTCTCAAGTGAACAGCTCCTCAAACAAGATGATTAACATTTGTCAACCCTTAAAAGCTTACGTTATCTTACGGGTTCAAAATGTGGGAATCTTTTAAGAACAGTATCAACATTTGACAAATAGTGTTTTCCTAACTCAAACAATGTGGGGTTTATTATTCTACACATATTTCTAATGTCTCTCAGGTGTTCACATTCACGTAGATAGTAGTCAAGGCGAAGTCCGTTACTCTCATCACAGATTCTGCATCTTCGCTGATCAACTGTTGTTTCCATTTCATATCTCCATGGATATTTGTATCCAAGACGGATTCTTGCTATTACTGATTCTCTCCCGCGTCCTCCTCTTCGTCCATAATGATTCGGATTGCCAGCTGCAACCGTGTTGTACCATCGTATAGATTCACTGGTTTGTGCTTCTATCCTCCTTTCCTCAGTTACCTTGTCACGATGATGTTGCCTGACAATACTTCTAATTTGTAGTAGAGTCTTGGGTGTGAAGTATTCAATATGGTTTCCTTCAGCGCCTTCAGCAGCCAGCACATCTGCTCGTTCATTCCCACATATTCCAACATGGGAGGGGATCCACAGAAACTTGAATGACTCTTCCCTGATTGGTAAGTACTCTCACAGCTCTGTTAATTTCAGCGACTATTGCAAGATTTTCTGCCCGATTTTTACTTAGGCTTTGCAGTGCTGCTTTTGAATCAGTGCAAATCACTGCACCATTAGTGTTCTGTTCAAGAAACCTTAACGCCATAATAATGGCAGTTAGCTTTGTTTGCGTTGACGAGGCATAGTTCTCAATACGCACTTTTTCTTCATTTTTGCGTTCGAAAGCATTTTCCTTAATTACCGTGTATGCTGCACAAGCCCTGCCATTGACAGGATTAGATGACCCGTCAGTGTAGATTTGTTCTAGTTCATCTCCGGCTTCCTTATAAATGTCATCAAGATACTTGTGTCTCATTTCTTGTGGTATCATGTTGGATTTTTTCGCTGAAATTTTATTGATGATAATCTTGCATGAGTCATCCTCCCAGGGCGGTAACCTCTCTACAGGAGGAGCTCTCGGGCTTGCTCAAGCAGGTGAAGTTCTTCGAGGTAGCAGACTGATCTGCGACGCCATTTTTTGCTTCTCCTGTTTCCCCCCTGAAAGTAGCACAGAACTGTATTGTATTATTACCCTTTGTTCATTAAATGTTTTTATTTATATTTTCCCAAGACGTGACCTTTCCTTCTCCAGTGCTACTGTGAGAGGTGAGACAGAGCTCCAAGTACTGCAAGCGTCCAGAGGTCAGAGAAACTCAATGCACATTATCGCAATTTACTGATATTAAGAGTCCACCTAAAGATAAAAAAAGGCTGTTCATCAAGACATATCCGTCACGAGCTGAAGTGATAGCAGCCAGACCAGTCCTGGAAGGCTTACTGAAGTTGATCCAGAGCAAGACATTTCCCACGTCGCAAATGACAACAGATTCCACGGTGTACTGTGAGGCACATAGTGAGATGGCAGGCTACGAGTAGACAGCTTGAGTGAGTTCCTTGTAATGCTGCCACTGAGGAAAGACCAGGTCACAGAGCCACACAGTACGACTAGTGACTTGTCTATGCTTTTCCAATAATGTGCATTGGATTGTACGTGCGTAACTCATACTAAATTTCCATATGCAAATTACTTAGAGATTTTAACCACATGTCCTAGGTTTTAACCCCCTAACAGGTGTAGACACGCTACACTATCCCCCCTCATCTCCAGGCGTAGACAGGCTACCCCCTCTAGTCTAGGCGTAGACAGGCTACCCCCTCTAGGCGTAGACAGGCTACCCCTTTAAGGCGTAGACAGGCTACCCCCTCAAGGCGTAGACAGGCTACAACCCCCCTACCTTAATGCGTAGACAGACTACACCCCCCCTTCCCTCTATCATTACACACACCTCACAGAGCACACATTCCAACCCACATTCACCACCTCCTCCCCTCTCTCTATAAAATAAATTACGCGTGAAAGTTGGCCCGCCAGAAGGTACAGTGGTAGATAACATTGAGAGCATGTACGACAAGCGGGGCGGAGATGAAGATATCTCACGCTTCATGGCTCATCTCCACCCTCTTCACTCTCCAACTACGAACTTATTTTTCCCTGCAGTTTCGAACTAGGGAAAGTTTTCCCTAGTTTCGAAAGTGTACTTACATGATGAGAGCTTCGCTCGTGGTGTCCTGTCTTTCCAGTACTCTTTGACATATAACGCTTTGAAACTACTGACGGTTTTGGCCTTCACCACCACCTCACTTAACTTGACCCAACCAATTAAATGTCTCTCTTTATTATGCACCCCATACCCATCCCGTGGGCGGTGGTGTAAAGGGTTACAGAGGCACATAATTGGTTCATTATTTGAACCCATAGTTCATTTAGCTAAGCAAGTAACAATCTTTTGAAACTAGTTACACAACTATTAATGTTATATATTGAAACAGATTATTGAATGTTTCAATATATATAACAGTCCTAGGCTTTTACACACACATTATATAGATGTAAAGTACAAGACACTTTACAGCTATGGTGAATCACACAGTTATAACAAAAGAAAAGTTTCTAATTTTTTTTGGCACCTTTGTTTCCTTAACTTGAATCTGTGTGTGTGTGTGTGTGTGTGTGTGTGTGTGTGTGTGTGTGTGTGTGTGCGTGTGTGTGTGTGTGTGTGTACTCACCTAATTGTACTCACCTAATTGTGCTTGCGGGGGTTGAGCTTTGGCTCTTTGGTCCCGCCTCTCAACTGTCAATCAACTGGTGTACAGATTCCTGAGCCTACTGGGCTCTATCATATCTACACTTGAAGCTGTGTATGGAGTCAGCCTCCACCACATCACTTCCTAATGCATTCCATTTGGCAACCACTCTGACACTAAAAAAGTTCTTTCTAATATCTCTGTGGCTCATTTGGGCACTCAGTTTCCACCTGTGTCCCCTTGTGCGTGTGCCCCTTGTGTTAAATAGCCTGTCTTTATCTACCCTATCAATTCCCTTCAGAATCTTAAATGTGGTGATCATGTTCCCCCTAACTCTTCTGTCTTCCAGCGAAGTGAGGTTTAATTCCCGTAATCTCTCCTCGTAGCTCATACCTCTCAGCTCGGGCACTAGTCTGGTGGCAAACCTTTGAACCTTTTCCAGTTTAGTCTTATCCTTGACTAGATATGGACTCCATGCTGGGGCTGCATACTCCAGGATTGGCCTGACATATGTGGTATACAAAGTTCTGAATGATTCTTTACACAAGTTTCTGAATGCCGTTCGTATGTTGGCCAACCTGGCATATGCCGCTGATGTTATCCTCTTGATATGTGCTGCAGGAGACAGGTCTGGCGTGATATCAACCCCCAAGTCTTTTTCTTTCTCTGATTCCTGAAGAATTTCCTCTCCCAGATGATACCTTGTATCTGGCCTCCTGCTCCCTACACCTATCTTCATTACATTACATTTGGTTGGGTTAAACTCTAACAACCATTTGTTCGACCATTCCTTCAGCTTGTCTAGGTCTTCTTGAAGCCTCAAACAGTCCTCTTCTGTTTTAATCCTTCTCATAATTTTGGCATCGTCCGCAAACATAGAGAGAAATGAATCGATACCCTCCGGGAGATCATTTACATATATCAGAAACAAGATAGGACCCACACACATGTGTGTGTGTGTGTGTGTGTACTCACCTTAGTTGTGCCTGCAGGATCGAGCATTGACTCTTGGATCAAATGTGTGTATTCACCTAGTTGTGTTTGCTGGGGTTGAGCTTTGCTCTTTCGGCCCGCCTCTCAACTGTCAATCAACTGTTTACTAACTACTTTTTTTCCCCACACCACACACAAACACACACACACACACACCAGGAAGCAGCCCGTGACAGCTGACTAACTCCCAGGTACCTATTTTTACTGCTAGGTAACAGGGGCATTCAGGGTGAAAGAAACTTTGCCCATTTGTTTCTGCCTGGTGTGGGAATCGAACCCGCGCCACAGAATTACGAATCCTGCGCGCTATCCACCAGGCCCCCCTACCAGGTGTGTGTGTGTGTGTGTGTGTGTGTGTGTGTGTGTGTGTTCTTTACCCTAAGCTATATAATTTCTTAGTCTCTGCGGAAGAAATGTTGAGATTTTGAACTTTTTAATAAAGAAGGATTTTTTTCAGCGTTGTAACAAATTAAGTTTTTGGGGGATTAATTTTTAAGGATTAATTCATTAGGTGTGGACTTTTCGCTTGTGATTTTAAAATTGAAGTAATTTGTGCATGTTAGAGCTATGGGAGCAGAGTAATAGCAAACACAACTATATCCTTCCACTTGCTCTATTGGTTTTGTTCCCATCCCTTTCACTCCATTCCTCCACCTTCGACCACCCCCTCTTCCTGTGTTCCTCCCATTCTCTTTAAAACTTTGCCTCTTTTTCCCTTTTCCTTTCTTTTCTCTCTCATTCCATCCTCTCCTTACTCCCTTCTTCGCGTCCTTCAACTTCAACTGACATCTGTTCCTCTCAGTGTTGGTCAGAGATCATCCTTAGCATCAGAATTAACTTCACCGATTGAGTAGGCTCTACGATCTCTCTACAACACCGCTACTACGATCTCTCTACGACACTGCTACTACGATCTCTCTACAACACCGCTACTACGATCTCTCTACGACA
This sequence comes from Procambarus virginalis, assembly GCA_020271785.1. Classification (NCBI taxonomy): domain Eukaryota; kingdom Metazoa; phylum Arthropoda; class Malacostraca; order Decapoda; family Cambaridae; genus Procambarus; species Procambarus virginalis. Next base: position 16,094,026 of record WNGS01167840.1, on the reverse strand, counting down.
CCGCTACTACGATTTCTCTACAACACCGCTACTACGATCTCTCTACGTCACCTTTACTATACACAAACCTAACCTATCCCAATGCAACCTATCCTAAACTAATCTAGGACAGCCTAACCTAGCCTATCAACGTAACCTATCCCAACACAGCCTAACCTATCCTAACGTATCCTCACCTGTTCTAACCTAACCCGCCCTATGCTAATCTACTTTATACTAACCTAACCTAGTTAAAATAAGAGATAACGAAGGGGGTTTCAATAGTACAGCTGGGTACGTTCTCGACTCTCAGTCTGGCATTCCGTGTTCGCATCCCGGGCAGGACAGAAATGATTGTGTATGTTGCCTTTAACCTAATGCCCGTCTTCACCTAGCAGTAAATAGGTACCCGGGAGTTAGTCAACTGTTGTCGAAATTGGACCTTGTAGGGGACCTCGATACAAGCCTAGCGTATATAATCTGGGTGTCGTCAATGGAGTCGTTTATCACCCTCGTTTTCTTAAAGATAAACGCATATAATTGCGGGCAGGGACATCCCGTTTTCTTCCGAGGATTTTGTAATTTCCCGCGATTGGTCACGGTGTATTGAAATGTATTTTAAGTCACACTTTTTCTTAATATTTTTCGTCGTTTTTTTTCACTTGAAATTGGTGAATAGTTTTAATGTCGGCACTACGCGAGGGGTGAGGGTGGGGTTGGGAAGGGGGGATGTATGAGTTACTTATGATGGGATAGGAAAAAGTAAGCGTTTGGGGTTTTGTGTGTGTGGGTGATATAGAAGCTCAGTACTTGTTTTGGAATGAGAAGAAGTATAAAGCTTAATCAGCCTGTTGTCCAAAGTTGTCACTCCGTAAGAAAAAACGAATAGTTTTACCTTACAGAAACGTACAAATCCGGTCCATTTACCTAAACAATTGAGGACTGAAAAAAAATCAATATTTAGGTGTTTTACTTCTAATAAAACGTCGTATTTCTGGTGGCTTGATTGAATCCGTAAAATATGGGATACGAGCAGACGGGTTGCAACATTGCAGTTGGCGCTGCACCACGGGAGGGAAAGCCTATCAGAAATACAGATAATGTACTCTCCTGTCTACGTCCCCGTCGGGTAGACGGGACACGTGATAGCCTGTAGCAAGCCTGCGTTTCCTGTTACAGAAGGACGGAGCTTTAAAATTCATGCTGCTCGTGATTGAATGTCATGGTAGAGGAATTATCGTATTCGAACCCCTGCCAATCGGAAGGAACAAACAGGAGGGTCAAACGGCTAGTGTGTCAAGGCTTGACGCGTGCACGTCACAACAGGGACACGGTGGGGGTGGGGAGAGGGTAGGGGAAGACGGATCTGTCACGCTGTTTCCCTGTAACCATTTCATCACTGCATATTTGTTCCCCCCCCCCCTCACACATTCCCTCCCTCCCTCCCTCCCTTCCCTTCCTCTTCCCTCTCCACAAATTTAATCGCTTCGCATTTCTTTTTCCTGCAATTTCTTCCTCCGTTCAATATTCTTCCAAATACATTTATTCCTTGTTGACATTTTTTCCTCTGCTGACCTTTCTTCCATGGTAACATCTCCCCCCCCCCCCACCTAGTAATATATCTTCACCGCACACTTTTATCCCTACACATTTCTGGGTGTGGAGCGTGGTAGTGAGCAGGCTATGGGCCGGATCAGGCGTGTGGCCGCCTCTTCCCTCCACCTCCTGTGTACATAAAATTGACGAATTAACATCTTCGTTGAGCTGTAAAAAAGGAATGGTGGTGTGTGGTGTGGGGGGGGGGGGGGGGACGCGGCGCTTGTGCTTGATAAAGAAATTCATGAGTTAACGACAAAAGGATATATGTTCTCTCTGTGTGTCTGTCTCTCCCTCTTCTCTCCTGCCACTCCTCCCCCTCAGTGTCACCTTTCACAATATACTGAGAGAGAGAGAGAGACAGAGAGACAGAGACAGAGACAGACAGACAGTCCCAGTCCTTATAACTTCACCCCTCACTTCTCTTCCTCCTCTTTCTCCCCCCCTCTTCCTCCTCCCCCTCCCCTGCCTCCCCCTCCTCCTCCTCCCCCTTTTCCTCATCCTCCCCCCCAACTTCCCCTCCTCCTCTCCCCCCTTCCTCCTCTCTCCCCCTCTCTACAGCGGGGTAATGTGATAGTTCAGACAGCCTACTGTTTCCTTTTTAAATGTGTAAATGGCAATCATCGCCACGAGTGTTCACATGTACCTCTGTGTGTGTGTTTGTGTGTGTGTGTGTGTGTGTGTGTGTGTGTGTGTGTGTGTGTGTGTGTGTGGTGTGTGTGTGTGTGTTGAGGGCGTCAGTAGTCATCATGGAGGAAAGTTTTCATGCTTTGTGTTCTCAGTTAGATGTGCTTGCCGGGGTTCCTGGCCTCGACTTTCGAATATTTTATTGTTTACCAAGATTGGAGCACTGTAAGGGTTAATATCTTTCTTTGTAGGTCAGTCCTTTTAGTTCAGGAGCGATCTTGTTGCATGTCTTCGGACCCCTTTTAGCTTTGTTTTGTGTTCTTTAGGTAGGAGGTTCCATGCTGAGATATTATGTTCAAGAATAGTCTCCCATACAGCGCTCTGAAGGGTTCCCCTGGCTCCGAGCTCTGCAGATTATCCGCACGTTCGCAGATTAGTATATGCTGCAGAGGTTACTCTGCTGGTGTGTGCAACTGCTGGTGTGTGCAGCTGCTGGTGTGTGCAACTGCTGGTGTGTGCAGCTGCTGGTGTGTGCCTTTAATGTTAGGTTTGGTGTTATGTCTAAAATCATGTATTTTTTGTTTTTGTTTTTCTTTTAATTGATCTTGAGGTTATTTGAGTTTTCGGGCTTTTTTAAGTGTCCCCGCGGCCCGGTCCTCGACCAGGCCTCCACCCCCAGGAAGCATGCCCGTGACAGCTGACTAACACCCAGGGTACCTATTTTACTGCTAGATAACAGGGGCATAGGATGAAAGAAACTCTGCCCATTGTTTCTCGCCGGCGCCTGGGATCGAACCCAGACCACAGGATACAAGTCCAGCGTGCTGTCCGCTCGGCCGACCGGCTCCCGGGTGAGGTTGGTGATAATAATATTGTATTGTTTATGACGGTGGTGTCACAGCCGGCGGTGTGTTCATGTACACACCATCCCCGGCACTCTGGCTCCTTCCAAGTATAAGCAAATGATTTTCGTCTATACCATGCTTTGAGCTACCATTTATAGTCTCTCTCTCTCTCTCTCATATATATATATATAATATATATATACTATATATATATATATATATATATATATATAATATAATATATATTATATATATATATATATATGTATATATATATATATTATATAATATATATATATATATATATATATATATATTATATATATATATATATGTGTGTGTGTGTGTGTGTGTGTGTGTACCAGAAGGCTGTATATTGTGTAATACAAAAGAATGGGCGTGGTAGGAGAAGAAAATATTAGTGTTCAGTGAGAAACCACAAGGTCTCCTCTGAATACGTTTTTTTCTTCTCCGAGGATGGGTCCCCACATTGGCACCAGAGGTGGTACCCTCACACACTATTAAAATATATATATATATATATATATTATATATATATATATATATATATATATATATATATAAAATCACATGTTACAAATATAAAATCTGTTCACAATGTTGTGTCGGTGACTGTCAGGAGTGAGTCAGCATGAAGAGTTAAACAGTAAGCTTATAAGCTATGGTGGGAGGAGAGGG
>WNGS01167840.1:16073943-16084298 GCA_020271785.1 Procambarus virginalis | reverse complement strand
GGGAGTCGGGGGCAGCTTGGACGAGCACAGTCTGTGGACGGGTTGGTGGGGGGTCGGGGGCAGCTTGGACGAGCACAACCTGTGGACGGGTTGGCGGGGGGGGGGGGGGGGCAGCTTGGACGAGCACAGTCTGTGGACGGGTTGGTGGGGGTCGGGGGCAGCTTGGACGAGCACAGCCTGTGGACGGGTTGGCGGGGGTCGGGGGGCAGCTTGGACGAGCACAGCCTGTGGACGGGTTGGCGGGGGTCGGGGGCAGCTTGGACGAGCACAGTCTGTGGACGGGTTGGTGGGGGTCGGGGGCAGCTTGGACGAGCACAGTCTGTGGACGGGTTGGCGGGGGTCGGGGGCAGCTTGGACGAGCACAGCCTGTGGACGGGTTGCAACACATTTCTGAGACATTATTATACTCGAGTATTACTTTAACATTTGACAAAGATATCATATCTGGTCATCGTGTAATCTTTATGCTTCTGGCCAATGTTGGTATTATTATCTTTATAATAACAGCAGAATTGATAACAACATACATGTTATTTATTTTTATGTATTTTTTATCACGAACACATCAGAACTCTGGGTTTGGTATATAATATATATAGTTAAAGAAAGAGTAAACCCAAACAGTACAACAACCAACATTCAAAACACAGGGAAAAACACATCTCCATGAAAATCCATCAAAACTACACTTAAGTACCATCATAACTGCTTCAAGAAACCCAATCCCAAACAACAGCACAAAGACCTAAACATAACCCACTGAATTAACCTCATCAACATTCATAGCGACCTGGACAGCTCCCTTTAAGAAATTCAGCAGAGCAAGCGCTATAATGGGGGGTTGGTGCGAAAGGTTTTGCTGCTGCTGTATTAAGGAGTAAGGTAGGTTGGGGTAGTGATAGGGGGTTGAGAGGGTCAGCAACAGCCCCCAATATCTCCCCAACATCCCCCCCCCCCCTCCAGACACACACACACTTAAGGGGAACACCAGTAAGCCGGTCAATAGAAATATGCGGTTTATGTTTTCTCTCATTTCCAAAGGTTGCTTCTCACCACAAAGGTGAGGTTCGTGACCACTACGGGGCGTGGAGGGGGCAGTGTTGACCCACTGTCAAGGGTGGGGGGGGGGCTGGAGGATAGCCAATGGCGGCCAGGAGGAGAAAGAACAGCAACAGGAAAGTATGAGAAAGAACAGCAGCAGGAAATGACGAGGAAGAGCAACAGGAGAAGAGGGATAGGTAGAAGAAGCAGGAGAAACAAGAGGCGGAAGGAAGATCGCGATTCCTATGCAAAAGAGCAGATTATTCATAAACTGCAACTCGACATTCCATGTTAATATTACGGCATTACTGAGATATCACTTACTTCCTCACCTGACAAAATTAATTGGTTTAGACTTCATCTCGTTCGAAAAATTAAGCGTGAATGTTTCGATTCCCCCCCCCCCCCCCTCAACTCTTCAGTATTATAGTCACCGATAATCGCGATATATCTGTTTAATAATTTATGAAACTGCATAACGCCGTGCGCGCCAGACCGTAGGATACCGACCGACGAAAGCGGATCGCTTTACGCAACATGGAGAGGGGGGGGGGAGGGGAGAGGAGGGGAGACAAGGATGAGGGAGAGAGAGCGATGAGAGAGGAGGGGGGGGAGAAGTGGGAATTGTGACAGGTAGGGGGCGAGAGAAGGGTGTTGGGGGGGGGGGAGGAAACCCCCTTTAAAAACCGAGATCAAATGTAAACAATAGCTACCAAGGAGGAGGAGGAGGGGTGAGGACGGGGGGGGGGACTGTGTAATACGGGGGGGGGAGAGGGGAGAGGGAGGGGGTGAAACTGGCGGGGAGGTGAAGCCCAGCTGATGGCCGCTTCTGGCTAAGAAACAGCGCTGTTTGGGCCCGTCCGGGAGATGATACTCAAAGCAAACACTACACTAAAAGGGTAACAGAGCTCCCTTACGAGGCGACGTTTGAAAGATGAACTTTAGTTATCTCACATTTGAGACGTTTATACACACAGGGGGAAAAAAAAAAAGATAATGCAGACCTTTCGGAAAAAAGGGGGGTAGGGGGAGGGGCACAATGACGGGTGTGCGTTTGTGTTGAAGGGGGGAGGGGGGGGGGGGGGAGATCATACCAAAGGTAAATAACAGATGCAGTGAAGACTGAAAGATGGAGCCCCGTTATCTTTTTATACTCGGACCATTTATAAGAGTGCGTCTTCCCAAGTTGGAACTGTTACCGTTGAAATTTCTGACACTGAGCCCATACTGAGGCTGTGAGAGAGGGCCAGCTGTGACGGGACCAGCTGTGAGGAGGGCAGCTGTGAGAGAGGGCCAGCTGTGACGGGACCAGCTGTGAGGAGGGCAGCTGTGAGAGAGGCCAGCTGTGACGGGACCAGCTGTGAGGAGGGCAGCTGTGAGAGAGGGCCAGCTGTGACGGGACCAGCTGTGAGGAGGGCAGCTGTGAGGAGGGCCAGCTGTGAGAAGGCCAGCTATTAGAGGGCCAACTGTAAGAAGGCCAGCTGTGAGAAGGCCAGCTATTAGAGGGCCAACTGTGAGGGGCCAGCTGTGATATGACCAGCTAAGAAAGCCAGCTGTGAGAGGGCCAGCTATAATGGGGCCAGCTGTGATATGACCAGCTAAGAAAGCCAGCTGTGAGAGAGGGAGAGCTATGATGGGGCCAGCTGTGAGAGGGGCCTAGAAGCTACTGAGATAGTGAGAGATGTCAGGTGCGTGAGAGCAGTGTTACGTTCACTAGCAAGATCAAGTTCATGGTCCCCGCCTCCTGTCTGATACTTGTATTTTCTCCTCCTGACGTATTGCGTGCATGTGTACTCACCTACTTGTGCTCACTTAGCGTGCTTGCAGGAGGTTGAGCTCTGGCTCTTTGGTCCCGCCTCTTAACTGTCAATCAACTGGTGTACAGATTCCTGAGCCTACTGGGCTTTCTCATATCTGCATTTGAAACTGTGTATGGAGTCATCCTCCACCACATCACTGCCTAGTGCATTCCAATTGTTAACTACTCAGACACTGACAAAAAAATTTCTAATGTCTCTGTGGTTCATTTGGGTACTAAGTTTCAACCTGAGTTCCTCGCAGTTCTGGGACTATCTGGTGACAAATGTGTGTGTGTGTGTGTTTTGTTTACATTCCCTTGAACACATTAAAATATTAAATACGACAATAAGTTTAGGAGGCAGTTTAAGTGCCTAGTTCGTAGCGTGTCAGGAGACAGGGCCAGAGTGTACACACCAAGCTACAGTGAAGGCCGGGGGGGGGGGGGGATGATGGGGGGGGGGGTTGTACTCTGTGCATCGATTATTTCCGGTTCACAGCGGAGTTTGAACTCAAATATTCATGCGGGCATTGAAGGTGAGAGTGTATGACTCATCGTAGTTCATAGCAAGCGGCAAGCACACTCACCGTGGCCAGCACTCACTGTGGCCAGCACTCACCGTGGCCAGCACTCACTGTGGCCAGCACTCATCGTGGCCAGCACTCACTGTGGCCAGCACTCACCGTGGCCAGCACTCACCGTGGCCAGCACACTCACTGTGGCCAGCACACTCACCGTGGCCAGCACTCACTGTGGCCAGCACACTCACCGTGGCCAGCACACTCACTGTGGCCAGCACTCACTGTGGCCAGCACACTCACCGTGACCAGCACACTCACCGTGGCCAGCACTCACCGTGGCCAGCACACTCACCGTGGCCAGCACACTCACTGTGGCCAGCACTCACCGTGGCCAGCACTCACCGCGGCCAGCACTCACCGTGGCCAGCACTCACCGTGACCAGGACACTCACCGTGGCCAGCACTCACCGTGGCCAGCACTCACCGTGGCCAGCACACTCACCGTGGCCAGCACACTCACTGTGGCCAGCACTCACCGTGGCCAGCACTCACCGTGGCCAGCACACTCACCGTGGCCAGCACACTCATCGTGGCCAGCACACTCACCGTGGCCAGCACTCACCGTGGCCACCTTGGTCGAAGATGGCCACCTTGGTAGAAGGTGACCACCTTGGTAGAAGATGACCACCTTGGTAGAAGATGGCCACCTTGGTAGAAGATGGCTACTTTGGTAGAAGATGGCCACTTTGGTAGAAGATGGCCATCTTTGTCGAAGATGGCCACCTTGGTAGAAGGTGACCACCTTGGTAGAAGATGACCACCTTGGTAGAAGATGGCCACCTTGGTAGAAGATGGCCACTTTGGTAGAAGATGGCCACTTTGGTAGAAGATGGCCACCTTTGTCGAAGATGGCCACCTTGGTAGAAGGTGACCACCTTGGTAGAAGATGACCACCTTGGTAGAAGATGGCCACCTTGATAAAAGATGGCCACTTTGGTAGAAGATGGCCACTTTGGTAGAAGATGGCCACCTTTGTCGAAGATGGCCACCTTGGTAGAAGATGGCCACCTTGGTAGAAGATGGCCACCTTGGTAGAAGATGGCCAAAAATGCGAGTCCATTCAATTATTATTCTGCAATTCTTTTCTTCTTTTGCAACAAAACTGTGGAATTTTTTGTTTGCATTTTGACACAATACGTTTTGAAAGCTGGCAGCCATTGGCATTCTGGCTGGTAGACTATCATCTTGAATGCCGCCATGGCGGAATAAACACGATCCGCTACTTAGTTAACAACCAGGTACCCAATTATTGCTGGGTGAACAGGAGCGAACAATTAAAGATTGGTGCCCAGTCAATCCTCCCTGGCCAGGTTTCGAACTCGCTCACTAAACAAAGAGTTCGCTCCTCAAGTGTTAAAATGTCATTTGTATTCGAAGACTTACACAAATAACGTCGATTTTGGCTGTTTTCTGTCAAGGTGAAAATGCTTGAGACAAGTGGGTCAACATCTTCAGACAAGTGGGTCAACTTCTTGAAACAGGTGGTTCAACTTCCTGATACAACTTGCAAGTATTTTAACATCTTAAGACACAACCATGGTTACTCAAAAACTCCGAAGAAGCTTTGTTTTCCGATGGAAGCCTCAGGAATAACTTTTCTCGATCATTACTATGATATATGAAACTGGCGGGGAAAGTCCTTAGAGTTTGACTAGACCTTAAACCTATCGTTGATGTTTGCAATTACTTTATTCACTCTCGTATTCTTGAAGATATCCTCACAATGTACCCAAAATTTGCCAGTGCAGGCTACTAAACATATGGCCCTGAATGACTAACCATCCTGCGAGATGGGGACCTTTATTACCACTGCTGCCTTATTCAATCTTGTGTTGATGATATCCTCAAAATGTATCCGGAATCTGCCAGTGCAGACTGCTTATCACATGCCTCTGTATGACTAACCATCCTGTGTGATGGGGATTTTCTAGCATCAACTAGTTAGCTTTTTTGACACACTGTACTCCACTTCATATAGTCTAGGGTAGCTGCACTAATGCAGATGTACCCAAGGAATTAATAAAAAAAAAAATCGTTGATGATATCCTCAAAATGCATCCAGAGTCTGCCAGTGCAGACTGCCTATCACATGCCTCTGTATGACTAACCATCCTGTGTGATGGTGATTTTTTAGCATCAACTAGTTAGCTTTTTTGACACACTGTACTTCACTTCTTATAGTGTAGGGTAGCTGCACTAATGCAGATGTACCTCATATATTAATAAACAAAAATCTATACACACACATCACCGAATGCCAAGTTATTAGACCTTTCAGACCAGCTGGCATGAGGTACCTGGAGCTTTGCAATTACTTTATTCACTCTCGTATTCTTGAAGATATCCTCGCAGTGTACCCAAAATTTGCCAGTGCAGGCTACTAAACATATGACCCTGTATGACTAACCATCCTGTGTGATGGGGATTTTTTAGCATCACGTAGTTAGCTTTTTTGACACACTGTACTCCACTTTATAAAGTCTAGGGTAGCTGCACAAATGCAGATGTACCTAAATGTGTTAATAAAAAAACACAAATATAATTATAAAACATTAATCACATAGCTAGCTCTTGACACACGGTCAAGTTAAGCGTATATGACAGTGATATTACAAATCTGTCACTGCAAGAAAGTGGTTTAAACAGTATAATATATTGTTCAAGATGCAGTGTAAGCTGCAACTGTGTTGTACAAAAGTAGAAGAAACGTGTATGACGAACTGTCGACGTGTACAATGTACAACGACGAGAACAATGTATAACGACAAGAACAATGTACAACGATGAGAACAATGTACAACGACGAGAGCAATGTACAACGACGAGAACAATGTACAACGACGAGAACAATGTACAACGACGAGAACAATGTACAATGACGAGAACAATGTACAACGACGAGAACAATGTACAACGACCAGAACAATGTACAACGACCAGAACAATGTACAATGACGAGAAAAATGTACAACGAAGAGAACAATGTACAACGACGAGAACAATGTACAACGACCAGAACAATGTACAACGACCAGAACAATGTACAACGACGAAATGTACAACGTGTATACTGTACAAGGACGTGTACAATGAGCACCTGTAAGCAGTACTGTCCAATACAACTGCACACGCAGCACAATATATCAATACGTTACCTGGTTTGAAATATTACAAAGGCAAACAAATATGCAAAATTAAATGTATAATAAATGCAATACTCCGATTACAATAATTCTTTAAACCGAATAATGGAACGGAATTTTTAAATCAAAGATGTATATAAAAAAAGGACCAGCTCTTGGAGGTGTTGAAACCAGCAGCTGTTCGGGTCTGTCCCCGTGTGTGGGTACCTCCTCCCCCTCTCTATCCCCCACCACACCCCTCTTCCACCCACCTACCACTACCCCCAATCTCCTTTCTGTTCTAAGACATATACATACAAGACCCGCCCTTTTCACCCTGCGTCGTCACTTGGTCTATATAATACGTCTTGGCGCACTCTGGAAGAGACTGACGTTCGTCAAGGAGTGCAGGCTGAGGCAGATGCTGGAAGCATCTCCGAGTGCTGAGTGGATGTTGTGGGTGGCTGCTTGCCCTTTCACTGCTTCACGACAGAGGGTGTTGCTCTCTCGGCTTTCCTTGGAGCAGCTGTTTGAGGCTGTGTGGCGGTAAGGCTGTGGGGCCTCTCAAGTTTGCCCGCCAAACACTGCGGCATCAATGCCACCGTCAAGTCTATTCTTCCCCCTCCAGCTGCTGTACGATCTCACGTTGCTGTTAAGCGGCTTCTTCGCTCTTGTCCTCTTCGGTGTCTGGTGTAGTGTGTGCGTCCATAGGAACAGCAGTGGTGATGGTAGATAGAACTTTGTGAACCGTGCGTATGGTCCAGTGGTAAGAGATCCGCGTATTTTGCCTCTGCCAGCTGTATTTTGCGTCACTTAAATGGGCCCGTGTTTCTTCTGCTTCGCTTCCATCACCTGCTCGCTTTCAAGCTTATGTAAAGGTATCAGCTTCTATGGGCTAGGTTTCATATTTACCTTCTTTACCAGTTGCCTCAATTTCTAAATTCCCAGAAAGGTAGTAATTAGCCTTCGATCCCTTTCAACTTTTCCAGTAGTTTGGACAGGAGGCGGGAGACGACAGCGTCCTTCCCCGGAGCTTTCAGTAGCGACCATCACTGGAAAGGTTGGCGGTTAAGGCAAGTAGCAAGCCTTGTGCCTTCTCTTATAAGCTTTTTACGGAGCCTTTATCAGTTTCTTTGGTCACTAATACACGTATTGGAAGCCGGCCCACCGGCCCGTTCCTCACAGCTGCCAACGGAGAATGAATTCTCTCTCATATTGTCTAACACTCACACTACCTTTTGAAGGAGTGGTGTCAGAAATGCTTCACCCCTCATCACATTACGCGTAACAGTGGCAACAGTGACAACAGTGACAACACGCTGCAGGGAGCCCCCAGAGCGGTGTCAGTGGTCATGCATGTCAACTGACACTAGGGGATGCTGGTAACGCTGATTCTTCTATACACGGAGGGGGAAAAAATACAAGTAATGTGTGGGCAGGTGGCGAGTGTGGCGACCCCTGTGGCGCCCCTCACCCCTGTGGCGCCCCCACACACCCCTGTAGCGCCCCTCACCCCTGTGGCGCCCCCACACACCCCTGTGGCGCCCCCACACACCCCTGTGGCGCCCCCACACACCCCTGTGGCGCCCCCACACACCCCTGTGGCGCCCCCACACACCCCTGTGGCGCCCCCCACACCCCTGTGGCGCCCCCACACACCCCTGTGGCGCCCCCACACACCCCTGTGGCGCCCCCACACACCCCTGTGGCGCCCCCACACACCCCTGTAGCGCCTCACACACCTCAACCTTTCTCACCACTTTAAGATACTACGGAAAACTGATTCTTAAATTCCGGAAGAATTCCAAAAAAAAAAATACACCTGGGTCCTCCGCTGCCCCTGGTGAAAATTTTACCGAACTGGATTTGCAAACTTTAAACACAATAATGTATATATATATATATATATATATATATATATATATATATATATATATATATATATATATATATATATAACTAAGAACTCTTTGACCCGGCCAGGATTCGAACCCATGCCGTCCAGGATCACCCCTAAACGTACACAGTACCGTGACCACCGCACCAATGATCGTCTATATAGACGATCATTGGTGCGGTGGTCACGGTACTGTGTACGTTTAGGGGTGATCCTGGACGGCATGGGTTCGAATCCTGGCCGGGTCAAAGAGTTCTTAGTGATATATGGCTTGCGCGTTCATGCAGCTTTCTCACATATATATATATATATATATATATATATATATATAAAAGGGGGATGGTAGGAGAAGCGAACACCCTCATGTATTCAGAGTTAAATGGCAAGTTTTTCCCTGAATGCTCTGTGTTCCCTTCTCTGAGGCTGTGGGTCCCTATAATTGCACCAGAGGTGGTACCCCCCTATATATATATATATATATATATATATATATATATATATATATATATATATATATATATATATATATATATATATATATATATATATATTTATATATTTATATAGTTATTTAGATTTGACAAAGGATCAACCAGTCGTGCTATGGGTCGCCTCCTCCCCGGCTCACAAAACTCGAACCAATGTGAAATAAATTCGGCTCTGTCTGCCGGATCAGTAACCTCTTGTCCATGGTAACCAATAGTTCCTTCACCCTTACCCGCTTTTCAGGCCTCGGGTCTCAACCCGCTGCCCTCTCACCCGCCAACATTATCGGCCTTTGGTCATCTGTGCTCAGAGGTCCTTTTCTCGGGTGTCTGGGACAAGCGGCTTCAGCCATGGTTCGTGGCATGTGCCGAGCGCTGAGGGCGCAGCAGCTGGACCCCAGACAGCAAAGTGCGATATGAGAGTGTTGACAGTATAAAGGGATTTCTGATACAAGTGAGGGAGGGAAGGAGGCTGGACCGGATGGGACAACCTACCGGAAAACCAACCGGACAGCCAGCTAGTCAACCGGCCAGCCGGTCACCCCCAAGTACCCCCCGGGTCATTCAGCTGATGCTCACTCAGAACGTAGCGAAGATTACCCTGGTTATAGCGTAACAGTTGTTTGTTATAGCGAAGGTGCTCTTGGTTATAGTGAAGGTGCTCTTAGTTATAGTGAAGGTGCTCTTGGTTATAGTGAAGGTGTATAATTCTAGCTCCTGCATCTAGCAATTCTATCATTCTAGCATGCTGCAGGGCTCCTACAGCCACGATAAGCTCCTCCACGGCCATCACTTACCATGGGCCGTGTTACTAAGTTAGGGGCCTGACGGCTGAGTGGACAACGCTCGAGGTTCGTAGTCCTAATGGTCCGGGTTCGATCCCCGGCGGAGGCGGAAATAAATGGGCAGAGTTTCTTTCAGCCTGATGCACTTGTTCACCTGGCAGTAAATAGGTATTTGGGAGTTAGACGGCTGCTACAGGCTGCTTTCTGGGATTGTGTGTGTGTGTGTGTGAAATTAGGACTAATAACTTACCCGAAACGCTATGCTTGCTACTGGCTGTACAAGCTTGTAAGTACATATATATATATTATATTATATATATATATATATATATATATATATATATATATATATATATATATATATATATAATACTACTGGTGTTGTTCTTGAGCACATGAGGTTCGGGGAGTTAGTGAGGTTAGTGAGCAGGTGTGGGGGAGGGGGGTGTTGAGACGGGATTGAGTGGGTCTGTATTGGTGGATAAAGTTCTGTATTTTAGAGTGATTTAATGGTTATAGGGTGACTGGTGGCAACTGACAATGGTCTTGGATTACGGCTGTGGTGCCTAATGTTTACCTTGGTGTGGGTGGAGGGGGGAGCAGTCGTGTGGGTCGTGTGGGGTGGAGGGGGGAGCGAGTCGTGTGG
>WNGS01167840.1:16060417-16072943 GCA_020271785.1 Procambarus virginalis | reverse complement strand
ACTATGAGGCTCACTAACATTCACATTTTCTAATGTGTTGGTCAGTCTGTTAGGTGAAGTTAGAGGACAACCACCATGACCAACAACCACCATGACCAACAACCACCATGACCAACAACCACAGGACCAACAACCACCATGACCAACAACCACCATGACCAACAACCACCATGACCAACAACCACCATGACCAACAACCACCATGACCAACAACCACCATGACCAACAACCACCATGACCAACAACCACCATGACCAACAACCACCAGGACCAACAACCATCATGGCCCAACAACCACCAGGACCAACAACCACCATGACCAACAACCACCATGACCAACAACCACCATGACCAACAACCACCATGACCAACAACCATCATGGCCAACAACCACCAGGACCAACAACAACCATGACCAACAACCACCATGACCAACAACCCACCATGACCAACAACCACCATGACCAACAAACCACCATGACCAACCACCACCATGACCAACAACCACCATGACCAACAACCCCATGACCAACAACCACCATGACCAACAACCACCATGACCAACAACCACCATGACCAACAACCACCATGACCAACAACCACCATGACCAACAACCACCAGGACCAACAACCACCAGGACCAACAACCACCAGGACCAACAACCACCAGGACCAACAACCACCATGACCAACAACCACCATGACCAACAACACCATGACCAACAACCACCATGACCAACAACCACCAGGACCAACAACCACCAGGACCAACAACCACCAGGACCAACAACCACCATGACCAACATGACCACCAGCCAACCAACAACCACCATGACCAAAACCACCCATGACCAACAACCACCAATGACACAACACACCACCATGACCAACAACCACCATGGCCCAACAACCACCATTAAAACTATCCACATGTAGAACTTACTTCTCCAATTTTTTTTATCCCATTTTTTAAGTCTCTTTTCATCACTTTGTTTAGTTCTATCTCAGTTCTCCTCACTTTAACTCTTCATTCTCTTTTTCTTCAAACTCTTTCGCCGCGTTTCTTTCCCCATTCCTCCTTTTCCATCCCTACTTTTCCCTTTCTCCCTTCCCCCTTACCCCTTTTCCTCACAATTTTCCCACTTAATCCTCTTCATAACTCCTACCTCTTTCTCTTAGCCTCCCTCCCATCCTCTCCTTCAAATTCCCTTTCCCCCCCCTCCTCACGCCCCTACCCTCCTCTTCCGCCCCCCTCCCCATATAGGCATACACATGCGCCGCCTATAACAACACCGCCATACACAATACACAACGGACAGTGAATAATCCGAAAGTATGAATATTTATGATTGGAAGACGGTATAATGACGGGATATGTAAGGGTACTTCAAAAGTTTGCCGGGGAGGGGCCTGATGGGAAGGGGACTAGTGAGAATGGAAAGATAATGTTTAGAAAAAGTAATTAGGGAAGGAGTGTAAGAAGACATAAATAAAATTAACATAATAACATAAATAATAATAACATAAATAATAATAAAATAGATGTAAATAAGAATGTAATAACATAAATAATATAGGTAATGCAAGAATAAATTGTAACTTATCATCATAAAAAAACAGACCAATCTAGAGACGTGATGAAACCATCTTTCAAACACACTTTGGGAAAACGTTCAATACATTCAACACCTTTACCCTTTTATCATTACCTGTTGTTGTTTACTTTATATATTGGTTTACCTTTAACGTGACATTAATCCGCACGGTAATCAGGTATATACACACTTGTGTGTATATGGACGGGGGTTAGAGGTCAGTTGGACGTCAGTGTCGGAGTCACTGAGCACTCGACTACCCCTCTGCCTGTAGCCTCTGAATCCTGCAAACCAAAATTAATCCACGCTATCCTACGGCCTGGAATTGTATTGTTTGGGTTTGTGTGTGTTGAGCTGAAGGACTATCATTGTCTGGAAAGTTATTAAGCTCACCCAAATTACCAACTAACCAGCCAGTAAGTATGCCTAAGTCTTAAGTATACTTGCGGATCCTGAACATACCTAACTATGTTTAGGATATAAGTGTGATTTACGTGTGTGTGTGTACCCAAGAAGTGGGCTGCGTCTCGCGTGGTTTACATATCCGGTGATTATTTGATCATTTTTAATATGATACTGTATGCTGTTGCTCCTACCGCGCTAATGGTCAGCTGCAAGCTCATTTGTATGCAGAGAACAGTTCACTGTCACATGGTCGAAACGGTGCCGCGGATGAGCCTCCAGGACCGGCCGAAACGTTGGCCTCTTTCTGCTTAGCTTGGGTTACTGTTGTTTTTGCGCTGTTACCATCTTCACTCAGCCACAATTCTAATTATTTGTCTAAATTCCAAATAAAGGTTCTAAATCTAATCTAACCCACTCTAACACTGCAAGTGGTCTGAGCTGTGTTTATTTTACAAAATCCACCAAATGTATTCCCTGGATTTACAGTTATGTATTACAAATGGCTACGGTCCACTCAGCCAGTGGGGCAGTCTGCTATGAGGGGCCAGTCACTGCTATGAGGGGGCCAGTCACTGCCATGAGGGGCCAGTCACTGCTATGAGGACCAGTCACTGCCATGAGGGGCAGTCACTGCCATGAGGGCCAGTCACTACCATGAGGGGCCAGTCACTGCTATGAGGACCAGTCACTGCCATGAGGGGCAGTCACTGCTATGAGGGCCAGTCACTGCCATGAGGGGCCAGTCACTGCTATGAGGGCCAGTCACTGCCATGAGGGGCCAGTCACTGCCATGAGGGGCCAGTCACTGCTATGAGGGGCCAGTCACTGCTATGAGGGGCAGTCACTGCCATGAGGGCCAGTCACTGCTATGAGGGCCAGTCACTGCCATGAGGGCCAGTCACTGCCATGAGGGCCAGTCACTGCTATGAGGGCAGTCACTGCATGAGGGCCAGTCAATGCCAGTGAGGGCCAGTCACTGCTATGAGGGGCAGTCACTGCCATGAGGGCCAGTCACTGCCATGAGGGCCAGTCACTGCTATGAGGGCCAGTCACTGCATGAGGGCCGTCACTGCATGAGGGCCAGTCACTGCATGAGGGCCAGTCACTGCTATGAGGGCCAGTCACTGCCATGAGGGCCAGTCACTGCTATGAGGGCCAGTCAATGCCATGAGGGGCCATCACTGTATGATGGCCAGTCACTGCTATGAGGGCCAGTCACTGCTATGAGGGCCAGTCACTGCAGACCTCTCGTCACTGCCTCAGTTACCAGAACAGAACAAGTGCAGCTGCTTGTCTTTCCAGTCATTAACCAACAAGTAATCTGAATAAATTATAATAAAAATAATAGCTACAATTATTTGAAAAATCAAAAAAGTTATTATAATACAAAATTAAGTTAATTGTGATTATCACCACAATAAAAAGTATTATAAATTAATAAAATAATTATAATGTAAATTAAATTATAGTAAACAAATTAATTAAAAATAATGTATATCAAGAAATATTTGAGTTTTTTCTTATATTTTTATTAAACATTGCAAATGAACATAAAACAAATTTTATGTCTAGAATTTTTTTGTAAATAGTTCAGTATATTGTATTGATGGATTGCAATTCTCCTTTGAAAATTTGTTGCTCCAGTTTACAGTGATGAGCATAATCAACACATTCCATGAGCATAATCAACACATTCCACGAGCATAAACAAACACATTCCATGAGCATATCAACACATTCCACGAGCATAATCAACACATTCCATGAGCATAATCAACACATTCCATGAGCATAATCAACACATTCCACGAGCATAATCAACACATTCCATGAGCATAATCAACACATTCCATGAGCATAATCAACACATTCCATGAGCATAAATCAACACATTCCATCTGTATTTCACCAAAAAACAAAATGAGTCGACCTTATATTTTGCAGAAAACAGTGAGGTCGCCTTGAAGACATAGGATTCCTTGCCAAGAAACTGGTTTTTAAGCGACTTCCCCCCCAGTTAATCTGTTAAATAATTGGGCGGTTTATAGGTAGGTTTATAGGTAAAGATGAAGAGATAGTTGTCAAGTGCTATAATGGAGGCAGTCACTCGACCTTCAAATTCCTGTGCATTCCTCGCTCTCTTGCTGGTGTCCTACAAGGCATTCCGACGCTGTCGTATCGGACCTAATCTTGGGGTCGTTAGGGAGTAAGTCTCTGTGTCTGTCTTGTGTCGCCTCCCCCCCTCTTCTCTCTCTCTCTCCTCTCTCTCCTCTCTCTCTCTCCTCTCTCTCTCCTCTCTCTCTCTCCTTCTCTCTCTCCTTCTCTCTCTCTCTCTCCTCTCTCTCAGACTCAATAGCTAGAAGAGGACAAGAGTGCGAGGATAAAGAGGGAGTAAGGAAGAGGGAGCGAAAAGAGGAGGAAGGAGACATGGTTGGAGTACGGAAGAAGGATACGAAAAGAGTCGGAGGTTCAAATCATTGAATTATAATTCATAAAAAATATTAATAGCATTTTTCAAAAATTAGTTACTAATAATCCACATGATAATATAATTATAATAATAATAATAATAATAATAATAAAATAAAAATAATAATCTAAAATAATAATACTAATATATAATAATTAATAATAATAAAATAATAATATAATAATATAATATAATAATAAAACAACAAATAATAATACTAATATATTATAATAATATATAATAATAATAATAATAATAATAAAATAGAGCAACAAGACATTCGTACCCTCGACCTGTGTTACAAAATATCAATGAAATAACAATTTATAAAGCCATTATAAATAAAATAGAAGATGAATTCCTTGAAGCACAAATTTCTCAATGATATTTGATCAAATATACATACAATTTATTCTTGAACACACATGCAAAATATACATACGTCTCTAGAAATATACACCATAAGATTCACCAATACTCACTGAAATACACGCAAAATATGCACACTTAGTCATGCAAAATTTATACAATTATACGTATACGCATCTAGAAAAAAAGATGTCTGTTGGAGGTTTGGATGGAAGAAAGGCATTTGAGTCTTGCCCCTCTCAACTTTCCAAGGTGGACATATGACATATAAGTGTGTCATGGCCGGTCGGGGTCGGTCCAGTGCCACACTTAAGAATATCGGCATGCATAAAGAACTCTATGATTCTAACCAAGTTTAAAATTAGTGATGTGTTTTCTGTAGATTTAGTTTGTTTAGTGCTTCGTAACGATACATTTTCTGAGAGACAGGGAATGAGTTGGGGGGGGGGAGGGTAATAGGAGGATTTGGATGGTGGAAATGGGGAAAATGTGGGAGAGGGGAGATTAGAAGAGGGGGGGGACAAGGAGAGAGACAGAGAGGAGGAAGAGAAAAGGGGGGGAGAGACACCGGGTCAGATATACATTAAATAATACATACACATAAGCAGTTCCACAAATGATTGTTATTTCTAATAATTTCATGCTACATAAATTAATATTTATTTACAATTATTAATCTTAATTTTTCAAAATTTTACTAACAATTTTGTAATTATATAATGAAAATAAGTGTAATTTCAAATCAAACTTTTATTAATAAAATTAAATATAATATAATCACAATTCTTGTAATTATTATTATAATTTACAAAATATACGAATAACAACAAATTACACCCGTATGTTCTTCTCCTTTAATCTGCATAATCAACATTATCTTTATTCCATTACACAGCCGAACCATTTGATGTCCGAAGTATAGCAAATGTCTGTTACTTCGACTCAAACTTTGGTTTTTGCCCTCAGACAGCTTAGAAAAGCCGTCTGGAGGTACCGAAGGAAGTAACTTAAAAAAAATGTTTTTAACAGACTTCAAGTCCCTTCAAGACCGAGACCAAAATCAACACACAATTTGAGGGTAGGGGGGGGGGGGAAATAATAGCCATTGCTATACTTTACAGACATAACCAGGAAATAGCATTTAATAACCAGGAATAACAAACAATAGTTTCATGGTGTTCCTATTAATGAATTGTTTTTACTACGCAGTACCGGTATGTGGCTGTTAACCACCACTGTGTTGTTTGTCTTTATTTGTAGTTCTGGTAGCATGGTTTCCCCTCATCCCCCCCCCTCCTCCCCTTCCTTTTTCCCCTTTCCCGAGCAACGGTCCTCCCTCCCTCCCTTCCTCCCACACTTCTGTTCGCCGTTGTATGTACCGTTTTAGGCGTTGTGAACCTGAATGTAACCTAACCTAACCTAACCTAACCTAACCCGACCTAACCTAACCTAACTAACCTAACTAACCTGAATGTGCGTTATATTACTGATTGTGCAGAGGATTGGGGGGGGGGAGGGGAGGATGGGAGGGGAAAGAAGGAGGGGAGGGGATGGATGGAAGAGCGAGTGATGTGAAGGAGGAATATGGGAGGGAGCGCTCAAATTATTAAGTCTATTAAGCTCAAATTATTATAGAGTTTATCTATTACCTGTTTACCTCTCCTTCTGTTATCATTGCTTGTTACCTGTTGCTTAACGGGAACGTCGCTCCTGTTGCCTGTACTTGTGAAGGCGCTCTCTTGGTTAGTCATAAGTTGCATTGGCAATACATAGTCTCTCTGAAGACCGTTCCTCACAAGGTTGAAATCCCTGTTTATTGGCTTCCCAGTGGTTAGTCACATCCTGTTGACTGACCGTTAATGCCTATTCAAAGTGGTGCTTATGCGTTGTTCTCCCAAGGGCTAGTTAAGAACGTTCACCGTTTTTCATGCAGTTGGTAAAGTTGTTCTGTTGGCCTCGAAGAGTTCTGTTTTATTGATTCCCTGTTAACTTCTCATGGTCCACAAGTAAAGAAAGGCATACCGTTATCTTTCGACGATTCCGAGGATCAACGTCCCCGAGGCCCGGTCACAGTTAAACCAGGGTTATGGTCACAGGTAAACTAGGGTTATGGCCCCAGCTAAACCAGAGTTATGGCCATAGGTACTCTTCAAGTCACTTGTGCCGTCCCGTCTTGAGTACTCCTCAGTACTCACTTCCCCCTTCTGAGCAGGAGAGATTGCTGAAATAGAGGGAATACAGAGAACATATACGGCACGCGTAGACGAGATAAAGCACCTAAATTATTGGGATCGTCTCAAAGCTCTCCAAATGTACTCACTAGAAAGAAGACGAGAGAGATGTCAAATTATATACACAAGGAAAATACTGGAGGGCCAGGTCCCAAATCTACACAGTAAAATAACAACGTACTGGAGTGAACGAAATGAAAGAAAATGCAGAATAGAGCCAGTGAAGAGCAGAGGTGCCATAGGCACAATCAGAGAACATTGTATAAACATCAGAGGTCCGCGGTTGTTCAACGTCCTCCCAGCGAGCATAAGAAATATTGCCGGAACAACCGTGGACATCTTCAAGAGAAAACTAGATAGTTTTCTTCAAGGAGTGCCGGACCAACCGGGCTGTGGTGGGTATGTGGGCCTGCGGGCCGCTCCAAGCAACAGCCTAGTTGACCAAACTCTGATAAGCCAAGCCTGGCCTCGGGCCGGGCTTGGGGAGTAGAAGAACTCCCAGAACCCCATCAACCAGGTATCAAGCAGGTACAGGTAAACCAGGGTTATGGCCATAGGTAAAGCAGGGTTATAATCACAGGTAAACCAGGGTTATAATCACAGGTAAACCAGGGTTATGGACACAGATAAACCAGGGTTATGGCCACAGGTAAACCAGGGTTATGGCCACAGGTAAACCAGGGTTATGGCCACAGGTAAACCAGGGTTATGGCCACAGGTAAACCAGGGTTATGGCCACAGGTAAACCAGGGTTATAATCACAGGTAAACCAGGGTTACGGCCACGGGTATACCAGGGTTATGACCACATGTAAACCAGGGTTATGGCCACGGGTATACCAGGGTTATGGCCACAAGTAAACCAGGGTTATGGCCACAGGTAAACCAGGGTTATGACCACAGGTAAACCAGGGTTATGACCACAGGTAAACCAGGGTTATGGCCACAGGTAAACCAGGGTTATGGCCACAGGTAAACCAGGGTTATGACCACAGGTAAACCAGGGTAATGACCTCAGGTAAACCATGGTTATGGTCACAGGTAAACCATGGTTATAGCCACAGGTAAACCAGGGTTATTACCACAGGTAAACCATGATTATGGCCAAACGTAAACCAGTCATTAATCGCTACTAAAGACGGACCCACTCAAGCCATTTCTCATTATCCCAAATGTCCATTTCTCAGGGTCATTTACTTCCAGCAAAGCAGCGACACTGTTCATGTCTTGGTCAACTTGGGGACAGTTGCTGTGAGAACAGGTGCGCAGCATCCCACACATCTGTGGATAATTGATAGGTGGGAAGCGGGGGTTAAGAAACAAATTATCATGTGGGTCGGTGTGCCCAGGTGAGCCGAGGGGCACAGAATACCTGATCAGGATGGGTTGGCATCTACATATACCCAGCACCTGATGGCTCTCTGAGCTCTCAGCCCCGGTCTCTATTTATTGGCCACTCCGTCAAAAATGCAACTGTTTAGCCTACTCTAAAACGTGAGACTCCAAGGAACCTAACTTATTGAGGCCGATGCATAGAAAACGGCAATATTTCGATGCTTTTAAGTTTTACTAATACGTCTCATTTTAAAGGATTCTTCGATGCCGTAAAAAAAATGCGACGTACTAAGTGAGAGGATGGGATGTCTGAGGCTGTGGGGGACGCAAAAGGTTTCTTGCAGCCTAATTTGCATGCAAGATGCAAATTAGTGGAGCAAATTGATTTTCCACACTGTTTTTTTTCCTTTTTTCAATTCATGATTGTTCAATCGTATCAAACCAATTACGAAAAGTTAATATATAATATATATATTGGCATCTATATATTATATATATATGCATCTACATATGTATATTATATACAGACACATGCATATATATATATATATATATATATATATATATATATATATATATATATATATATATATATATATATATAATATATATATATATATATGATTTTTCATAAGACATCACAAGAAGGAAGGTGAAATACCACGCAACCTCTGAAGAGACAACTAACACAACACCTGTACCCCCTATTAGACTATTTTACAGGAACTTCTTTTCCACAGCTCATAAAACGGAGGAAAGTGTCCTGAAAGATATTGTTGATAGGAACGTTATCCTTAAAGACAAAAATCAGAAGTTACAATTGACGATTTACTATAAAACCAAAAAAACGGCCAACCTACTCATGAGAAACTCTCCAGACACAAAGCAGAACGCTTTAAAAGAGACCAACGTCGTCTATGCCTTCAAATGCCCACTTGGGGACTGTAAGCCTCAAAGAACTCAGTATATAGGCAAGACAACAACATCTCTTTCCAGGCGATTAACGATGCATAAGCAACAGGGCTCCATTAAGGAACATATAATCTCTTCCCACAACCAGACCATCACCAGAGAAATCTTAACAAACAACACAGAAATCATCGATAGATACAGCGATAGCAGGCGGCTTGACATCTACGAGGCACTACACATCAAGAAGTCAACACCAGCAATCAACAGCCAATTAATGCACAACTATATTCTACCCACTTCAAGACTCCGCACCAATATAGAAGCATCAAGAAATATGGGCCAATAGGCCGTTCGCAGTTACTTCCATTCTTCCCTTTAATTTACCCAATTTATACCCCGTTGTTTCGTGTTCTGTCTTGTGTTGAAAGTTTTGTTCACCTCATCCAAAACTGTTGTAACATATCACCTCACCCAAAATGCGGGTATATAAGATGAAAGCTGTTTAAATCATAGCACAGTAGAACTCTGTTTAGTGTTTGCAGGTTATAGTTATGTGTGTGTGTGTAAACTAAAGTCTTCGAAAATGTAATAAGTTATTACAAAATGCGTTTAAGTGTCGCGTCAGACTAGAAATAAAAATGAATTTTGGAGAATTGATTTTTCAATTACCATCGACATTAAAAGAAACATAAGAAATATTGAGAAAATTCGTGTTAGAATTATTAATCTTACTTTTTCGGTCATATTTAATAATATATGTTTACAAGAAAGACTGCTACCAAATATATATATATATATATATATATATATATATATATATATATATATATATATATATATATATAATCGATTCAAGGGAAAGGGAGGAAGGTTGTAAAGAAATATGAGAGCTATAGTGAAAGAAAAATGTTAGAAATAGGAAATGTAGGAGAAATTATGATAGGAGGCGGGTTGTCCGCCTTGCTGACACGATGTGTGTGTGTTTGGTAGCTAAGCTAAGCTTGCTCTCTCTTGTCAGGAAGGTGTGAGGGAGAGGTGCTTCATACGTATTTCAGAGTTGAGCTCTGGCTCATGGGTACCGCCTGTGTACATGTGCATATGCCTTGATGTTCTGACTTTCCTTTAGTGGGTGGGAGGGGGAGGGGTTCTGGTCTGTATTTGATCTTGAAAGTATGTATTGTCAGGCTTGGTTTCCATCGAGTGGATCCAAGCTCTCGGACCACCAGCTGTGAGAGCGCGGCATCTCATCTTGGAGTAATTTTTCTAGCATTTGGTCTTGTAACATTTCGATGGTATTCCACAGCCTGGTGGTGGCTTGGTGCTGTAGTCTGATGTTCAGTGGTTGTGTGTTCTGGAGTTCATGAACCTCCTGGAGTCTCACTACATCCTTAATAGATGTGCTCGACAGCCAACAGTCTTTCCCTCCCCCCCTCTCCCTCCACTCTGTCGTGCTTGTGCAAGCCTATATTGGTTAAACAAAAACGGACACCCAATCAATAGACAGGTCAGGGTGATAGTTATAATTCTCCACGAACAGAAAGACATCAGTAGGGAACTATGGAACTTTATCTCTCGTTTATTTCACAGGGTTGGGGGGGGGGTTATATCGAGAGGTGTATACCTGTATTTCTCGTGGTATATACACTGAGAATTTAGTCTAGTCTTGGATTATATTCACGATTAAAGTATACTTACCTGTCTATCTGTGTGCTCTCATGGTGGCCCTGTATCCCTCGAGCAGTTGATAGACCTTAACCCAAACTAATCATTTGTTACCAGTATCTATCATTCGCAGAGATTTAAGACATAAAGAAATATTTAATATCAAATCTTTTAGTTTAAGAATAGATGCTCTTCAGGGTGTTAGTACTGGAAACACAACATTGAATATAATTATCTAGTTGGGAGGATCTCTACGTCAATGGCTACCAGGAGGTAGGCTTAGCTGCCAGACGTGTGGCAGAGGGTAGACTTTTCAGGACAGAAGTGTGCAGCAGGAAGTAAGCCTAGCAGGTCAGTGTGGTAGCAGGTAGGCCTAGCTGCACAGTTCAGGAGGTGGCAGCAGGTAGGCCAGCTGCACAGTTCAGGAGTGTGGTGGCAGGTAGGCCTAGCTGCACAGTTCAGGAGTGTGGTGGCAGGTAGGCCTAGCTGCACAGTTCAGGAGTGTGGCAGCAGGTAGGCCTAGCTGCACAGTTCAGGAGTGTGGTAGCAGGGAGGCCTAGCTGCACAGTTCAGGAGTGTGGTGGCAGGTAGGCCTAGCTGCACAGTTCAGGAGTGTGGTGGCAGGTAGGCCTAGCTGCACAGTTCAGGAGTGTGGCAGCAGGTAAGCCTAGCTGCACAGTTCAGGAGTGTGGCAGCAGGTAGGCCTAGCTGCACAGTTCAGGAGTGTGGTAGCAGGTAGGCCTAGCTGCAACAGTTCAGGAGTGTGGCAGCAGGTAGGCCTAGCTGCACAGTTCAGGAGTGTGGTGGCAGGTGGCCTAGCTGCACAGTTCAGGAGTGTGGCAGCAGGTAGGCCTAGCTGCACAGTTCAGGAGTGTGGTGGCAGGTAGGCCTAGCTACACAGTTCAGGAGTGTGGTAGCAGGGAGGGCCTAGCTGCACAGTTCAGGAGTGGCAGCAGGTAGGCCTAGCTGCACAGTTCAGGAGTGTGGTAGCAGGTAGGCCTAGCTGCACAGTCAGGAGTGTGGTAGCAGGTAGGCCTAGCTGCACAATTCAGGAGTGTGGTGGCAGGTAGGCCTAGCTGCACAGTTCAGGAGTGTGGCAGCAGGTAGGCCTAGCTGCACAGTTCAGGAGTGTGGCAGCAGGTAGGCCTAGCTGCACAGTTCAGGAGTGTGGCAGCAGGTAGGCCTAGCTGCACAGTTCAGGAGTGTGGCAGCAGGTAGGCCTAGCTGTACAGTTCAGGAGTGTGGCAGCAGGTAGGCCTAGCTGCACAGTTCAGGAGTGTGGTACCAGGTAGGCCTTCACTTGACTATTTAGAATGACAGAAGATACCTTTAATTAAGGAAGAATGTACACTCGACGAAAGGGAGCAGGAAACTGTTTGATAACGAAAGGAAGTACAAGAGAAGCGTGACGACTAACGGGTGCCATTGGGGACGATATAGGCTATATCGGAAAACCACCAGTAATAGTATTATAATATCATTATTAGTAATGGTGAAATATTAACTTTAATTATTAATACGGAAGAGTAATAATAGTAGTATAAATAA
>WNGS01167840.1:16008082-16036583 GCA_020271785.1 Procambarus virginalis | reverse complement strand
ACAACTAGGTGAGTACACACACACACACCCATATATACCTGCACACATTTACAGACACATATATAGTAACAATTATTAATTAAGCCACACTAGTGTGTGGTGATGCGTTAACGCATGCGTGAGTAGATATGTGCGTGTGCGTGCGTACAGGCGCACGCGTTCACCGACCTGGAACTATGTAACAAGGCAATTGGCTTGATAAGAGAGCAGTCGCAAGAGGGCGTGGGTGGTCACAAGCACACACCACGGACCCACGAAGATCGTTTTCAGATTGTCAAAACCTTAAAAGGTCGTCAGGTTTTGTAGATTTCGCAAAAGCTTTTGACAAATGTGACCATGGAGCCGGTCGGCCGAGCGGACAGCACGCGGGACTTGTGATCCAGTGGTCCCGGGTTCGATCCCAGGCGCCGGCGAGAAACAATGGGCAGAGTTTCTTTCACCCTATGCCCCTGTTACCTAGCAGTAAAATAGGTACCTGGGTGTTAGTCAGCTGTCACGGGCTGCTTCCTGGGGGTGGAGGCCTGGTCGAGGACCGGGCCGCGGGGACACTAAAGCCCCGAAATCATCTCAAGATAACCTCAAGATGGTGTTATTGTACACAAATTGCGTTCAAAAGGAATTACCGGAAAACTAGGCAGATGGATCTACAATTTCCTGACTAACAGAACCCAATGTGTAATAGTCAACAAAATAAAATCCAACCCGTCAACCGTGAAGAGCTCAGTCCCCCAGGGTACTGTGCTTGCTCCAGTACAGTCCCCCAGGGTACTGTGCTTGCTCCAGTACAGTCCCCCAGGGTACTGTACTTGCTCCAGTACAGTCCCCCAGGGTACTGTGCTTGCTCCAGTACAGTCCCCCAGGGTACTGTGCTTGCTCCAGTACAGTCCCCCCGGGTACTGTGCTTGCTCCAGTACAGTCACTCAGGGTACTGTGCTTGCTCCAGTACAGTCCCCCAGGGTACTGTGCTTGCTCCAGTACAGTCCCCCCGGGTACTGTGCTTGCTCCAGTACAGTCCCCCAGGGTACTGTGCTTGCTCCAGTACAGTCCCCCAGGGTACTGTGCTTGCTCCAGTACAGTCCCCCAGGGTACTGTACTTGCTCCAGTACAGTCCCCCAGGGTACTGTGCTTGCTCCAGTACAGTCCCCCAGGGTACTGTGCTTGCTCCAGTACAGTCCCCCAGGGTACTGTACTTGCTCCAGTAGAGTCCCCCGGGTACTGTACTTGCTCCAGTACAGTCCCCCAGGGCACTGTGCTTGCTCCAGTACAGTCCCCCAGGGTACTGTGCTTGCTCCAGTAGAGTCCCCCCAGGGTACTGTGCTTGCTCCAGTACAGTCCCCCAGGGTACTGTGCTTGCTCCAGTACAGTCCCCCAGGGTACTGTGCTTGCTCCAGTACAGTCCCCCAGGGTACTGTGCTTGCTCCAGTACAGTCCCCCAGGGTACTGTGCTTGCTCCAGTACAGTCCCTCAGGGTACTGTGCTTGCTCCAGTACAGTCCCCCAGGGTACTGTGCTTGCTCCAGTACAGTCCCTCAGGGTACTGTGCTTGCTCCAGTACAGTCCCCCAGGGTACTGTGCTTGCTCCAGTACAGTCCCCCAGGGTACTGTGCTTGCTCCAGTACAGTCCCTCAGGGTACTGTGCTTGCTCCAGTACAGTCCCCCAGGGTACTGTGCTTGCTCCAGTACAGTCCCCCAGGGTGCTGTGCTTGCTCCAGTACAGTCCCTCAGGGTACTGTGCTTGCTCCAGTACTTTTTCTCATCCTCATATCGGACATAGACAAGGACACAACCTATAGCACTGTATCATCCTTTGCAGATGACACCAGGATCTTCATGAGAGTAGGCAACATTGAGGACACGGCAAACCTCCAATCAGATGTAGACCAGGTCATTCTATGGGCTGCAGAAAATAACATGGTGCATAACGAAGATAAGTTCCAGCTTAACAAAGATAAGACAGGTATATGCATGCATTAGCCGAGGTCAGACTGTGTTGGACTGGGATGGGTCGGCGGGTCAGGATAGGTAAGTTTTAAACTGTGTGGAATGTGGTGTGAGATGCAGCCATCCCAGCACTCACACACCTGCACACACGTGAAATGGTAATGAGAATTATTACTTGTCATCAATTCTTGGTCATGTGTGGCAGCATGGAAATCAGGCATGTTAGGTGTGGTGCCAGATGTGCTAATTATGGTGCCAGATGTGTTAATTATGGTGCCAGATGTGTTAATTATGGTGCCAGATGTGCTAATTATGGTGCCAGATGTGCTAATTATGGTGCCAGATGTGTTAATTATGGTGCCAGATGTGGTAATTATGGTGCCAGATGTGTTAATTATGGTGCCAGATGTGTTAATTATGGTGCCAGATGTGTTAATTATGGTGCCAGATGTGGTAATTATGGTGCCAGATGTGTTAATTATGGTGCCAGATGTGTTAATGGTGCCAGATGTGGTGCCAGATGTGCTAATTATGGTGCCAGATGTGTTAATTATGGTGCCAGATGTGGTAATTATGGTGCCAGATGTGTTAATTATGGTGCCAGATGTGTTAATTATGGTGCCAGATGTGTTAATTATGGTGCCAGATGTGTTAATTATGGTGCCAGATGTGGTAATTATGGTGCCAGATGTGTTAATTATGGTGCCAGATGTGTTAATTATGGTGCCAGATGTGTTAATTATGGTGCCAGATGTGTTAATTATGGTGCCAGATCTGTTAATTATGGTGCCAGATGTGTTAATTATGGTGCCAGATGTGTTAATTATGGTGCCAGATGTGTTAATTATGGTGCCAGATGTGTTAATTATGGTGCCAGATGTGTTAATTATGGTGCCAGATGTGTTAATTATGGTGCCAGATGTGTTAATTATGGTGCCAGATGTGGTAATTATGGTGTCAGATGTGGTAATTATGGTGCCAGATGTGGTAATTATGGTGCCAGATGTGTTAATTATGGTGCCAGATGTGGTAATTATGGTGCCAGATGTGTTATGGTGCCAGATGTGTAAATTATGGTGCCAGATGTGCTAATTATGGTGCCAGATGTGTTAATTATGGTGTCAGATGTGCTAATTATGGTGTCAGATGTGGTAATTATGGTGTCAGATGTGTTAATTATGGTGTCAGATGTGCTAATTATGGTGCCAGATGTGTTAATTATGGTGTCAGATGTACTAATTATGGTGTCAGATGTGTTAATTATGGTGTCAGATGTGCTAATTATGGTGTCAGATGTGTTAATTATGGTGTCAGATGTGTTAATTATGGTGTCAGATGTGTTAATTATGGTGTCAGATGTGCTAATTATGGTGTCAGATGTGTTAATTATGGTGCCAGATGTACTAATTATGGTGTCAGATGTGTTAATTATGGTGCCAGATGTGTTAATTATGGTGTCAGATGTGCTAATTATGGTGTCAGATGTGTTAATTATGGTGTCAGATGTGCTAATTATGGTGTCAGATGTGTTAATTATGGTGCCAGATGTGCTAATTATGGTGCCAGATGTGCTAATTATGGTGCCAGATGTGTTAATTATGGTGTCAGATGTGCTAATTATGGTGCCAGATGTGTTAATTATGGTGCCAGATGTGTTAATTATGGTGCCAGATGTACTAATTATGGTGCCAGATGTACTAATTATGGTGCCAGATGTGTTAATTATGGTGCCAGATGTGTTAATTATGGTGCCAGATGTGTTAATTATGGTGCCAGATGTGTTAATTATGGTGTCAGATGTGCTAATTATGGTGCCAGATGTGTTAATTATGGTGCCAGATGTGTTAATTATGGTGCCAGATGTACTAATTATGGTGCCAGATGTGTTAATTATGGTGCCAGATGTGTTAATTATGGTGCCAGATGTACTAATTATGGTGCCAGATGTGTTAATTATGGTGCCAGATGTACTAATTATGGTGCCAGATGTGTTAATTATGGTGCCAGATGTACTAATTATGGTGCCAGATGTGCTAATTATGGTGTCAGATGTGTTAATTATGGTGTCATATGTGCTAATTATGGTGTCAGATGTGTTAATTATGGTGCCAGATGTGTTAATTATGGTGCCAGATGTACTAATTATGGTGTCAGATGTGCTAATTATGGTGCCAGATGTGCTAATTATGGTGTCAGATGTGCTAATTATGGTGTCAGATGTGTTAATTATGGTGCCAGATGTACTAATTATGGTGTCAGATGTGCTAATTATGGTGCCAGATGTGTTAATTATGGTGCCAGATGTACTAATTATGGTGCCAGATGTACTAATTATGGTGCCAGATGTGTTAATTATGGTGCCAGATGTACTAATTATGGTGCCAGATGTACTAATTATGGTGCCAGATGTACTAATTATGGTGCCAGATGTACTAATTATGGTGCCAGATGTGTTAATTATGGTGCCAGATGTACTAATTATGGTGCCAGATGTACTAATTATGGTGCCAGATGTACTAATTATGGTGTCAGATGTACTAATTATGGTGCCAGATGTACTAATTATGGTGCCAGATGTGTTAATTATGGTGCCAGATGTACTAATTATGGTGCCAGATGTGTTAATTATGGTGCCAGATGTGTTAATTATGGTGCCAGATGTACTAATTATGGTGTCAGATGTGCTAATTATGGTGCCAGATGTGCTAATTATGGTGTCAGATGTGCTAATTATGGTGTCAGATGTGTTAATTATGGTGCCAGATGTACTAATTATGGTGTCAGATGTGTTAATTATGGTGCCAGATGTGTTAATTATGGTGCCAGATGTACTAATTATGGTGCCAGATGTACTAATTATGGTGCCAGATGTGTTAATTATGGTGCCAGATGTACTAATTATGGTGCCAGATGTACTAATTATGGTGCCAGATGTACTAATTATGGTGCCAGATGTACTAATTATGGTGCCAGATGTACTAATTATGGTGCCAGATGTGTTAATTATGGTGCCAGATGTACTAATTATGGTGCCAGATGTACTAATTATGGTGCCAGATGTACTAATTATGGTGTCAGATGTACTAATTATGGTGCCAGATGTACTAATTATGGTGCCAGATGTGTTAATTATGGTGCCAGATGTACTAATTATGGTGCCAGATGTACTAATTATGGTGCCAGATGTACTAATTATGGTGCCAGATGTGTTAATTATGGTGCCAGATGTACTAATTATGGTGCCAGATGTACTAATTATGGTGCCAGATGTGTAATTATGGTGCCAGATGTACTAATTATGGTGCCAGATGTACTAATTATGGTGCCAGATGTACTAATTATGGTGCCAGATGTACTAATTATGGTGCCAGATGTACTAATTATGGTGCCAGATGTACTAATTATGGTGCCAGATGTACTAATTATGGTGCCAGATGTACTAATTATGGTGCCAGATGTACTAATTATGGTGCCAGATGTGATAATTATGGTGCCAGATGTACTAATTATGGTGCCAGATGTGATAATTATGGTGCCAGATGTACTAATTATGGAGCCAGATGTACTAATTATGGTGCCAGATGTGTTAATTATGGTGCCAGATGTGTTATGGAGTTCTCACGGACATCACCACTCGTCCGGCCCGGTCACCACCTGTGTACTCACCTAGTTGTGCTTGCGGGGGTTGAGCTTCGGCTCTTTGGTCCCGCCTCTCAACTGTCAATCACCTGGTGTACAGATTCCTGAGCCTATTGGGCTCTGTGTAGTAACACTACTCCAGTACACAGTAAGGGTAGTGGACCACGGGGTGTAGTAACACTACTCCAGTACACAGTAGGGGTAGTGGACCACGGGGTGTTGTAACACTACTCCAGTACACAGTAAGGGTAGTGGACCACGTGGTGTTGTAACACTACTCCAGTACACAGTAAGGGTAGTGGACCACGTGGTGTTGTAACACTACTCCAGTACACAGTAAGGGTAGTGGACCACGGGGTGTTGTAACACTACTCCAGTACACAGTAAGGGTAGTGGACCACGGGGTGTTGTAACACTACTCCAGTACACAGTAAGGGTACTGGACCACGGGGTGTTGTAACACTACTCCAGTACACAGTAAGGGTAGTGGACCACGGGGTGTTGTAACACTACTCCAGTACACAGTAAGGGTAGTGGACCACGGGGTGTAGTAACACTACTCCAGTACACAGTAAGGGTAGTGGACCACGTGGTGTTGTAACACTACTCCAGTACACAGTAAGGGTAGTGGACCACGGGGTGTTGTAACACTACTCCAGTACACAGTAAGGGTAGTGGACCACGTGGTGTTGTAACACTACTCCAGTACACAGTAAGGGTACTGGACCACGGGGTGTTGTAACACTACTCCAGTACACAGTAAGGGTAGTGGACCACGGGGTGTTGTAACACTACTCCAGTACACAGTAAGGGTACTGGACCACGGGGTGTTGTAACACTACTCCAGTACACAGTAAGGGTACTGGACCACGGGGTGTTGTAACACTACTCCAGTACACAGTAAGGGTAGTGGACCACGGGGTGTTGTAACACTACTCCAGTACACAGTAAGGGTAGTGGACCACTGGGTGTAGTAACACTACTCCAGTACACAGTAAGGGTAGTGGACCACTGGGTGTAGTAACACTACTCCAGTACACAGTAAGGGTAGTGGACCACGGGGTGTTGTAACACTACTCCAGTACACAGTAAGGGTAGTGGACCACGGGGTGTAGTAACACTACTCCAGTACACAGTAAGGGTACTGGACCACGGGGTGTTGTAACACTACTCCAGTACACAGTAAGGGTACTGGACCACGGGGTGTTGTAACACTACTCCAGTACACAGTAAGGGTAGTGGACCACGGGGTGTTGTAACACTACTCCAGTACACAGTAAGGGTAGTGGACCACGGGGTGTTGTAACACTACTCCAGTACACAGTAAGGGTAGTGGACCACGGGGTGTTGTAACACTACTCCAGTACACAGTAAGGGTAGTGGACCACGGGGTGTTGTAACACTACTCCAGTACACAGTAAGGGTAGTGGACCACGGGGTGTTGTAACACACTACTCCAGTACACAGTAAGGGTACTGGACCACGGGGTGTTGTAACACACTACTCCAGTACACAGTAAGGGTAGTGGACCACGGGGTGTTGTAACACACTACTCCAGTACACAGTAAGGGTAGTGGACCACGGGGTGTTGTAACACTACTCCAGTACACAGTAAGGGTAGTGGACCACGGGGTGTTGTAACGCTACTCCAGTACACAGTAAGGGTAGTGGACCACGGGGGTGTAGTAACACTACTCCAGTACACAGTAAGGGTACTGGACCACGGGGTGTAGTAACACTACTCCAGTACACAGTAAGGGTACTGGTCCACGGGGTGTAGTAACACTACTCCAGTACACAGTAAGGGTACTGGTCCACGGGGTGTAGTAACACTACTCCAGTACACAGTAAGGGTACTGGACCACGGGGTGTAGTAACACTACTCCAGTACACAGTAAGGGTACTGGTCCACGGGGTGTAGTAACACTACTCCAGTACACAGTAAGGGTACTGGACCACGGGGTGTAGTAACACTACTCCAGTACACAGTAAGGGTAGTGGACCACGGGGTGTAGTAACACTACTCCAGTACACAGTAAGGGTACTGGTCCACGGGGTGTAGTAACACTACTCCAGTACACAGTAAGGGTAGTGGACCACGGGGTGTTGTAACACTACTCCAGTACACAGTAAGGGTAGTGGACCACGGGGGTGTAGTAACACTACTCCAGTACACAGTAAGGGTAGTGGACCACGGGGTGTTGTAACACACTACTCCAGTACACAGTAAGGGTAGTGGACCACGGGGTGTTGTAACACTACTCCAGTACACAGTAAGGGTAGTGGACCACGGGGTGTTGTAACACACTACTCCAGTACACAGTAAGGGTACTGGACCACGGGGTGTTGTAACACTACTCCAGTACACAGTAAGGGTAGTGGACCACGGGGTGTTGTAACACACTACTCCAGTACACAGTAAGGGTACTGGACCACGGGGTGTTGTAACACTACTCCAGTACACAGTAAGGGTAGTGGACCATGGGGTGTTGTAACACACTACTCCAGTACACAGTAAGGGTACTGGACCACGGGGTGTAGTAACACTACTCCAGTACACAGTAAGGCAGGGTGTAAGAACACACTGGTGAGGACACACACCGCGGGGCCACTGGCCTACACACCTGTATCTACACAACACTTGCAGAGCTCCACCTACACATAACTACACAAGGCACCACACACACACATATACACACAGGTAAATACGTGTACATGCATATGCCTACATGTACCTATACGCACATCTCTTGCTAGAAAACTCTGTAGGAACATTGGAGCTATATATAGCCTCCCTTTCACTGACGCTACTATATGAGATTCAAAGACACTGTGTTCGAGTTACGTCTATGGCTTCAGTTATGGGTAATGACATTTATCAGTTGTTCTATGATTAAGAATGAGAGAAATGCAGTGATTGTGGGGGGATCATTTTTGTGATGTGACACAGCTGTGATTCTCAAAGCTGCAACCCCTGTCACATCTCTTTGTTTATATCTGACATTGTAAATATTATCCGAACACAGCGGGATTTGACCCAAACAGCTGTTCTGGCGAAGGTACACGTGGGAGTGTTCGACACACACACACACACACACACACACACACACACACACACACACACACACACACACACACACACACAGGGGCCAGGTAGGGGCCAGGTAGCCTGGTGGATATCGCGCAGGACTTGTAATTCTGTGGCGCGGGTTCGATTCCCGCACCCGGCAGAAACAAATGGGCAAAGTTTCTTTCACCCTGAATGCCCCTGTTACCTAGCAGTAAATAGGTACCTGGGAGTTAGTCAGCTGTCACGGGCTGCTTCCTGGGGTGTGTGTGTGGTGTGGGGGAAAAAAAAAAAAAAAAGTAGTTAGTGTAGTTAGTAAACAGTTGATTGACAGTTGAGAGGCGGGCCGAAAGAGCAAAGCTCAACCCCCGTAAAATACAACTAAGTGAATACAACTAAGTGAATACACACACACATACCCTCCCATACCCTCCCTATTCCTCCTCCCCCCTCACCCCGTATCCTCCATGTCCCCCCTATCTCCTTAACCCACACCCTACCCGTTCCCCCTTCCCTTAAACCCCCACCCCCCACCCCAAAACCCTCTGCGACCCTGCAAACCACCTCACAGATCCTCTCACCCACGGAACAGCTTCCCACACCAGTAGAATACTCGCCAAGAAAGGGATATGTAAATGAACAGAAGAAAGTGAGCTTCAAGGCGATGTACACTAACATAGATGGGATTACAAATAAAACTAGTGAACTTGGAGAGTGGGCACTAGAAGAAAACCCAGACATAATAGCACTCACAGAAACAAAGCTAACGAAAATCATAACAAATGCAGTGTTTCCACAGGGCTACTATGTAGTGAGGAAAGAGAGAGAAGGGAGAGGAGGAGGTGGTGTGGCTTTGCTACTAAGAGAAGGTTGGAGTTTCGAAGAGATGGTAATTCAGAACTGTGAAGGTTTCAGGGACTACATATCAGGCACCATTGCAACTGGAGGACAGAAAATTATAATAGTAGTCATATATAACCCCCCACCGAATGACAGAAGACCCAGACAGGAATATGATAGAAACAACATGGCCACCATCAATATAATAGAGAGAGCAGCTTCTGTGGCTAGCAGGAACGGATCCAGACTTCTAATCATGGGAGACTTCAACCATGGGAAGATAGATTGGGGGAACAGAGACCCACACGGAGGCCCAGACACGTGGAGAGCTAAGCTGCTGGATGTGGCAACAAGAAACTTTCTAAGTCAACACGTCAAGGGACCGACAAGAATGAGAGGAGGGGATGTACCAGCCTTGCTGGATTTGATATTTACCCTAAATGAGTCGGATATAAGGGAAGTTAAGTTGGAAGCCCCCTTGGGAATGAGTGATCATAGTGTATTGAGCTTTGAGTACCTGGTTGAGCTAGGAATTATCACCCCCAAAAAGAACTGGGAACCAAAGGGCTGGCGTACAGAAAGGGAAACTATGAGGAGATGAATAAATTCCTATGGGATATACATTGGGACACAGAACTCGGAACCAAGTCCGTACAAGACATGATGGACTATGTCACCCAAAAATGTCAGGAGGCTGTAAGCAGGTTTGTCCCAGCCCAACAGGAAAAACAGAGAAGCAAAGGAAGAATCCGTGGTTTAATAGGGAATGTATGAAAGCAAAAGAGCTGAACAAAAGGGCATGGAGGAACTTTCGTAATAACAGAACACCAGAAAGTAGAGAGAGATACCAGAGAACCAGGAACGAGTATGTCAGTGTGAGAAGAGCAGCTGAGAAAAGGTATGAAAATGATATAGCTAACAAAGCCAAGACTGAACCAAAGCTACTACACAGTCACATCAGGAGGAAGACAACAGTGAAGGAACAGGTGATTAAACTTAGGGTGGGCGAGGACAGGTACACAGAGAATGACAAAGAGGTGTGTGAAGAACTCAACAAAAGGTTCCAGGAGGTCTTTACAATAGAACAGGGAGATATCACGGCGCTGGGAGAGGTGGCAGCAAACCAGGTGACCTTGGATAGGTTCGAAATTACAAGAGATGAGGTCAAAAAGCACCTATTGGAGCTGGATGTGAGAAAAGCTGTTGGGCCGGATGGAATCTCGCCATGGGTATTGAAAGAGTGTGCAGGAGCACTTTGCTTACCACTCTCCATAGTGTATAGTAAGTCACTGGAAACGGGGGACCTACCAGAAATATGGAAGACTGCTAATGTAGTACCAATATACAAAAAGGGTGACAGACAAGAGGCACTGAACTACAGGCCAGTGTCCTTAACTTGTATACCATGCAAGGTGATGGAGAAGATTGTGAGAAAAAACCTAGTAACACATCTGGAGAGAAGAGACTTCGTGACAACCCATCAACATGGGTTCAGGGAGGGTAAATCTTGCCTTACAGGCTTGATAGAATTCTACGATCAGGTGACAAGAATTAAGCAAGAAAGAGAAGGGTGGGCGGACTGCATTTTTTTGGACTGTCGGAAAGCCTTTGACACAGTACCCCATAAAAGGTTGATGCATAAGCTGGAGAAACAGGCAGGAGTAACAGGTAGGGCGCTCCAGTGGATAAGGGAGTACCTAAGCAATAGGAAGCAGAGAGTTACAGTGAGGGGTGAGACCTCAGACTGGCGTGAAGTCACCAGTGGAGTCCCACAGGGCTCTGTACTTGGACCTATCCTGTTTCTGATATACGTAAATGATCTCCCAGAGGGTATAGACTCATTCCTCTCAATGTTTGCTGACGACGCCAAAATTATGAGAAGGATTAAGACAGAGGAGGACAGCTTGAGACTTCAAGAAGACCTGGACAAGCTGCAGGAATGGTCGAACAAATGGCTGTTAGAGTTTAACCCAAGCAAATGTAATGTAATGAAGATAGGGGTAGGAAGCAGGAGACCAGATACAAGGTATCATTTGGGAGATGAAATACTTCAAGAGTCAGAGAGAGAGAAAGACCTGGGGGTTGATATCACGCCAGACCTGTCCCCTGAAGCTCATATCAAGAGGATAACATCAGCAGCATATGCCAGGTTGGCTAACATAAGAACGGCCTTTAGAAACTTGTGTAAGGAATCTTTCAGAACATTATATACCACATATGTCAGACCAATCCTGGAGTATGCGGCTCCAGCATGGAGTCCCTATCTAGTCAAGCATAAGACTAAACTGGAAAAGGTTCAAAGGTTTGCCACCAGACTAGTACCCGAGCTGAGAGGTATGAGCTACGAGGAGCGACTGCAGGAATTAAACCTCACTTCGTTGGAAGACAGAAGAGTTAGGGGGGACATGATCACCACATTCAAGATTCTCAGGGGAATCGACAGGGTTGATAAAGACAGGCTGTTTAACACAAGGGGCACACGCACTAGGGGACACAGGTGGAAACTGAGTGCCCAAATGAGCCACAGAGATATTAGAAAGAACTTTTTTAGTGTCAGAGTGGTTGACAAATGGAATGCATTAGGAAGCGATGTGGTGGAGGCTGACTCCATACACAGTTTCAATGTAGATATGATAGAGCCCATTAGGCTCAGGAAACTGTACACCTGTTGATTGACGGTTGAGAGGCGGGACCAAAGAGCCAGAGCTCAACCCCCGCAAGCACAACTAGGTGAGTACAACTAGGTGAGTACACCACCCACACCACAACAACACGGGGGGCCAGGTAGCCTGGTGGATAGCGCGCAGGGCTCGTATTCTGTGGCGCGGGTTCGATTCCCGCACCCGGCAGAACAAATAGGCAAAGTTTCCTTNGAGAAGGTTTTCAGGTTAGGCTGGTACAACAAGGACAGAGACCGCCTGATAAAGATAGTGTTTGCAAACGAGACCACTAAGAAGAATATTCTAGCAAGGAAGAGCGCACTGCAATATGTGTGAGAATACAAAGAAGTATTCCTTCAGAGGGAAATGACGAGGGAAGAGAGAGCCATGGGGCAGACAGAAGCAAGGGAAGAAGCGCAGGGTGAGAGAAGAAAACCAGGAAATCATAGCACAAATACAAACATTCCCAGTAGTGAGGGGGAGCCCACAACCAGCATTTCAGCAAAACCACCACCCTCCTCTGTGTAGAAACACTCCCTACCCTCACCCTCCCTGTCTCCCACTCAAATGCTCAGTCAACCCTCCCTCCCTCTCACCTGTCACCCCTTCCCCATTTCCATCATGTCCCCCTCCCCCCATTCCCTCCTTGTTCCCCTTCCCTCTTCTTCTCATACCCTCCCTGCCCCCACCCCCTCACCCCATATCCTCCATGTCCTCCCTCCCTCCTTACCTCCTGTCCCCCCTTTCCCATGACCTCCCACCCCTCACCCCAATATCCTCTCAGACCCTGTTAACCACCTCACAAATCTTCACACCTATGGAACAGCTTCCCCATAAGCAGAACGCTCACCAAGCAGACACTAGAATAAAAAGAAGAAAGTGAGCTTCAAGGCAATGTACACTAACATAGATGGGATTACACATAAAACAAGTGAACTCGGAGAATGGGCACTAGAAGAAAACCCAGACATAATAGCGCTCACAGAAACAAAGCTAACAAAATCCATAACAAATGTAGTGTTTCCACAGGACTACTATGCAGTGAGGAAAGAGAAAGAAGGAAGAGGAGGAGGTGGTGTAGCTTTGCTGATAAGAAAAGGCTGAAGTTTTGATATGGTTATTCAGGGCTGTGAAGGTTTCAGTGACTACGTAACACATATCATAGCAACTGGAGGACAAAAACTTATAGTAGTAGTCATATATAACCCCCCACCAAATGACAGACGACCAGACAGGAATATGATAGAAAAAAAACATGGCCACCATTAATATAATAGAGAGAGCAGCTTTTGTCGCTAGCAGGAACGGATCCAGATTACTAACCATGGGAGACTTCAACCATGGGAAGATAGATTGGGAGAACGGAGACACACACGGAGGACCAGACACATGGAGAGCTAAGCTTCTGGACGTGGCAACAAGAAATTTTCTAAGCCAACACATCAAGGGACCAACAAGAATGAGGAGAAGATGAACTAGCCAAGCTTGATATGACATTTACCCTAAATTGATCACAGTGTATTCATCTTTGAGTTCCTGGTAGAGCTAGGATTTATCTTCCCCTAAAAAGAACTATGAAACAAAGGGTTGGCATACCGAAAGAGAAATTATGAGGAGATGTGAAAATTCCTAAGGGATTTACCATATGACACAGAACTCAGAACTAAGTCCGTACATGACACGATGGACTTGGTCACCCAAAAGTGTCAGGAGGCAGTAAACAGGTTTATCCCGGCTCGACAGGAAAAAAAACGAGAAGCAAAAGAAGAATCCATGGTATAATAGGGCATGTATGGAAGCAAAGGAACTGAACAAAAGGCAGTGGAGGAACTTCCGAAATAACAGAACACCAGAAAGCATAGAGATACCAGAGAACTGGGAATGGGTATGCTAGTGTGAGAAGAAAAGCAGAGAAAAAGTATGAAAATGATAAGTACACAGAGAAAGACAAAGAGGTGTGTGAAGAACTCAACAAGAAATTCCAGGAGGTCTTCACAATAGAACGAGGTGAACTCACTGCGTTAGGAGAGGTGGCAGTAAACCAGACGGCCTTGGAAGGGTTCGAAATTACCAGAGATGAGGTCAAGAGGCATCTGTTGGATCTGGACTTAAGAAAGGCTGGTGGACTGGACGGAATTTCACCGTGGGTATTGAAAAGAGTGTGCAGAAGCACTTTGCTTGCCACTCTCCATACTGTATAGTAGGTCATTGGACATGGGAGGCCTACCAGAAATATGGAAGACGGCTAATGTAGTCTCAATATACAAAAAGGGTGACACACAAGAGGCACTGAACTACAGGCCAGTGTCCTTAACTTGTATACCATGCAAGGTTATTGGGAAAAATCGTGAGAAAAAACCTAGTAACACATCTGGAGAGAAGAGACTTTGTGACAACCCAGCAACATGGGTTCAGGGAGGGTAAATCTTGCCTCACTGGCTTAACAGAATTCTACGATCACGTTACAAAGATTAAGCAAGAAAAAGGGAGATGGGCGGACTACATTTTCTTGGACAGTCGGAAAGCCTTCAAACCCTTCATGTAAACTGCACCTACTATCAAGAAGACGACGACACCGTACCCCATAAGAGGCTTTTGCATAAGCTAGAGAGACAGGCAGGAGTAACTGGTAGGGTGCTTCAGTGGATAAGGGCTCTGCTTCCTAAGCAATAGGAAGCAGAGAGTTACAGTGAGGGGTGAGACCTCAGACTGGAGTGAAGTCACCAGTGGAGTCCCACAGGGCTCTGTACTCGGACCTATCCTGTTTCTGATATTAAGACAGAGGAGAACAGCTTGAGGCTTCAAGAAGACCTGGATAAGCTGAAGGAATGGTCGAACAAATGGTTGTTAGAGTTTAACCCAAGCAAATATAATGTAATGAAGATAGGTATAGGGAGCAGGAGACCAGATACTAGGTATCATTTGGGAGATAAAATTATCCAAGAATCAGAGAGAGAGAGAGAAAGACTTGGGGGTTGATATCACACCAGACCTGTCCCCCGAAACCCATATCAAGAGGATAACATCAGCGGCATATGCCAGATTGACTAACATAAGAACGGGCTTTAGAAATTTGTGTAAGGAATCATTCAGAACTTTCTATACCACATATGTCAGACCAATCTTGGAGTATGCAGCTCCAGCATGGAGTCCATATCTAGTTAAGCATAAGCCTAAACTGTAAAAGGTTCAAAGGTTTGCCACCAGACTAGTATCTGAACTGAGGGGTATGAGCTACGAGGAGAGACTACGGGAATTATACCTCACGTCTTTGGAAGACAGAAGAGTTAGAGGGGACATGATCACCACATACAAGATTCTCTAAGGAATTGATGGGGTAGATAAAGACAGGCTATTTAACACAAGGGGCACACGCACTAGGGGACACAGGTGGAAATTGAGTGCCCAAATGAGCCACAGAGATATTAGAAAGAACTTTTTTATTGTCAGAGTGGTTGACAAATGGAATGCACTAGGAAGTGATGTGGTGGAGGCTGACTCAATACGCAGTTTCAAGTGTAGATAT
This sequence comes from Procambarus virginalis, assembly GCA_020271785.1. Taxonomy (NCBI): domain Eukaryota; kingdom Metazoa; phylum Arthropoda; class Malacostraca; order Decapoda; family Cambaridae; genus Procambarus; species Procambarus virginalis. The sequence goes on along the minus strand of WNGS01167840.1, from coordinate 16,020,911 downwards.
GATAGAGCCCAATAGGCTCAGGAACCTGTACATCAGTTGATTGATGGTTGAGAGGCGGGACCAAAGAGCCAGAGCTCAACCCCCCCGCAAGCACAACTAGGTGAGTACACACACACCCATATATACCTGCACACATTTACAGACACATATATAGTAACAATTATTAAGCCACACTAGTGTGTGGTGATACGTTAACGCATGCGTGAGTAGATATGTGCGTGTGCGTGCGTACAGGCGCACGCGTTCACCGACCTGGAACTATGTAACAAGGCAATTGGCTTGATAAGAGAGCAGTCGCAAGAGGGCGTGGGTGGTCACAAGCACACACCACGGACCAACGAAGATCGTTTTCTGATTGTCAAAACCTTAAAAGGTCGTCAGGTTTTGTAGATTTCGCAAAAGCTTTTGACAAATGTGACCATGGAGCCGGTCGGCCGAGCGGACAGCACGCGGGACTTGTGATCCAGTGGTCCCGGGTTCGATCCCAGGCGCCGGCGAGAAACAATGGGCAGAGTTTCTTTCACCCTATGCCCCTGTTACCTAGCAGTAAAATAGGTACCTAGGTGTTAGTCAGCTGTCACGGGCTGCTTCCTGGGGGTGGAGGCCTGGTCGAGGACCGGGCCGCGGGGACACTAAAGCCCCGAAATCATCTCAAGATAACCTCAAGATGGTGTTATTGTACACAAATTGCGTTCAAAAGGAATTACCAGAAAACTAGGCAGATGGATCTACAATTTCCTGACTAACAGAACCCAATGTGTAATAGTCAACAAAATAAAATCCTGTCCATCAACCGTGAAGAGCTCAGTCCCCCAGGGTACTGTGCTTGCTCCAGTACAGTCCCCCAGGGTACTGTGCTTGCTCCAGTACAGTCCCCCAGGGTACTGTGCTTGCTCCAGTACAGTCCCCCAGGGTACTGTGCTTGCTCCAGTACAGTCCCCCAGGGTACTGTGCTTGCTCCAGTACAGTCCCCCAGGGTACTGTGCTTGCTCCAGTACAGTCCCCCAGGGTACTGTGCTTGCTCCAGTACAGTCCCCCAGGGTACTGTGCTTGCTCCAGTACAGTCCCCCAGGGTACTGTGCTTGCTCCAGTACAGTCCCACAGGGTACTGTGCTTGCTCCAGTACAGTCCCCCAGGGTACTGTACTTGCTCCAGTACAGTCCCCCAGGGTACTGTACTTGCTCCAGTACAGTCCCCCAGGGTACTGTGCTTGCTCCAGTACAGTCCCCCAGGGTACTGTGCTTGCTCCAGTACAGTCCCCCAGGGTACTGTGCTTGCTCCAGTACAGTCCCCCAGGGTACTGTGCTTGCTCCAGTACAGTCCCCCAGGGTACTGTGCTTGCTCCAGTACAGTCCCCCAGGGTACTGTGCTTGCTCCAGTACAGTCCCCCAGGGTACTGTGCTTGCTCCAGTACAGTCCCCAGGGTACTGTGCTTGCTCCAGTACAGTCCCCCAGGGTACTGTGCTTGCTCCAGTACAGTCCCCCAGGGTACTGTGCTTGCTCCAGTACAGTCCCCCAGGGTACTGTGCTTGCTCCAGTACAGTCCCCCAGGGTACTGTGCTTGCTCCAGTACAGTCCCCCAGGGTACTGTGCTTGCTCCAGTACAGTCCCTCAGGGTACTGTGCTTGCTCCAGTACTCCCCCAGGGTACTGTGCTTGCTCCAGTACAGTCCCCCAGGGTACTGTGCTTGCTCCAGTACAGTCCCCCAGGGTACTGTGCTTGCTCCAGTACAGTCCCCCAGGGTACTGTGCTTGCTCCAGTACAGTCCCCCAGGGTACTGTGCTTGCTCCAGTACAGTCCCCCAGGGTACTGTGCTTGCTCCAGTACAGTCCCCCAGGGTACTGTGCTTGCTCCAGTACAGTCCCCCAGGGTACTGTGCTTGCTCCAGTACAGTCCCCCAGGGTACTGTACTTGCTCCAGTAGAGTCCCCCAGGGTACTGTACTTGCTCCAGTACAGTCCCCCAGGGTACTGTGCTTGCTCCAGTACAGTCCCCCGGGTACTGTGCTTGCTCCAGTACAGTCCCCCAGGGTACTGTGCTTGCTCCAGTACAGTCCCCCAGGGTACTGTGCTTGCTCCAGTACAGTCCCCCAGGGTACTGTGCTTGCTCCAGTACAGTCCCCCAGGGTACTGTGCTTGCTCCAGTACAGTCCCCCAGGGTACTGTGCTTGCTCCAGTACAGTCCCCCAGGGTACTGTGCTTGCTCCAGTACAGTCCCCCAGGGTACTGTGCTTGCTCCAGTACAGTCCCCCAGGGTACTGTGCTTGCTCCAGTACAGTCCCCAGGGTACTGTGCTTGCTCCAGTAGAGTCCCCCAGGGTACTGTGCTTGCTCCAGTACAGTCCCCCAGGGTACTGTGCTTGCTCCAGTACAGTCCCCAGGGTACTGTGCTTGCTCCAGTACTCTCCCCCAGGGTACTGTGCTTGCTCCAGTACAGTCCCCCAGGGTACTGTGCTTGCTCCAGTACAGTCCCCCAGGGTACTGTGCTTGCTCCAGTACAGTCCCCCAGGGTACTGTGCTTGCTCCAGTACAGTCCCCCAGGGTACTGTGCTTGCTCCAGTACAGTCCCCCAGGGTACTGTGCTTGCTCCAGTACAGTCCCCCAGGGTACTGTGCTTGCTCCAGTACAGTCCCCCAGGGTACTGTGCTTGCTCCAGTACAGTCCCCCAGGGTACTGTGCTTGCTCCAGTACAGTCCCCCAGGGTACTGTGCTTGCTCCAGTACAGTCCCCCAGGGTACTGTGCTTGCTCCAGTACAGTCCCCCAGGGTACTGTGCTTGCTCCAGTACAGTCCCCCAGGGTACTGTGCTTGCTCCAGTACAGTCCCCCAGGGTACTGTGCTTGCTCCAGTACAGTCCCCCAGGGTACTGTGCTTGCTCCAGTACAGTCCCCCAGGGTACTGTGCTTGCTCCAGTACAGTCCCCCAGGGTACTGTGCTTGCTCCAGTACAGTCCCCCAGGGTACTGTGCTTGCTCCAGTACAGTCCCCCAGGGTACTGTGCTTGCTCCAGTACAGTCCCCCAGGGTACTGTGCTTGCTCCAGTACAGTCCCCCAGGGTACTGTGCTTGCTCCAGTACAGTCCCCCAGGGTACTGTGCTTGCTCCAGTACAGTCCCCCAGGGTACTGTGCTTGCTCCAGTACAGTCCCCCAGGGTACTGTGCTTGCTCCAGTACAGTCCCCCAGGGTACTGTGCTTGCTCCAGTACAGTCCCCCAGGGTACTGTGCTTGCTCCAGTACAGTCCCCCAGGGTACTGTGCTTGCTCCAGTACAGTCCCCCAGGGTACTGTGCTTGCTCCAGTACAGTCCCCCAGGGTACTGTGCTTGCTCCAGTACAGTCCCCCAGGGTACTGTGCTTGCTCCAGTACAGTCCCCCAGGGTACTGTGCTTGCTCCAGTACAGTCCCCCAGGGTACTGTGCTTGCTCCAGTACAGTCCCCCAGGGTACTGTGCTTGCTCCAGTACAGTCCCCCAGGGTACTGTGCTTGCTCCAGTACAGTCCCCCAGGGTACTGTGCTTGCTCCAGTACAGTCCCCCAGGGTACTGTGCTTGCTCCAGTACAGTCCCTCAGGGTACTGTGCTTGCTCCAGTACAGTCCCCAGGGTACTGTGCTTGCTCCAGTACAGTCCCCCAGGGTACTGTGCTTGCTCCAGTACTTTTCTCATCCTTATATCGGACATAGACAAGAACACAACCTATAGCACTGAATCAACCTTTGCAGATGACACTAGGATCTTCATGAGAGTAGGCAACATAGAGGACACGGCGAACCTCCAGTCAGATGTAGATCAGGTCATTCTATGGGCTGCAGAAAATAACATGATGCTTTACGAAGATATTTTCCAGCTTAACAAAGATAAGACAGGTATATGCATGCATTAGCCGAGGTCAGACTGTGTTGGGCTGGAATGGGTCGGCGGGTCAGGATAGGTAAGTTTTAAGCTGTGTGGAATGTGGTGTGAGATGTAGCCATCCCAGCACTCACACACCTGCACACACGTGAAATGGTAATGAGAATTATTACTTGTCATCAATTCTTGGTCATGTGTGGCAGCATGGAATCAGGCATGTTAGGTGTGGTGCCAGATGTGTTAATTATGGTGCCAGATGTGTTAATTATGGTGCCAGATGTGTTAATTATGGTGCCAGATGTGTTAATTATGGTGCCAGATGTGTTAATTATGGTGCCAGATGTGTTAATTATGGTGCCAGATGTGTTAATTATGGTGCCAGATCTGTTAATTATGGTGCCAGATGTGTTAATTATGGTGCCAGATGTACTAATTATGGTGCCAGATGTGTTAATTATGGTGCCAGATGTGCTAATTATGGTGCCAGATGTGCTAATTATGGTGCCAGATGTGTTAATTATGGTGCCAGATGTGCTAATTATGGTGCCAGATCTGTTAATTATGGTGCCAGATGTGCTAATTATGGTGCCAGATCTGTTAATTATGGTGCCAGATGTACTAATTATGGTGTCAGATGTGCTAATTATGGTGCCAGATGTGCTAATGNACAGGTGCATTAGGTGATAGGAAATGCACCCCAACCATTTCTGTCCCGCCCGGGATTCAAACCGGAATTCACGATTATGAGTGGAGAACCAAGCCCACTGTACCACCAGGACCCTCAACCGGGATTGGTTTAACTAAGAGAGTTACAGTATTGATAAGCCTCGTTATACAGTGATAATTAGCGTGTATATTAATAGTCAGTTTACACTTTTAATGACCTTAATGTAGTTAGCCCATAAGAGCCCAATACCCATTTTAAATTTTGCCCCGAGGGGGGAGTTTATTGGGCAGCGCCACTCATCTTGTGAGTGGACACACCGCCATAGTGACAGTATTGGGCAGCGCCACTCATCTTGTGAGTGGACACCACCATAGTGACAGTATTGGGCAGCGCCACTCATCTTGTGAGTGGACACACCACCATAGTGACAGTATTGGGCAGCGTCACTCATCTTGTGAGTGGACACACCGCCATAGCAGCATGTACAACACTCCCCAATAGGAAGAAAACCCGCTGGGTTGTTCATCCTGTCACTTGTACCCATGTCAGTCATTCAGCACATGCCGATGAGATCCCGGCTACCATTAAGGGGCCGGTTACACAAGCCAGAGTATTCACGGGTTACAGTAACATATAAGTCATTCAGGAACTGAGCATTTGTTTACCTCAACAAGTTAACTTCTCAACTTTTACAGAGTGTTAACATAAACAGTCTGCTAAAACCTACATAAAGCAAAATCTTCAATATGCCTATTGCATGTATCACCGTTCTTAATTACAATGAATGAATTTACATTATCCTCGGAATACATTTTCCACAATGTTCCACTTGGGAAACAAACTTCAACATTTTCAGTGCTGAAATACCATCAATTTATTTAGGTAAATACAACTCAACATTCATCATGTAGAACTGGAATAGGCAGCTGACTAGTGTCTAGGAGCGTGGACTGAAGAAAGGCTTCGACAAGCATGTTCAAGATACTTAACACCCACAATCGACTTGAGAATGGTCCAGGACGGACCGAAATGTCGTCGTCCCTTCACCTTCTAGTGCGTGGTCTGGTCAACTTAACACCCAGGTAATGCAACACAGGATGCTCAAGACTTTCAGCATCCAGGAGATCTGGTCCGCCATTGACTGTGTTGCCCAGGCACTAACCACTCTTAACTGTACCTGAATGATTTTATGAAATCATTTCACAATGGTTTTATTAACTCTGGTGTTCTTGAGGATATCGTCATGATGTGCCAGTTCAGACTACTGATCACATGGCTATGTATCACTGACCATCCTGGCAGATGGGAACTTTACGTAGCCAGGTAGTTTTTGACACACACTGTACTCCTCCTCAATATATATAGTCTAGGGTAGTTGCATAAATGCAAGTGTACCTAAATGTGTTAATACTATATTAAGAAGGATGACATGTGGATGTCCAATCTACTTATCAACTTTAACCGTCAGGTATACAATATACTGACAAAAAGACGTAATTGAAGTGTATGGAACTCCAGCCCACCACCCCGTGGGCGCCCTGCTAGCTTCACTGTGAATCCAGCTACCAGAGTTAAGACAAGGAAATCTATCTCCCACAGTCCCGAAGATCTTCTTCCCGCACACTCCCAATGTAACCCGAGCTATATGGGCACATGTCACATTATACACACCATGGTTAGCCAATTGATTTTAAAACCTACTTAACATTACTCAACCTAATCACATACATCCTGAGCTAATACATCCTAGCCTAAGATATACGATCTTAAACAGAAAACCATCTAATCTACGAGAGGAGTTGTCCCTCCCCAGTGTTAAAAGCAGAATTCAGGAACTGGATGCTAAGCTTGCAGTTAAGATAGCCAGAGATCCCTATTACAATGATATTACAAAGAAAAAACCGAGTTCTGTGTTACAGGAGGAAACAGGAGAAGCAGAAAATGGCATCACAGATCAGTCTGCGACCTCGAAGAACTTCACCTGCTTGAGCAAGCCCGTGAACTCCTGCCTGTAGAGAGGTTACCTCCCTGGGAGGATGACTCGTGCAAGATCATCATCAGTGAGATTACAACGAAAAAGTCCAACATGATACCACACGAAATGAGGCAGAGGTATGTTCACTCACAGGATGAGTGGCGCTGCCCAATACTGTCACTATGGCGGTGTGTCCACTCACAGGACGAGTGGCGCTGCCCAATACTGTCACTATGGCGGTGTGTCCACTCACAGGACGAGTGGCGCTGCCCAATACTGTCACTATGGTGGTGTGTCCACTCACAGGATGAGTGGCGCTGCCCAATACTGTCACTATGGCGGTGTGTCCACTCACAGGACGAGTGGCGCTGCCCAATACTGTCACTATGGTGGTGTGTCCACTCACAGGATGAGTGGCGCTGCCCAATACTGTCACTATGGCGGTGTGTTCACTCCCAGGATGAGTGGCGCTGCCCAATACTGTCACTATGGCGGTGTGTCCACTCACAGGATGAGTGGCGCTGCCCAATACTGTCACTATGGCGGTGTGTTCACTCCCAGGATGGGTGGCGCTGCCCAATACTGTCACTATGGCGGTGTGTCCACTCCCAGGATGAGTGGCGCTGCCCAATACTGTCACTATGGCGGTGTGTCCACTCACAGGATGAGTGGCGCTGCCCAATACTGTCACTATGGCGGTGTGTCCACTCACAGGATGAGTGGCGCTGCCCAATACTGTCACTATGGCGGTGTGTTCACTCACAGGATGAGTGGCGCTGCCCAATACTGTCACTATGGCGGTGTGTTCACTCACAGGATGAGTGGCGCTGCCCAATACTGTCACTATGGCGGTGTGTCCACTCACAGGAAAAGTGGCGCTGCCCAATACTGTCACTATGGCGGTGTGTCCACTCACAGGATGAGTGGCGCTGCCCAATACTGTCACTATGGCGGTGTGTCCACTCACAGGATGAGTGGCGCTGCCCAATACTGTCACTATGGCGGTGTGTTCACTCACAGGATGATTGGCGCTGCCCAATACTGTCACTATGGCGGTGTGTCCACTCACAGGATGAGTGGCGCTGCCCAATACTGTCACTATGGCGGTGTGTCCACTCACAGGATGAGTGGCGCTGCCCAATACTGTCACTATGGCGGTGTTCACTCACAGGATGAGTGGCGCTGCCCAATACTGTCACTATGGCGGTGTGTCCACTCACAGGATGAGTGGCGCTGCCCAATACTGTCACTATGGCGGTGTGTCCACTCACAGGATGAGTGGCGCTGCCCAATACTGTCACTATGGCGGTGTGTCCACTCACAGGATGAGTGACGCTGCCCAATACTGTCACTATGGTGGTGTGTCCACTCACAGGATGAGTGGCGCTGCCCAATACTGTCACTATGGTGGTGTGTCCACTCACAGGATGAGTGGCGCTGCCCAATACTGTCACTATGGTGGTGTGTTCACTCACAGGATGAGTGGCGCTGCCCAATACTGTCACTATGGTGGTGTGTTCACTCACAGGATGAGTGGCGCTGCCCAATACTGTCACTATGGCGGTGTGTCCACTCACAGGATGAGTGGCGCTGCCCAATACTGTCACTATGGCGGTGTGTTCACTCACAGGATGAGTGGCGCTGCCCAATACTGTCACTATGGCGGTGTGTTCACTCACAGGATGAGTGGCGCTGCCCAATACTGTCACTATGGCGGTGTGTCCACTCACAGGATGAGTGACGCTGCCCAATACTGTCACTATGGCGGTGTGTCCACTCACAGGATGAGTGGCGCTGCCCAATACTGTCACTATGGCGGTGTGTCCACTCACAGGATGAGTGACGCTGCCCAATACTGTCACTATGGCGGTGTGTCCACTCACAGGATGAGTGGCGCTGCCCAATACTGTCACTATGGCGGTGTATCAACTCAGAGGATGAGTGGCACTGCCCAATACTGTCACTATAGCGGTGTGTCCACTCACAGGATGAGTGGCGCGGCCCAATACTGTCACTATGGCGGTGTATCCACTCACAGGATGAGTGGCGCTGCCCAATACTGTCACTATGGCGGTGTGTCCACTCACAGGATGAGTGGCACTGCCCAATACTGTCACTATGGCGGTGTGTCCACTCACAGGATGAGTGACGCTGCCCAATACTGTCACTATGGCGGTGTGTCCACTCACAGGATGAGTGGCGCTGCCCAATACTGTCACTATGGCAGTGTGTCCACTCACAGGATGAGTGGCGCTGCCCAATACTGTCACTATGGTGGTGTGTCCACTCACAGGAAGAGTGGCGCTGCCCAATACTGTCACTATGGCGGTGTGTCCACTCACAGGATGAGTGGCGCTGCCCAATACTGTCACTATGGTGGTGTGTCCACTCACAGGATGAGTGGCGCTGCCCAATACTGTCACTATGGCGGTGTGTCCACTCACAGGATGAGTGACGCTGCCCAATACTGTCACAATGGCGGTGTGTCCACTCACAGGATGAGTGGCGCTGCCCAATACTGTCACTATGGCGGTGTGTCCACTCACAGGATGAGTGGCGCTGCCCAATACTGTCACAATGGCGGTGTGTCCACTCACAAGATGAGTGACGCTGCCCAATACTGTCACTATGGCGGTGTGTCCACTCACAGGATGAGTGGCACTGCCCAATACTGTCACTATGGTGGTGTGTCCACTCACAGGATGAGTGGCGCTGCCCAATACTGTCACTATGGCGGTGTGTCCACTCACAAGATGAGTGACGCTGCCCAATATACTTGCCCCTCGGGGCAAAAATAAATTACAATTAATCTTCCTCAAATCGACCTATGTGTGATCTGCCCCCAGCCTGGGCATCCTGCACGGTTACAGTTTACAGTGTGGTGCAGCAAACATGGGGGACAGCTTACCAGCAGATATAATACAGTGTGGTGCAGGAAACACATTCGAGCTTACATTAGAGAAGCACTTCTCAAAACTTCTATACACAAGGTATATGTGTATATATGTATGTGTATTTATACAGGACATGTGGAAGCTGGTCAGACTTGTAAGTCACCTTTGTAAACGCATATTAATGACACAATGTAAAAGACACATAGAACACTGTTTATGTAGGACAAATGTAAATATGTATATTTGTGTGTGTAGGTTACATTAGCATTTTTAAAGCACTACAATCACCTTCTGATGTTGATTGTTCAATGAACCCCTGAACTATATGTTTAACACATCTCTCACCCTGTCCATGGAGCATAGAAGAAATTGTATATATGCTGGTTAGCATTGTAAATGTCCGGCCACGTCTGTGGTAGAACAAAATCTGAAAACGGCGACACTCCATGTTTACAAGACCATAAAGTTTCCTTTAACAGCCTAGTTTGGATCTAATGGTCTATTGCCGTTCATAACGCCTTGTGAACACTTGCAAAGGTTCCACAGGTGAAGAATTCAACTCGTTCTCTCTTATTGTCCCTCCCTAAAAATTCAACTGTTTAATCTAAGGAGACACACACAAACCCAAGCAACCCACCCAACCGGGCCGAGATCGACGCAGCGAAAACGGCGATATTACAATGCTATAACTGTTCAGAGTCCGTTGTATATCTAAGAGACTGGTCACTTGTGTCGAACTGTGAGGAGTTGGGGTGAAGACCGCGGACCATGAACGTGTACCAGCTGAGGCTCTCCTCCACACACTCCTCCACTATGATGGCCTGAATTAATATTAAATTAGCAATACATAAATAAAATAAAGGTATGAGAACTTGGAGTCAAAATATGTGTTTACTCACAGAAGTGGGACCCGGGGGAGGGGAGGGGGGGTGGCATCTGTCTCAGCGCTGGCACTCACCTGTCAAGGAACAATCTTTGTATTAGACAAGTGTTGTTAACACCTGTGTAAGGTGAATCATGTCTGACAACACACACCCACACACACACACACACACACACACACACACACACCACACACACACACACACACACACCACACACACACACACAGTAGTAGGCCATCAGACTACAAACATTGGAGTAATCCCAATGTTAGGAAGATTACTCCAAGATGAGACGCCCCACTCCCACAGCTGGTGGCCCAAGATGAGACGCGCCGCTCCCACAGCTGGTGGCCCAAGATGAGACGCCCCGCTCCCACAGCTGGTGGCCCAAGATGAGACGCCCCGCTCCCACAGCTGGTGGCCCAAGATGAGACGCGCCGCTCCCACAGCTGGTGGCCCAAGATGAGACGCCCCACTCCCACAGCTGGTGGCCCAAGATGAGACGCGCCGCTCCCACAGCTGGTGGCCCAAGATGAGACGCGCCGCTCCCACAGCTGGTGGCCCAAGATGAGACGCCCCGCTCCCACAGCTGGTGGCCCAAGATGAGACGCGCCGCTCCCACAGCTGGTGGCCCAAGATGAGACGCCCCACTCCCACAGCTGGTGGCCCAAGATGAGACGCCCCGCTCCCACAGCTGGTGGCCCAAGATGAGACGTGCCGCTCCCACAGCTGGTGGCCCAAGATGAGACGCCCCGCTCCCACAGCTGGTGGCCCAAGATGAGACGCCCCGCTCCCACAGCTGGTGGCCCAAGATGAGACGCCCCGCTCCCACAGCTGGTGGCCCAAGATGAGACGCCCCACTCCCACAGCTGGTGGCCCAAGATGAGACGCCCCGCTCCCACAGCTGGTGGCCCAAGATGAGACGCCCCACTCCCACAGCTGGTGGCCCAAGATGAGACGCCCCGCTCCCACAGCTGGTGGCCCAAGATGAGACGCCCCGCTCCCACAGCTGGTGGCCCAAGATGAGACGCCTCGCTCCCACAGCTGGTGGCCAAGAGCCGCGATTTGCTAGATGAAAACCCCGCCCCACAGTACATAATTCCAGATGAAATACTGACCAGAAATCCTTCCCCCAATAATTGGAAAAATCGAGTATGTATGTGTATATGTGTATGGATGTGTATATGCATATGTATGCAGATATATATACAGGTATGTGTATCTATGAATAAATCAATAAATAATAATAATAAAATAAATAGCCTTGAACAGAACAACATGTGTATTCACTAGTTGTGCTTGCGGGGGTTGAGCTCTGGCTCTTTGGTCCCGCCTCTCAACTGTCAATCAACTGATGTACAGGTTCCCGAGCCTATTGGGCTCTGTCATATCTACACTTGAAAGTGTNACGATCCAGCAGCTGATGGCCCAGTGGTGGTGTCCCAAGCTGAGCACGCCCCTAACGCATTTTCTCTCCTTTTAATAATAAATTTGTTACAGTTCTCATACGTCTTATTGAGCGTAAGTGGTTCCGCAGTTCGATTCCACTTAACGCCCTCTTACCTTGGATTGTTGGCGTGCCTTAGTATCTCCCCGCGGCATAGCGATATGGACTTCACTGCACTCTGGCAGTCTTCGGAGCCACCTGCAGTCCACTGGTGAACTGTGCTTCAACATCACCATCATCTTATTAAATTTAATTTATGTAACATACTTATATAAATGATCTTATATATAATTATTATTGGCACTGGCCGTGCCGGTGCCTACCAACTCTCGACGCAGCCCGCTCAGCTATGCCTGGGACTTATTCCATCCTACCTATTCCTGCCTTCCGAACAGGTGTCGCAGCCAGTATCCCACTCTCGCAGCCTAAGTCGCCAGCAGTATACAGTACTTTGATGCGGTTCCACGCACCTGTGCCTTTGCTCTTCACGTTAACTCTGCACACCAGCCCTTGCCCACCCTTACTGCTTTATTACTTTCAGACCCACAACAGAACGAGGACGACGAAAACCTGTGATGATCGTGGAAGGCGCAGTGGAGCTATGAACGGCGGACCACGGCCCTCATGCCCACTGTGCGAGGTATACTAGGAGGCATCCGACTCCCTTCTAAGCGGACACCTCCACTCCACACCCGAGGGGCTCACCACAGCGACAACGACCGACTCAGGGTCGACCCTGGCAAGTCGGCCTCGGAGTGGACAGCGTCCACATTCCCTCACCCGCCCTGGGGCCAGCCATCCAGGACTGGTCTCTGCTAAGGTGGGCTACTACGACGAAGATAAACACGGAAACAACCAGTCATTCCCCACGGTGACGAGCGCTGCCTGCATGGAGTACAAACCCGGCAGTATGTACTCCTCCCAGTCCACAGTGGGGGGCCATTCCCGCCTCCCCGCTCCACGGCTCGTCAAGATGGTACTCCGCCGGCCCACCGAGCGAGCTGCGTCTCCTCGCAGCATCTGCCAAGTAGACCCGGAAAGGTACCTTTTTCAGTCTGGGTCAAGGAAGACCGACTGTTTTTTAATGGCCTCTCCGGGCATACGGGCACGCTTACGGCCA
>WNGS01167840.1:15990582-16003082 GCA_020271785.1 Procambarus virginalis | reverse complement strand
GGAACCTTCAACCATACCATCACCCAAGATTTTGTAATGAAATGGAAAACGTGATGCTCACCTTTGTACTATGGGTCCATTAAAAAGAAATGGGAAACTTGGAAACATGTCAGATATAAAAGCAGATAACTTGATATACCGATAACGAGATTAAGGCTGGGACACACCAGATTGGCAGCCCACAGCGCTAAGTACACAACAGACATTAACGAACTCTGCACCCACTGTCAGGTGTCTGACCAGCGCTTCGGAATCGTAGTACTGAGGTTCCAGGATCGATCCCCGGTGGAGGCGGAAACAAAAATGGTCATAGTTTTTTCACCTTGATGCTCTTGTTCACCTAGCAGTAAATAGGGGCCTGGTAGCTAGACACCTACTAAGGGCTGCTTCCTGGGGGATGTGTAACAAAAAGGTGGCCTGGTAGAGGACCGGGCCATGGGAACCCCGAAATCATCTCAAGATAACCTCAAGATAACCTTCAATGCTTCTGACATCATAGTGACAGAGTAAACTTCAAACAAGTTTTTATGGCACTTAAAATACCCTTTACCATCGAGCATATATTAGCAGGAGGTGACCATACTCGCTACAGGAAAAATACCAAATAGTCAAAGCACTGACTTAATATCTCCAATGGACCAACACTGCCCCACATGTGACCACATATATACCTCGCGCCACCAACCACACACACACACACACACACAGACAACAACTGCCCCGTCACAACACCATAGATCAGCTGACGCCACAAACACACCAACCCGCCCTACGGTGCGGCAAGTCTCCCTCTAACACCCGCCCCTACGGTGCGGCAAGTCTCCCTCTAACACCCGCCCCTACGGTGCGGCAAGTCTCCCTCTAACACCCGCCCCTACGGTGCGGCAAGTCTCCCTCTAACACCCGCCCCTACGGTGCGGCAAGTCTCCCTCTAACACCCGCCCCTACGGTGCGGCAAGTCTCCCTCTAACACCCGCCCCTACGGTGCGGCAAGTCTCCCTCTAACACCCGCCCCTACGGTTAAGTCACCGCTCCTCTATCTACACCACAACACAACATACACTTGAAAACTTGTCATTCTCAACATTGTCGCGTCTCCCAACATATGTACTGGTGCAGTCAACGCCTGGATTGACCCTTTGTGCAAACTGCACGTTTTTCAATCATTAAGAAGTACTTATAGTAACAATGAGGACTATTGTACATGTACAGACGTACAACGCAATTAAAAAGTAGAAATCGGTACTATTGAATTTGGACAAACAGGAAGATTTTTTATTTATGTTGCAAAGTCATACTAACTTAACCTAAACTTCCTAGGCCTAATACACGAACGATATCTCAGGCCTAAAATAGTACATATGTGTTCTATACTGGGAATAGTTAAGTTTGTTTTTTAGCTTAATTGTTATGGATTCTATACAGTGAATAGTACCAAATTCTACTATATACTTAGTACGTCAATCTTTGTACTATGGTGGACAGTTACAAAAGCTATTTTGTAAACAGGAGGCTGGATTGAATATTTAATTCAATTAATTGTATCAAGAGGACAGGCAGCCAGTGTATTTAATATTAATAGTAATAATAATTTATACTTAATAAAATATATATATATATATATATATAATATATATATATATAATATATAATATATATATATATATATATATATATATATATATATATATATATATATATATATATATATATATATATGTCGTACCTAGTAGCCAGAACGCACTTATCAGCCTACTATGCAAGGCCCCATTTGCCTAATAAGCCAAGTTTCATGAATTAATATATTTTCTCTAATTTTTCTTATGAAATGATAAAGCTACCCATTTCTTTATGTATGAGGACAATTTTTTTTTTATTGGAGTTAAAATAAGTAGATATGACCAACTAACCAACCCTACCTAACCTAACCTAACCTATCTTTATATTNAAGAAACAAAACAAATAATAATAATAATAATAATTGATACATATAATGTGATAGGGGGGAATGGGAGGGTAATAAAGCTATTAGTGATGATCATTTGTGGTGAAGATGGTTATAGTAATAATTGAGTAGTAAAGATGGTTATAGTAATACAGTTATTGAGTAGTAAAGATGGTTATAGTAATACAGTTATTGAGTAGTAAAGATGGTTATAGTAATACAGTTATTGAGTAGTAAAGATGGTTACAGTAATGAAGATATGACCTTTGTCACCAGAGCAACCCTGGGTACCCCTCTACTAATTAATAAATGCAGAAGCCTTATATTTAGCTAATCAATGCAGACACTTTGTATTTAGTGAATAAATGCAGATTTCCATATTTCTAAAGCATTTATGAATTTATAAGTAATCTTGTATGTTTGTTCCCTCTAATTTAGATGGATTAGAAGTCATGTCAAAAGGATTATGTATCAAGCAATTCTGTAGGTACAGAGAATGATCTGAGCTTTTAACTGTGAGCAACCAACTGAATTAAACTTATTTCAATTCAACTGGAGTATGCCTAGCACTCTTACATAAACAATAATTTTACATTTTATGGCCCTTTGTCTATCATGTCTTAATCTATTCAGCCGAACTCTTTACTAGACATAACAGACAAGTGGTACACACTTTCACTCAAACTGGGCAGAATGCTTCTGGCTCACTTGAAGGCTTTAAAAGCCAAGCTTTAATAAATGTTAAACAGAAAACATCAAAACTCAAGACACTAACCTGTAGCTTGATCAAGTTTTAAGACGTCTTTGTCTTCATTCATCTTGAAACTTTCATCATCCTGTAGTCCTTCAGCAGTATTTACGCCAACTTCTTCCTCTGTGATTGTTATTTCTGTGGCATCAGCTTTTGCAAGAATTATATTTTCATTATCCACAAGTTTATTTTCTGGGGTTTTCTTAACATACAGAGTGGTCTTTTCTAGATTTTGCATGGATTTTTCCTTTAACGTACTCTGAAGGATCTTTTCTGAAATATGATTTGATGGTTCTTCATTTTTTGGTGCACTCCTTTCATCCTCTGCACAACCTATACCGTTCTCGGTCTCTTGTATGAATGGCTGCAGATCAGGGTAACAGTTCTTACTTTTATTTTCAGGTTTTGAAACTTCAACTTCAGGTTTATTTTTTATTTTAATGTCCCTATCTTCTATTCCTCTTTCAGTTTCAAGGACTTCATTTTCATCAATGCTTATCTGAGTTTTGGTCTCCCAGTTCATATTCTCAGTAACTGTTGACTTAAAAAGATGATTTAAATTCTGAAGAATAGCTGCTCTTAAGACTGACATCGTCTCTTTGTTGTTGACCAGAAGTAACCTGATCAGTCTTTGATTTGTCAATCACTTCCTTTTTAACAACAGCAGTTTTGGAAATAATACTTTCAGCTTCAGTAGCACTTTGTTGCAGACTGGTGGCTGTGTTATCAAAGTCTGAATATTTAGTTCTGGTTTGTCTTGAAATTGCATTTCCAGCATACCCTGGGATATATCCAGCACCTCCATGGCTCGAAATAATGGATGTAACATCCTCTTCCACATATTCTGAGATGTTCTGTAATAGAATAGTAGCTGCATCACCCTTTTCCACACATCCAGTAGAAGTCTGTTGTGGAGTGGTGGTTTTGTCATCAATTTCCACGTATGTAGAAATGGTCTGTCGTGAAGTATTAGTTGTATTATCACTATTCACATATCCAGCAACAGTCTGTTGTGGAATAGTGCTTCCATTATTCTTTCCTAAATATTCTGCAGTGGTTTGTTGTTTAATGTTCATTCTCTCATCCTTTTCAATATATCCAGCAACTGTCTGTTCCGGAATGATAGCCTTATTGCCCAAAGGCTGAATTTCAGGAATACTCTGTTGCGAAGTAACCAGCAAAATTTCAGGCGCCGTGCATAAACCTACAGCCTCGTGGACATTCACAGAAGCACTGTTTCTGGCATATATTGCACGACTCTCAGCAAACGTGTGCACCTGTGTTGAGAGTTTATCTCTCCCAGTCTTGTTTTGTCTCTTCGCAGAGCTTGGTGTGGTGTTCTTGGCCCCCATCTTCAACCACCACACAACCACAGCCGGTGACTAGGAGGACCAGACAACTATGAGGAACACTCAGCTCTTCATTCATAAATTTACTAGTTTCCCTTATGAACCTGACAAAAAAAGAAAATTGCCTTGTATGGTACACACAAACATAAAATCTTATTAAAACTTGCCCACAAAGCTTTAAAAGTAAATGTACAGGCCATGAGTCCTCAGAGAGACAGCTTGAAATTAAGAACTTTCATGTACAGAAATTTTTCACAAAACCAAAGGGAGCATTGCCATTTAGTCACTATAAACATGAGTACCCGTCTATACTAAACTGCCTGAATGCTTTGTATAGGCCTTGGCATACAGAATCATACAAAAACTGATTGATGCAATAAATGGATTCATAAATTGCTCCTTGCATATTGATCTTGACATGTGTACCACAGGACCCTTATTAGTCTATACAGTACTTTACTGTATAAAAACTTAAATCCCCATCTAACATGTGTCTGGTTAATAATTCATTGTGTCGAGGGACAGGCAGACGGTGTATATAAACATGTTAGGCCATATTGAGTTCTCCCCCTCCCCCTAGGTCAAGCTACTGACCCTCCCAAGGATGCAACCCCACAACAAGCTGACTAACTCCATGGTATTTAATTACTGCTAGGTGAACAGGAAATGTGCCCAACCACTTCTGCCCCACTCGGGATTTAAACCCGAAATTCCCAACTGTGAGCCTAGAAGGAACTCGATTGAACTACCGAGACCCATATTATGCTGCCCTTTTATTCTCCTAAAGTAAAGTTGCCTGTCTATGGACAACTTAAATTTACGTATGTTCTTAATAGTCTAAAATAAGTTCTATTATGTTTAAGTCTTGTGGTATGAATAAAAAAGTTGTTTAATCAAATGCTGTACAGTTTATGCAATACCCACAGACTTATTAACCAAAGAAAGGAATCATTTGTTGTTGTGTCACAAATTCAAGTGTCTGCAAACCCTGGCATTGGTCTCCAGATGGAAAGGCATTAATTTTCTTTAGACTGTACAAAGAGATCTAAATAAATTCCACACATAGTAGACTGGAAAATGTTTTTTAATGTCAAAAAATGCAAGACCCTGCATGTGGGGCATAACAATGTAAGTCACTACTACCAATCAACATTACCTTGCAGCAGGTTGATTAAGAATACGACCTTGGAGTCAGTATCTACCAATCTCTGAAAGTGAAAGTTGCGCAAAAAAATTATGAAAAATCATGAAAAACTCCCCAGACACCAAAGAGAACGCCTTGAAGGAAACCAACGTCGTCTATGCCTTCACATGCCCACTTGGGGACTGTAAGCCCCAAAGAACTCAGTATAGGCAAGATAACAACGTCTCTTGGTGATTAACAATGCTAAAACAACAAGGCTCCATCAAGGAACATATAATCTCCTCTCACAACCAGACCATCACCAGAGAAACCTTAACAAGCAACAGAGAAATCATTAATAGATACAGCGATAGCAGGAGACTCGACATCAGTGAGGCACTACACATCAAAAAGGCAACACCAGCAATCAACAGCCAATTAACCCATAACTATATTCTACCCACTTCAAGACCCCAAATCAACATAGAAGGAGCAAGAGAAAATATGGGCCAATAGGCCTTCTGTAATTACTTTCATTCTTATGTTCTCATATCCAACATGTACCCATTGGTACATGTTCTGTCACCTCAACCAAAAACATTTGTGTCATATCACCTCACCCAAAACGATTATAAGCAAGAAATATTGTGTAAACCTGTCTTTGAGAATATAAGAAGCCCTTGTGAAATGCTTTTAGGCGTCAAGACCATAAATACAAAAATGAGAGAATGAACTTTGGCGAGTTAATATTTCAATTACCCCCAATAGTGAAGAAAACGTAAGAAATATTGAGAAGATTCGTGTTAGAATCATTAATCTTACCCTTTCTGTCACATTCAATAAGATATATATATATATATATATATATATATATATATATATATATATATATATATATTATATATATATATTATATAACTGAAAACTCACACCCCAAAAGTGACTCGAACCCATACTCCCAGGAGCAACGCAACTGGTATGTACAGGGACGCCTTAAACCACTTGACCATCACGACCGGACATAAGGAAGTGATAGCCGAGGCTATATGAACCACTTCCCCGCCGGCACTCGGATGGTAATCTTGGGCATAGCATTTTATCAAATCACCTCATTTTTTGGGGCAACACGTGAGGAACACAAATGCAAATCAGTTGTATCTAGCCCTGGGGACCATTCAGGCTTGTTTGCATATATATATATATATATATATATATATATATATATATATATATATATATATATATATATATATATATATATATATATATATATATATATATGTGACCGAAAAAGTAAGATTAATAATTCTAACAAATTTTCTCGATATTTCTTATGTTTCTTTTCACTGTTGATGGTAATTGAAAATTCAATTCTCCAAAATTCATTTTGTTTCTAGTCTGACGTGACACTTGAACGCGTTTCGTAATAACTTAATACCTAACTAACCCACCAAAAAGCAAGAAACTTTCATTTAGGCTACACAGTGAATCAGCTTTAGGCAATCTTACAGATGCACTTCACAATATTAACTGGGATTCTGAATTCAATAATACCCAGGATATAAATTCATTAGCTACCCTCTTCCTCTCCAAAACTCTCAGTCTCTACAACCTTCATTGTCCCCTCTTACCAAGCAAGTAACTGACAAAAGATTAAACAATCCATGGCTCACAAGTGGCATTCTCAACTCAATCAACAAGAAACACGAATATGAAAAGAAACTTAGGATTGGCCTAGTTTCAAAGGAAGTAGCTAAAAGGTACTCATCAATGCTTACCAGTATCATAAGAAAGGCAAAACTAGCATATTATGTGAATAGATTCAATGAAGCAAAAGGTAACATGAAAAGCACTTGGAAAACAATCTCTAGTATCCTAGGAACTAAGCAACACTCACATAACCAAATAAAGCTCTACAAGGATGGGGATATACTGTCAACTGATTTAGAAATGGCAAATGAATTTAATAGTTTCTTTTCATCGGTTGGTGCTAATCTTGCCAGTCAAATCCCACAGACTCAGACACATATTAACACATATCTCTCAGGCAGCTATCCAAACTCTCTTCTCCTTTCACCAATCAGCCCGGCAGATGTTGTGTCCATCATACACTCTCTAAAAACCAAGGCAGGGAACACCAGTGAAATTCCGTCCATTGTATACAAGAGAGCCTCCCATGCCCTTGCCTCACCCATAGCCCTACTGTTCAACAAATCTATAGAGTGTCACACCTTCCCTGATATCCTCAAAAAAGCAAGAGTAACGCCAGTCCATAAAGGAGGCAATCCGGCGGACATAAATAATTATAGACCAATATCAAATCTACCCATTCTATCAAAAATATTTGAAAAAATTATTTACAAACAGCTCTATTCCTACCTCGTAAAATTCGACATACTCAGCCCCTGCCAGTTTGGCTTCCGGTCCCAAAAGAGCACCAACGATGCAATCATTAGTCTCCTTGACGTAATCTACTCAGCCCTTGACAAAAATGAGTTTCCAATTGGACTCTTCATTGACCTAAGAAAAGCCTTTGATACTGTTAATCACAACTACCTCTTACTTAAACTTCAGCATTATGGAATCCGTGGCCTTGCCCTTGACTACATCCGATCCTATCTTAGTGACAGACACCAATATGTAACCATCAATGATACAACTTCTTCCACTCTACCAATTACCGTTGGAGTGCCACAGGGCAGTATCTTAGGACCTCTTCTATTTCTTATATATATAAATGATCTGCCTAATGTCTCTAATATTCTCAAACCTATATTGTTTGCTGATGATACTACCCTTATCTATTCAGACCTCAACCCACATACACTAAATAATGTTGTGAATAATGAATTAAAAAAAGTCCACTTCTGGATGTCAACTAACAAACTAACATTAAACATTGAAAAGACTTACTACATCTTATTTGGAAGCAAATCATCAAATGCAATTCAGCTACAGATAGACAATATTAACATCAGTAATAAAAATGATGGCAAGTTTCTTGGCCTATTCCTAGACAAGAGACTCAACTTCAGCACCCACATACACACATAACTAAGAAAGTCTCTAAAACAGTTGGTATACTCTCCAAAATCAGATATTATGTTCCTAACTCCGCTCTCCTCTCACTATATTATGCACTAATCTACCCCTATCTTAATTATGGTATCTGTGCATGGGGGTCTACCACTGCAAACCACCTTAAGCCCATCATCACGCAGCAAAAATCTGCTATCAGAATAATAACTAACTCAGCTTTTAGACAACATTCAGCTCCCTTGTTTAAATCTCTAAACTTGCTAAATATTAACTCCCTCCACACATTCTCTTGTGTCAACTACATTTACAAAACCCTGTTTTAAATGCAAACCATGCTCTGAAACTCTCCCTGGATGGATGTAATAGGACCCATTTCACCACACCAGAAATAAATATCTCTTTGATATCCCCAGGGTCAAACTTAATCTGTGTAAACACTCTATGCAAATTAAGGGACCTAGTCTATGGAACTCACTCCCTAGTGAATTGAAAAACTGTAAAAGTTTTGCCTTATTTAAAAACAAAACCAAAAAGTACCTGATTTCATCTTCTTAGTTTCCTACACTGAGCTTTAAATTTGCTCTGTACCTAGTGTTACCCAATCTCCTAATTTTTATGTATTTAACCCTACCAACCTTATCATTGTGTTCATTGCTGTCTTCTTTTATGTGCTAGCCATATGCTGTTTTGTGCCTACCAATTTTTGTCAACTACCATTCAATCTGTCATTGCAATCAATCTTAGCTGCCTATGTGCTTTAATCCACTGTACCTACAATTTTCTCTATTTTTTTTTTCTTGCCATGTATCTGTTATCATTTTTTTATAAATCTTGCAAGTATTTACCTACTTAAAATTTTCTTAGATTAAGGACCTGCCCGAAACGCTGCGCGTACTAGTGGCTTTACAAGACTGTAATTACCATTTTATGTATCCACACATTCCCAATGTACCCTCTTGTATATGCATAAATAAATAAATAAATAAATAAATAAACTTATTACATTTTCAAAGACTTTTAGTTTACACACACAACTATAACCTGCAAACACTAAACAGAGTTCTTACTTATGCTATGAGTTAAACAGCCTTCAATTTATTTTATACTCGAATTTTGGGTGAGGTGATATGTTACAACAGTTTTGGATGAGGTGAACAGAGGATGAGGTGGTTTGTTCACCTCATCCAAAACTGTTGTAACATATCACCTCACCAAAATGCGGGTATAAAATAAATTGAAAGCTGTTTAAATCATAGCATAAGTAAGAACTCTGTTTACTGTTTGCAGGTTATAGTTGTGTGTGTGTGTAAACTAAAAGTCTTTGAAAATGTAATAAGTTATTACGAAACGCATCCAAGTGTCGCGTCGGACTAGAAATAAAAATGAATTTTGGAGTATTGATTTTTCAATTACCAACAACAGTGAAAAGAAACATAAGAAATATTGAGAAAACTTGTGTTAGAATTATTAATCTTACCTTTTCGGTCATATTTAATAAATAGTCACTGCTTTTATCATAAAAGCGGTGAAATTCTGTGGGGAAGGATACGCATTACCGTGCTCCACTGTCTAAACGACTAAGTGGCGCGCGCGTAGAGCGGGGTACTTGGGAGCACAGGCGCGGCGCCTTCTGGCTCGCCGCCGCCCCGCAGGTACACCACAAAACTCACGAGTGTCAACAAAAGATGTCCAGCACGAGCATTAAGGGAAAACCTTGACACAAACTGCACTTATCATAAAGAAGAAGCACCACCATTGACCGCCAAGTGCTCACATCAAGTCTAACTCTAAGAAACAACACTCAAGCCTTGACGCTTCTCCCAACATCGGGGGAGAAAACCTTTACACAAACTGCACCTGTCATAAAGAAGATGAAGACTCACCAGTGTCCTCAGTGTCCGAAGGTATTCACCCGTCCTGGAAGTGTGAAGCGTCACTTCTTAGTGCATTCACGTGACTATCCTCTTGATTGTTCAGAATGTGGGAAGAGATTCCTTCAAAATGGAAGTATGAAGACCCACAGGAGGGTGCATGCGGATGAGAGACCTTTTCAATGTGCCGAGTGTGGCATTAAATTTAGAGAACGTGGAATACTTATACAACACATGTTAGTGCATTCAGGTGTTAAACCTCATGAGTGTCCAGTGTGAGAGTCATTCAGCGTGGAAGTATGAAAACTCACATGTTAGTGCATTCAGGTGAGGAACCTCATGAGTGTCCAGTGTGTGGGAAGAGATACAAGCAGCGTGGACATATGAAGACTCACATGTTAGTGCATTCAGATGACAAACCTCACGAGTGTCCAGAGTGCGGGAAGAGATTCAGTCAGCGTGGAAATATGAAGACTCCCAGGATGGTGCATGCGGATGAGAGACCTTTCCAATGTGCCGAGTGTGGCAAAAAATTTAGTAAACGTGGAATATTAATACAGCACATGTTAGTGCATTCAGGTGATAAACCTCATGAGTGTCCAGTGTGCGGGAAGAGATTCAGTCGGGGTGGTCATATGAAGACTCACATGTTAGTGCATTCAGGTGACAAATCACATGAGTGTCCAGAGTATGGGAAGAGTTTCAATCAGCGTGGAAGTATGAAAACTCACATGTTAGTGCATTCAGGTGACAAACCACATGAGTGTCCAGAGTGTGGGGAGAGATTCAATCAGCGTGGACATATGAAGACTCACATTTTAGTGCATTCGGATGACAATCCTCACGAGTGTCCAGTGTGTGGTAAGAGTTTCAGTCGTCTTGGCCATCTGAAGGGACACTTGTTAAGGCATCCAGGGGCAGGAGTTTTACGATCGTGAAACTATTTAACACACATGTTAAATCATTGGCGGTTCGCCCTCATGAGTGTCGAGAATGTGGGAAAATGATTCAGGCGTCTTCGAAGTCTGAAGTCCGTGTACAGCCGGTGGTGTGCCAGCTGAGCATGCCCCCTGGGGGCCAAGCACAGCTGCTGTTGTTCCGGCTGATGCGGTCCCAGCCGATGATCCAGCAGCTGAGCACAGCCGGAGGGCCGGAGGAAGCCGGAGAGCTTCCTGGCATTACGTTGGTACAGGATGAATATGTTAGGTTGGGCTGACCTAACCTAAACTACCCTAACCTAACCTAACCTTTCCGGCGCTTGGCTCGTCATGTTTAGTTGGCGTCGCCAGCTCTATTTTTTGTCTAATTCTTTAATAATAATATATTTTCCAGATTAGAATTATGCCGGAGCAGCCGGCCCATCTCCATTATCCTAAGGTACAGTCCTGCCCGTGTTATCCACCACACCAGTGTGCGCGGTGCCCTGTTGTAGTAGGGATTGTCCCCGGTGCCTGGCGTGTACCCAGCGCCTGTCCCGGCTGCTGATGTTCCGGCGGAAGTGGTTCCGCTGATGGTCCAGCAGCCGAAGGCTGGCATGCTGGGCTAGCCCCTGGGGGCAAAGCACAGCTGCTGTTGTTCCGGCTGATGTGGTGCCAGCCGATGAACTAGCAACTGTTGGCACAGCAGGTGGTGAGCCAAGCTGAGCATGCCCCTGGGGGCCGAGCACAGCTGCAGCTAGCCGGTCACCAAAACAAACCTAACCGAACCTAACCTAACTGATGCTTGGTTCGTCGTCTTTATTTGGCGTCACCAACTTTTCATTTCGAAAATTTTTTTTAAAAATATATTTTTCAGATTAGACTTATGCCGGAGCAGCCGGCCCATCTCCATTATCCTAAGGTACAGTCCTGCCCGTGTTCCCCTCCACGCCCGCGTGTGCGGCGCCCAGTTGTAGTTGGGATTGTCCCCGGTGCCCGGCGTGTACCCAGCGCCCTTCCTGGCTGCTGATGTTCCGGTGGAAGTGGTTCCCGCCAATGATCCAGCAGCCGAAGGCTGAGCATGCCGAGCATGCCCCTGGGGGACAAGCACAGCTGCTGTTGTTCCGGCTGATGTGGCACCAGCCGATGGTCCAGCAACTGATGGCACAGCTGGTGGAGTGCCAAGCTGAGCCTGCCCCTGGGGGTCGAGCACAGCTGCTGTTGTTCCGGCTGATGTGGCCCCAGCCGATGAGCCAGCAACCGTTGGCACAGCTGGTGGGGTCCCAAGCTGAGCATGCCCCTGGGGGCCGAGCACAGCCGCTGTTGTTCCGGCGGATGTGGTCCCAGCCGATGTCTAGCAGCTGAGGGCACAGCTGGTGGTGCTCCAGCGGTGCATGCCCTGGGGGCTAAGCACAGCTGCTGTAGTTCCGGCTGATGTGGTACCGCCAGCAGACGGCACAGCTGGCGGTGTTCCAGCTGAGCATGCCCCGGGGCCAAGCACAGCT
>WNGS01167840.1:15963430-15978582 GCA_020271785.1 Procambarus virginalis | reverse complement strand
GTATTTGTGCTTGGGGTTCTACTACCCAAAATCATTTACGTCCTCTAATTACTCAACACAAAGCTGCTATTAGGACAATATCCAACTCTGGCCCCAGACATCACTCGGTACCCCTACTCAAATCTCTCAATATGTTAGATATTAAGTCACTGCACATTCTCTCATGTGTATTATACATATATAAAACGCTGAACTGTAATGCCAATCCTGACCTCAAAAGCTTCATTGAAGCTGTACAGAACCCATGAGCACCACACCAGAAATAAATACAGTTTTGATATTCAAGAGTACGACTTAACCAAACTAGAAATGCTCTACAAATCAAGGGACCCAGAATGTGGAATGACCTTCCCAACCATGTTAAAGACTGTACCTCTCTCAACCAGTTTAAGATTAAAACTAAACACTACCTGTTAAACTCCCTGTAACCTACCTTACCCTCTATTGTCAACCCATGTCTTATTTTTTTTTTTTTTTTTCTTATTCAACGCTGTTTGTCTACATATTGTATTTGTGCTGCTTTTCAGTCATGTTCCCCCTTTTTTTGTACCTTATTTGTATCTGTCCTCAAAAATTTTATTCTTTTTGTTCAATTAGCATTAAGTTTTAGATATTAATGTTTTCTTGCCCGAAACGCATTGCGTAATAGTGGCTTTAGGCATTGTATGTACTAGCTCTATCTATAAATCGATCAACTTATGTAAAATCTCTCTATGTACGTACCTTTCCTGAATAAACATATTTATTTATTTTATTATTTACTGCTCGGCTTAGACTCGGTTACAAGTATCTCTGGAATTCTGACCTGACCAAATGTAAACTGTGTCAACAAAATTATTAATATAATAAATATAAAATAAATAAATGTTTATTCAGGAAAGTACATACATAGAGAGATTTTACATAAGTTGATCGATTTATAGATAGAGCTAGTACATACAATGCCTAAAGCCCTATTACGCAATGCGTTTCGGGCAAGAAAACATTAATATCTAAAACTTAATGCTAATTGAACAAAAAGAATAAAATGTTTTGAGAACAGATACAAATAAAGGTACAAAAAAAGGGGGGAACATGACTGAAAAGCAGCACAAATACAATATGTAGACAAACAGCGTTGAATAAGAAAAAAAAAAAAAATAAGACATGGGTTGACAATAGAGGGGTAAGGTAGGTTACAGGAGTTTAACAGGTAGTGTTTAGTTTTAATCTTAAACTGGTTGAGAGAGGTACAGTCTTTAACATGGTTGGGAAGGTCATTCCACATTCTGGGTCCCTGATTTGTAGAGCATTTTTAGTTTGGTTAAGTCGTACTCTTGGAATATCAAAACTGTATTTATTTCTGGTGTGGTGCTCATGGGTTCTGTTACAGCTTTCAATGAAGCTTTTGAGGTCAGGATTGGCATTACAGTTCAGCGTTTTATATATGTATAATACATTCGCACACCCTCCGTCACTATGTGATGGAGTGCGAAAAGATACGTGAATTTAGAGACAATTCTATAACCAATGTTCCAGCGATGTGTAAATATTTCATTCAAAATGATCTGCTACCAGAAATTTTAGCCAAATATCCCCAGTTTGCTAACTGTAGGTAGTAACTGAGTGATTGTAACCTATCCACCGCTGCCCACTGGATGGAGGCGGTGTGCAGGACAAACATATAAATTGTGACACTAGCTCTCCACATATGTCAGTTGCTTAATTTAGAACCTGTATTTGAGGTCGATCTCGAACCCATTGTTGATGTGACGACTTATATTGAATTTTGTAACTAGCTCATCAAGATTGTAACTTGCTTAGCTAAATGAATTGTGGGGTTCAATCCCTGAGCCCATTATGTGCCTCTGTAACCCTTCCACTACCGCCCACAAGATGGGTATGGGGTGCATAATAAATGAACTAAACTAACTAGGAGAAGGTTGTAACTGAGCTGAGGCAGAATTACAGCTCTTGCTTGTAGTGGCACCAATTAAAAATTTATCTTAAATACACACATGAAATGCCGACCTGAGCATACATCTCAGGGTAACATCTCAGGGTAACATCTCAGGGTAACATCTCAGGGTAACATCCCAGGGTAACACCCAGGGTAACATCTCAGGGTAACACCCCAGGGTAACATCTCAGGGTAACATCTCAGGGTAACATCTCAGGGTAAATCTCAGGGTAAATATCAGGGTAACACCCCAGGGTAACATCTCAGGGTAACATCTCAGGGTAACATCTCAGGGTAACATCTCAGGGTAACATCTCAGGGTAACATCTCAGGGTAACATCTCAGGGTAACATCTCAGGGTAACATCTCAGGGTAACATCTCAGGGTAACATCTCAGGGTAACATCCCAGGGTAACATCCCGGGGTAACATCTCAGGGTAACATCCCGGGGTAACATCCGGGGTAACATCCCAGGGTAACATCTCAGGGTAACATCTCAGGGTAACATCTCAGGGTAACATCTCAATAGTCTCCAGCTCACTGCCTTACCCAATGTTACATCGGCATCCACCCCCATTATTACCCTGTTGCTTGACCTTTGTCTGAGTACTTCACCTTACTCTACCCAACTTCACCTCTTTCACATGTGCATTTAAGATAAATGTGTGCCTTGTGTATTCCTCCCTTCCTTACCTGAAGATGTTCCAGAGTGGAACAATCTCTTGTATAAAAGAATCCCTTTCAATAATTATTCAAATTTCTTTACGATGAATTTGGTAACTTGACTGATCTTCTTAATCCCTAGAGTAAGAAAAAAGTTAAAAGCACAGAAAGTTTATACTATAAGATCAACAACGTCAGCAATGCGATCATATTTAACCAAATATGCTTAAAGGAATGTCTGCTGCCCACGTATACACATGTATACATATTATAATTCATTGTGAGACTCCTGCTGGTTCAACCTTGACGACCAGTGGACGCCTGGACGCGCCACCTGGGAGCCGCCCCATCACCTTATGTGTCTCTATTTTATTAATTTATATATTTGAGTTTATTTATTTATATATATACAAGAAGGTACATGGGGTTATGAGAGTACATAGCATTGATGTTTACCTTCTTGTAAAGCCACTAACACGCATAGCGTTTCGGGCAGGTCCTTAATCTAACAGATAATTTTAAGTAGGTAATTGTAGCAAAATTGAGAAAGGTTAACAGGTGCATTGTAAGAAAACCTGAAGAAAATTAGTAGGTACATTTTAGTAAAATTTGAGGATAATCGACTGGTACATTGTAGCATAATTTGAGGATTATTTTTAGGTACATTCTAGTAAAATTTACGTTCCACATATAAAACCATGATATAAGGATATAGCAGTGATTACAACGGTGAAGTAATATGGCTCGGGTACATATTTTGTGTAGCACACGATACAGTGCGAGTGTGAAGCATTAGGTAGAAATCTATGATGAAATTAGGTACTTTTTGGTGTTACTTTTGATTCAGGCGTTGGTTGGACAGCTTTTTAATTCGTTAGGGAGTGAGTTCCGTAGACTAGGTCACTTAATTTGCATAGAGTGTTTACACAGATTTAGTTTGACCCTGGGATATCAAAGATATATGTATTTTTCTAGTGTGGTGATAATGGGTCCTATTACATCTGTCCAGGGAGAGTTTCAGATCAGGGTTTGCATCTAGGAACAAGGTTTTGAACATGTAAATGGCACAAGAGAATGTGTGGAATGAGATTATGTTTAGCATGTTGAGGGATTTAAACAGGGGGCTGAGTGTTGTCTGAAAGCAGACTTTGTTATTGTCCTGATAGCAGATTTTTGCTGGGTGATGATGGACTTGAGGTAGTTTCCAGTGGTTGAACCCCATGCACAGATACCATATGTAAGATAGGGATAGATTAGCACGCAGTATAATGAGAGGAGAGCAGAGTTTTGAACTTAATATCTGATTTTAGAAAAAATTCTAACCGTTTTTCACACTTTTTTGTGTTGTATGTGGGTGCTGAAGTTGAGTCTAAGTGTAGGCCAAGGAACTTTCCATCCTTTTTATTGCTGATGTTAACATTGTCTATCTGAAGCTGAAGTGCACTAATTTGTTGATTTGCTTCCAAATAAGATGTAGTAGGTCTTTTCTATGTTTAGTGTGAGTTTGTTGCTTGACATCACAAGTGGACTTTTTTTTTTTATTCGTTCTTTACAACATTATTTAATATGAGTGGGTTAGGGTCTAAGTACATGAGGGTGGTATCATCAGCAAACAATATAGGTTTAAGAATGTTAGAGGTATTAGGCAGATCATTGATGTATATAAAAAACAGAAGTCCTAGGATGCTGCCCTGTGGCACTCCAACGGTTAATGGTAGATTAGGAGAGGTTATATCATTGACGGCTACATATTGGTGTCTGTCATTAAGATAGGATCGGATATAGTTCAGGGCAAGGCCACGGACTCCATAATGGCGGAGTTTAAGAGGTAGTTATGGTTAACAGAATCAAAAGCCTTTCTTAGGTTAATGAAGAGTCCAATTGGGAACTAATTTTTGTCAAGGACTGTGTATATGATATCAAGCAGACTAATAATTGCATCGTTGGTAGTTTTTTGGGAGCGGAAGCCAAACTGACAGAAACTTAGTATGTTGAATTTTACGAGATAGGAGTAGAGCTGTTTATAAATAATTTTTTCAAATATTTTTGATAATATTGGTAGATTTGATATTGGTCTGTAATTGCTTATGTCTGTCCTATCGCCTCCTTCATGAAAAGGCATTACTCGTGCTTTTTTAAGGATATCAGGGAATATATGACACTAGAGATTTGTTGAATAGCAGAGCTATTTGTTACAAAGCTATTTTGGATTATGATACTGTACTACTGTTTGGATGGTGTGCCCTGAGCCGTGGTGGGCGGCTGAAGGCAACCCGTCTTCAGACCAAGTCCATTCTATCCAGCGGTCGACCCCAAAGACATATTCATCAATTTTAACATTCTGTTCAGTCAAAATAGAACTTTTCTCAAATATGAATTAATATTATTATATATTAGCATATTGTGCATATTTAGAGATAGGTTAGGTTAGGTGTTTAGGTTCTGTTGGCGATTATTTGTATTTGTAGTACGTGGGTGAAGCATTTATAGCATTGTTGTTTGAACTAAAGTCGTCAGCGAAACACTTGTTCCGGAAGTGTTCGAACGTCATCAGTTGTGAGTTGTGTGTAAACCGTTTTTCATTCTTAAACAGGGGGGTTTGGCGGGTGCATGGAATGGACTTTGGCCTTTGTTTGGAGGACGGGCTGGATAAGCGATATTCATTTCACTATTAGGCTTCATGATTAACTCTTCGTGGGTGCGCCGGGGCGCATCCAACCCCACTATTGTCATCGCCCCTAAATCAACAACATAATTCATTGTGTTGGGGGACAAGAAGCCAGAGCATATTCATACACGTTAGGCTTAAAGAAGTAAAACGTAAGAGTTTGAATGGTTTCAAGTTATATTGTAAAGCAGTTCTCTCAATAATACGTTTTAGTTGCCTGGAGGGACACTAATGTCCCTCGTGGCAACTAAGCCACTGGGGTGGAAGCACAGTACTATACCCATTCTGCAGTAGCATAGAAGTATTGGAAAATTTTGAGGCCTAAATGTCCACAATCAACAACTACACTTGTAGAGACATGAAAAGTGTCATTATAAGGGTCCCAGTAGCCCAATTAGCTTCGTTCTTGACTCACAATCAGGAATTCCAGGTTTGAATCTAGGATGGGACAGTAATGGTTGGGAGCATTTTCTATCACCTAATGCATCTGTTCACCTAGAAGAATATAGGTACCCCAGGAGTTAGTCAGCCTTGTTGTGGGGCTGCATCCTGGGAAGGACCTCAATTTAAGCCTAACATGTACTCTATGTATACAGTGGCTGCCTGTTCCCCGACACAATTAAAATTATAATATACATTGGCTGCCTGTCCTCCAACACAAAAAATTATTATTATTATAAATTTTATTGAAAGCACAAAATCTCTCTCAAACAACGTGGCATCCTGGCGACGCAGACACCTGAGTGTTCACAAATACACTTTAGATATTCCAAGACTCATACACCACTTTAGTTAGTTAGTTTAGTTCATTTATTATGCACCCCATACCCATCTTGTGGGCGGTAGTGGAAAGGGTTACAGAGGCACATAATGGGCTCAGGGACTGAACCCCACAATTCATTTAGCTTTAACTTGTCAATGTGTTATCTATTGTATAAATAAAATATTATTATACAAATGTCATACCTAACTTTGTTTGGAAGCTTCAGATTATGCCACAATTGTGCTTAAATGTTTCTGGACTATGTATACTGTACACTGTAAACCAAGAGGTTCACCTCTTGGTAAATACAGTAAATTCTCCAATACCTGAACCTTATCTTATGCACTTTACAGAACATTAGTTATGAATTTTCCAGTTATTATGAATGCAAATAAAGCAATAAAACATTATATAAGTAGCTGTTTTGTGTATGATAGGTCTGCAGTTTCCTTAATTCTTATGTTCCTAAATGCTGTGACTACTGTAAACAAGAATGTAAGGATGGAGTATTGCCACTGGCAGAACACAATGTGAATAAAGTAATACAGTAATGTGCATTACACAAGTTCAATAGCCTACATACAGCTGTTTGACCTCTGTATTACTAAATGCTGAAGCACTTCAATATTTTACATCTTATTTACAGGTGACAATAAATGTAATCCAGTTTTGATCAAGGTATAAAAGGTAGTAGTAGTAGTAGGCAGCCATCAGTCTCCGGACTGTACAATTAAGTACAGTATACTGTACTTAATTCACATATCCAAATCGCCCAAACAGACTTTCCTGTATCAGTGTAAACTACCCAGTATGTATCGGGAAATAAATACAAAATTTTATGTTCAAAATTATAAAATTTATTGATGCTTTGAATGAGCACAATTTACCTATGAAATACACTTCAGGCATTAACCAATATTTCCTTAAAATACCTGTATTGCTGTATGTTGAATAAATTCAACTGGAACAGCAACCAGAGAAGAATTTATAAATTGGCTGATTTACCAGTAGTGTCAAAATCTATATATATATATATATATATATATATATATATATATATATATATATATATATATATATATATATATATATATATATAATGTACCTAGTAGCCAGAACGCACTTCTCAGCCAACTATGCAAGGCCCGATTTGCCTAATAAGCCAAGTTTTCATGAATTAATTGTTTTTTGACTACCTAACCTACCTAACTTTTTCGGCTACCTAACCTAACCTAACCTATAAAGATAGGTTAGGTTAGGTTAGGTAGGGTTGGTTAGGTTCGGTCATATTACTACCTTAATTTTAACTCCAATAAAAAAAATTGACCTCATACATAATGAAATGGGTAGCTTTATCATTTCATAAGAAAAAAATTAGAGAAAATATATTAATTCATGAAAACTTGGCTTATTAGGCAAATCGGGCCTTGCATAGTAGGCTGAGAAGTACGTTCTGGCTACTAGGTACGACATATATATATATATATATATATATATATATATATATATATATATATATATATATATATATATATATATATATATATATACAGTATATAAAGACACTCAACTTATGTTAGTTCATGTGTACAATTTTAATTTACAAAAAACAAAAAAAAATATGAAATAGTTGTAACTACTTTCAATGTTGTCTCTTCAACAGCCTAGCTTCAATCCTCATAATGCTTCTCTCAGTCAACATAAATTGTGTGGCATTTATATATACAGTATAATAATTTAACAATACATACTACATATTCATTACATGACTTATCATGCTATCACTGTATATGTGCCCTGTAATAGTGTTAAAAAATACAATTCTAAAACCTTTGAATCAGTATTAATATGGGCTTCCAATAAATCTTGCATCAGTTCTATGTAAACCATCCCAAAACATACATGAAGTCATTGGGAAAACACTGTCAATCTTACTTGTTACTCAGTAATTACATTGACTTGTATAGCCATTCTTCACACAGTGAGCAGCTCTCGTCCTGTAACTACTCCAAGGTAATTAAAAAGACACAAGAGTTGAGATATTCTTACATGCATTACATTATGGTCTTCCTACAGTACATCCTGCACAGCAGCATGCATATATGAAAACTATATTAGAAATTATAAAAAAATAAATACAATAATACCCGCTAGTTTTAAAATCACAGAAACATGATATAGGAAGGAACGCAGTACTTCACACTTTCTTTTTTAATTAGTATACTAAAGTTTTATGCAGATATTAAATGTCCCAGGACATTCTGAATACAACAATTTGCTATATACATAAACTACCATAATCTGAATTCCCCTTCTTGTACATACAGTACTACTTAAAGTAAGCGGAGCTTAGAAGTTAGGGGTTTTTATACACACCAACAATGCAACATTATCACGTATACCATTCTCTATAAATCAATATTATATATTACGACAAGAGATGGGGTGAGGGATATCTGCGGTCATGCTAGCCTACTATTTCTTCATTTCATTACACAAACAAATGAAGATTCAACTGGGGTGATCCCAGGTGGGTGGTACTCCTAATAATTAGTTGTTCACTGTCGTGGCACATTCTAACATGATGACCCTCCTTACCCTTTCCTAAGGGCACTGGTGTGATCATTCTACCAAGTGAAATGTGTGAAATATAGAAATATTTTAACTGTAATAGTTAAGTATAGTCAGTACTTCAGCAGATATCATTGTATAGTATGATAAAGTATAGTCAGTATTTCAGCAGATATCATCTTAGATGTACATTTATCAAAGGAATTATTTATGTACAGTAATGTGATACACCCTAAACATTGTCTTAAAAATTATATCACTATCCTTGTAATATGAACTTGTATAGATTACATAAATCCACCATGCACTGTCTGAAGGTGACCATAACATTCACTTTCTGTGTTAAAGACTTTCAAACAGGTCCAGCATAAGCATTTCTTACATCCTAAACATAGCATTTTGTTACACCCATAAATCTTCTCAATGGGTGTAGAGCAGTTTGGACAAATTTTTCTGTTATTAATATCCTCCATCAACCATGCACCCAAACTATCATCTTCATTCACCTTCTTGTACATGATACAAGTGAGGCCATCATGATAATTAACATGACAACTTGAGCAAACTTTGACATTACATTCAGGGCAAAAGAATGGGACTCCACCTTCTCGTATCCTATACACAATGGGACAATCTGGAGTAGTGCAATAGTGGAAATCATTTTTGTGCTGAGCCACATATGAATTAAGAGAGGCATTCACAAGCTTAGATAATGTAATGTGTCCCTGACGTGAGAGATTTACAAAGTCTCTCCACACAAACTTTGACAAGCATCCCTCATTTCCACACACTATGGGGAAGTCTTTGCTGGTGATGGCTGTATCCACTTGGAGTTTGATGCATTCTTTGCAATAAGCATGACCACAACATTCCAGCCTGAAGAGGTCCTTGCTTTCAACTGGACAGAAGCAAGTTACACAGTCTGGGTCATCGTCACTTGACGTAATCACTCCACTACCTGTTAGACTTTTCATAACTGTGTCCACTATATCAACTGCCTTATTAATGGCCTTATCTGATCCCATTACTCTTACTCGATGGTTCCTAAGGTCTAGATTAACAGTCGTTAGGTTTGCTGTTGTCTGTATACCATATAAATCTGTTCCATATTTAAGCATCAGTGCTTTCATGACTCCTGGAGGCTTCCCAGTGCCCTTTAAATCAATATATTTTATAGTACCTTGAGAGAGTTGCTGTAGATATTCATCAACATCAGCCTTTGCATTCATTCTGCTTCTTGATGACCCATGGATGGAAAGTGCCATTACCCTATCATCAGTTACTATGAGAGCTCCTGTATTATTCATGATAGTTTGAAGCATTTTCCTACCCTCTCGTGTAAACAGTAATCTAACTTGATCATTGTTCTCACAGTCGATAATATCTCCCCTGACGATCACCTGAATACGTTTTCTAGCTTGAGCAAGGGCATTAACACTCTCAGTGTGGAATTCCACAGACACATTCTCACTCTTCAAATATTTCACTTTTATTTTTACTTCTTTACTTTCATTCTCAATATGTTGAATTTCTTCCTTTACTGCATCACCACTTATCTTAAATATATCCTTACGAATGAATAAAGAACTGTGAATATCAACCTTCACTGAAACTCTTTCATTGCATATATAAAATTCCTTATTCATCTCAGAACATGCAGTATATCCCACATCTAAATTGTTAAACATACAAAATGCTATGAAGTTAATATCCTTTTCTGATCGTGGCTCTCTTACCTCTAAGCTAAATGTACCAGGCTGAGCAAATTCTTCAATTTTTCGAAGAAGGGTCCTCTTGGCGATACTAAACCTTTCTTTATCCAGGCCCACCTTTTCTCTAATTACATTAACTCTCACTATGCTTTTAACAGGATCAATATTCAGAGCGTCAGCAAATGCTTGACGTAAAACATCTTCTGTCACTAAATAGTTAAATTTTGTAACATGTATACTCTGTGGAGAATTCTTAGCAACATTTACCACTGCTGTAGAACCACCAACACTCAACATACGTAGTCTGCAGGCTGCCATGAAATCCTCAACATTGGCAAACTCTACAAACCCAAATCCTCTAGAACGCCGTCTGCACCACTGAATCTTTGTCCTTAACCCACAAATTCCATGCGCTGGGAGACGTACATTTGGTTGTGCACACAATTCACGTTCATCCTTTGTCCCATTGACTGCCTTGACAGCAGATTCAGTTTTCCCAAAAGTGATTTGTCCCCAAACAGTTGAGGATTTTTGCTTTCGGTAATATTTTTTACATTCTTTTATCTCTCCATACTGACCAAATTTTATTAATACATCTTCCTTTGACAGATCATCTATGGTTTCTAAAGAACAGAATATTTTTACTATTTTAAACTCTTCTGGCATGAAAACATTAACAATACTACCTCCAGCTCCAATGACAGTCCTTACAGATATATCCATTGACATGGAACCAATACGCTCTTCACTTTCTTCCAATTGAAAATTTGCTCTGTGAGGAGCAAGAACCTGAGACAGACTATCAGCAAGACATTCCTTATTTTTCTCATTTGATAATACTTTCAACTCGCCCTTATCCCAATCAGCTTCAACTACAACAAACGAGTTTGGAAAGTTTTCTGAGAGTGTTGTTTCAAGGTTCCTCATGTTAACATAGCGAGGGCCAACAAACTCTCTGAACATCTGGGGGCCAACATATTCTTGGCATGCTACAGTGATACGCTTTTTCTTGGCTTCTTCAATCTGCAAATGAAGCCAACCCTCTTCTATTCCTTTTAACACCAGGGATTCAGGGATTGGTGTAGTTTGCATTGCAAAATCTCTGGATGTTCTCATAACCTGATCAAATACAATCCACTCTGACTGACTCCCGAGTGATACTAAAGCTGAAGATGGATGAACCTCAACCCTCTGGTCTGTGGACACAATGCTGTACCCTGCCTTTGCATGTCCAAGATAATGACTTAAATTTCTATTCAAAGCCTTAAATAGAAGACCCACCAGCAAATTATCTAATTCTTCTGGTCTGCCAAAGGAAAATTTAAGGTCAACTTTCATTTCTTTCTTTAGTGTATGCAACACTTCGTTAGTTGTTTCACGGACACTTTTTATTGCCTTTCCATTGATGGAATAACTGAAACACCATTTTCCCTTATCTTTTTCTGGTACCTTGTGCCATTCTCTAAACACAGATAACAGAGTAAGTTGATCACCACCTTCATGACAAAACCTAATTTTATGTTTGTCTGCTTTTTCTTTTTCTTCGTTACTTCCCGCTCTGTAAAACAGTGAGCTCGTTCCACTTGCTGCCGCTATAATAACTGCTTCCACTCCAGCTCCAACTTGAACAGCTTCATAAACAAAAGCGCCATACTTTGGGTCAAACGGCATTTTAGCAATCCACTTTCCTAGATCAGTTATCTTTTCCTCTGACACTGCACCTATGTGCACTAGTGATGCAAATGCTTCTTCCATGGCAGGAACGGAAGGGGACATGATATAATCAAATTTCAAGGGATCCACACCCAGTTCCATTAGTTTTAGCATAGCATGACCAATATGAACTTTCATTATTTCAGGAAGTGAATCAACATTCATCTTTTTAAAATCATCTTCTGTATACAGCCTAAAACATTTTCCAGGACCTAGTCGTCCTGCACGACCCTGCCTCTGTTTAGCTGAACTCTGTGTCACCATGCTTACCGCAAGGGTACTCATCTTGCGAACAGGATCAAACTTCATTTCTTTCCCTAGGCCAGTATCTATAACATACTTAATTCCAGGAATAGTGACTGAAGTTTCTGCACAATTTGTGGCAAAGACAATTTTCCTCTTGCCTCCAGATACGGGGTCAAAGACCTTTTGTTGTTCATCCCCTTGTAACCGTCCATGTAATTGAAGAGTAACATAATTTAATGGTTTACCTTTCATTAAATCCCGAAAACGTTCACAGCATTTCTCAGTTTCTAATGGGGATGTCAAAAAGACCAATATGTCTCCTTTATCCTCCTTCTCATGAACTTCAATGGCCTTTACAACAGCTTCCTCTTGGTAATTACCAAAGGATTCAGCTCCCACTATTGGTTCCTTCCATTCTACTTCCACAGGGAACATTCTTCCTGACACAGACAGAACAGGGCACTCTACGAAATACCTAACAAAGACTTCTGGATTAATGGTTGCTGAAGTGATTACAAGACGAAGATCCGGTCGATCTTTCAGACATTCTTTGATCATTCCAAGTAACAGATCAGTATAAATGCTCCGTTCATGAGCTTCATCTATTATGATGCAGGAAAATGCACTAAGCTTTCGATCTTGTAAACACTCATTCAGCAGGATAT
Organism: Procambarus virginalis; assembly: GCA_020271785.1. Classification (NCBI taxonomy): domain Eukaryota; kingdom Metazoa; phylum Arthropoda; class Malacostraca; order Decapoda; family Cambaridae; genus Procambarus; species Procambarus virginalis. The sequence continues at coordinate 15,965,642 of WNGS01167840.1, read as the reverse complement.
GATCTGTCAAATATAAAATTTTTGTTGAATTTGTTTTCTTTGTCTGCATTCCTACTTTGTAACCAACAACCTGACCAACTGCTGTTCCTAGTTCTTTAGCAACATGTACGGCCAAGCTAGTTGCAGCAATCTTACGAGGTTGCGTGCATGCAATTATTCCATTATTAGCTAAGCCTCCTTGAAAAATATATTGTGCTATTTGCGTGCTTTTTCCTGATCCTGTTTCACCAATTATAACTGATACTTGATTGTTTTTGACGATTTCAAGAATATCTGAGCGTCTTGCATAAATAGGAAATGCATTCAAAAGTCTATTACATTCAATTGCTAAATTGAGTCTAGTTTCTTTAGCAATTTTCTCAAAATTTAAAGATGCCTTTGCTTTAGTAAGTTCACGTACGGCATATTCTACTTGCTTAAGAAACTCCTCTCTTTGTAGTTGTAGTTCTTGAGCCTTATCCTCCAAGGCACGTCCTTCAATGCGTTGTGCTTTAAATTGTTCAAAAGACATAAACTTGGATTTTACACTCTGTATCTTTTCTAGGCGAGACTCAACATCTGATAACTTATCATAATGCTCTGTAAGAGCAGACTCTGATTTCCATGTAATTTGCTGCATGTTTTGATCAAACGATATCTCAATATCACGTTGGTTTTTCATTACAAGTCCTCTTACTTCTTGTAAGGTATCAAAGCAAAGAATTTTTGTTTGAGAATAATGGTTTCCTTTTGGAAGTTCTGCTTTTAAGCGGTCTGCTGAACGCTTACTCTTGCACTGCAACGTTACAATGGTGTTCTTTGTGTCCTGCTCAATGGTTCTGTTTATCACAGTAAACTCTAGTCCTGGAGGCAAGCGATTTTTAATATACTCTAATATATCTATATTTCCTTCAATTGCTTCAGCAAATTTCACATATACCTCTGTAGTTTTGCTATGCACACGATTGGGTCTACAATTTTCTTTCTTAGATCTACCTACCATTCCATTGAAATTAATATTTTTATCTTTAGACGTGTCATTAGCTGACATACTCAAAATATGACCCCTCTCCTGAGGATGACATTAATGACCTCTGCACTCCTTGTCTAGTACCAACACGCTTGAATTTTGCGATCTTTCTCTGGATAATGCATGTGATCCACGCATGCATTCACTAGTTGACCCAAGTGGACTTTGTGCACTTTCTTCGGGAAAAATACTTTGATTCTGAACATTTTTACTTTTATTAGTTATCTGATTCTGTGGTCTTCCATCCCTAAACAGGTTTGAATTCTGTGGTCTTTCATCCCTAAACAGGTTTGGATTCTGTGGTCTTTCATCCCTAAACATGTTTGAATTCTGTGGTCTTTCATCCCTAACCAGGTTTGGATTCTGTGGTCTTCCATCCCTAAACATGTTTGAATTCTGTGGTCTTTCAATCCCTAAACAGGTTTGGATTCTGTGTGTCTTTCATCCCTAAACAGGTTTGGATTCTGTGGTCTTCCATCCCTAAACAGGTTTGGATTCTGTGGTCTTTCATTTCCCCACAGGTTGGATTCTGTGGTCTTTCATCCCTAAACAGGTTTGGATTCATGTGGTCTTCCATCCATTAACAGAATCTGAGTCTGCGACTTTTCATTCTTACATCGCCCTTCATCTATTGAAAATCTGGTTGCAAGACTCTCTCTTGAAAATTTTGTCTTATGGAAGGAATCAAAATCTGACTGTCTTTTAAAAGATGAATCAATGCAATATTCTCTGTTATTAAAAATCATTGTTTCTCCATCATATTTTTCTCCAATTACAACTGTCTCTGAAGCACTAACTGATATACGATCCTGAGAATCCCCGAAGTGTGTGGGATCCAAATCTGCATTTTCGCCTCCCAATAATTCACATTCATCTCTGTTGTCTGAAAGACACAGAAAAAGTGTCAATATAATTATATATTTAATCTAATAATCTAATTGCTACCTGCCCATATTTCCCAAAAATTAAAGATAGCTTATGCAATCCCAAATGTTTATCTATTCAGTATCTGTAAGAGAACATATAAAGAATGTGGTGGACAGAGAGAGAGAGAGAGAGAGAGAGAAGAGAGAGAGAGAGAGAGATTATATATATTTTTTTTAAGAGAGAGAGAGAGAGAGGAGAGAGAGAGAGAGAGATGGGAGGAGAGAAGAAGAGAGTGATGAGGAGAGAGAAGAGAGAGAGAAAAAAAAAAAAAAAAAA